>CM022752.1:15122666-15205166 GCA_012411365.1 Ameiurus melas
GTCATGTCCAGGCCCCGTTAAAACCCTCGACACTCTCTTCTCGCACCCTTTCACACAGTAATGATAATTACAGCACGCTCTCGCATGATTACGAACTGAAACCCCATTCCTGCCGTCTCCTCTTTTGCACTTTGTGAGCCAATGTTTATTTTCTTAGATTGATACTACATACGAGTCAGAAAACAAAAAGCTCTAGGAACCGGTTTAAGCTCGAACGTAAGTGTTTAGATTTGGAATGTCATTAGAGATCGCATTAAGTGTGTCGAGGTTCTAGGCAGCTTAGGCAAGTTTAAAAAACTAGGCTATGAACAAGACAGAAGTTTCAAATGTGCATTCAAATACTTTAACCTTGAAATCTCCCCTCGCAAATGTGGCAGTACTTTTTCTTTTTTTCTTTTCTTTTTTTTTTCATTTTTTTTTTTTTTTCATCTTTTGAATGTTTGAGTGTTTGATAGTTTGAGGTCTATAGCAGAAACCGCTGGGGAATTAATGTCATTCATATGCCCTGCGGAAATTACTTTTGAAATGCATATAATCTAAAACATGCAAATGAGGCTGACTTTATGCACCCTGTTTAATATGAATTATCATTTTCTGAATACCTATTATTACTGCGTACATTTCTCCAATTATGTTGTTCTTTTTTTGTCACTTAGGAGCAGTGGCACACACACACACACACACATACACACACAGACACATGTGCACAAAAGTATGACACCCTCCCATTAAGACAGTGAGAGATAGAGAGAGAGAAATAGAGAGAGAGAGAGAGGTGCTGTATTTCAGCGTGCATTTCTTCTGGAATGTTCTTCCAGTGTTTTAATGATGTGTAATAAGTCGGATAATGACACAAAAGCATCTGCTTATGCTCTGCAGCAGCACGAACAGGAGAAAAAAATCGTCAAGAAAAAAAAGAAAGAAACCTGCGGGAATAAACGAGGTAAAAGTTCAAACTCACATTCAGTTTTTCAGTGAAGTAACTTCTAAATAAAGTGTCGAATAGAATAAGAGCAGACTTAAATCTGTCTATTCACTTTAATGAACTGAAATATTTATGTAGGTTTAATGTGACGCATTTTATCATTTTTCCCCCCAACCCCTTTCTCTTCAAATTTGACCCTTCATGACAAAGCCTAGAGCCGAGCAATTAATGTTTTTGTCTTTGTTAAAGGTTACCCCTCCCGCACTTTCCCACTAAATTGAATTGAATCCTTGGCATCCTTTTTTTTCTACAAATGAATTACCTTCCTAATTTATTTATATTACACCATGAATTATTCTATTAATATTAGTATGATGCAAATTAGTAACGTTTCCTCCCTTGTTCATTGTGCTGATATTCATTTGCATTCAAGTCCTGAGCTAATTTATAAAAACAGACTTTTTTTTTTTTTGTAATCAGCCATGCTGGTGAAAGTAGGAATATTTTAGCTTTCATTTTTATGATGTCGGTTTTAAAAATTGAAAAGTAGAAAGCGGAAGCTGATGGCATTAGCTGGTGTGTGTGTGTGTGTGTGTGTGTGTGTGTGTTTAGGTGCCTTGGACCAAGTTCAAGAGTAGTAAAATTCAATTAATTTGAAAAGTGGAGACGCTATCATTTCCCACTATTTCTCCTTCAAACCCCTTGTTTTTATTAGGTAGTTATTAAATTTTATTTGATTAAAGCCACTTTGATCCAATCAATTAATTAACTCCGAAATGCACCGTGCCCGTCTCGGAAAGTGATTTATAAACGTGTTTTTTTTTTTTTTTTTTTATCATATCCACGTTCTTATTTAAGCAAATTCATTCCATGTATTCCGACTGATTGTTAATGCCTGCAGTTTGGGGAAATGTATAATGATATACCTGTGAGATAATCTCTTCTCAATCAGTTAGCTAGTTTTTGTTTATATTAACGTAGTTTAATCTGACACATCACTGAAATTTGAATTCATACATGTACAATTTTAGTCAATAAATGCCATGAATATATTATTTGGATTGCACAGTGCTTTAAATGGATACAAATACAGATATACACTATTAGTATTTTTTTTGGGGGGGGTTGGAGCTTGCCAGAAACGTTCACAAACCATCTGGTTAAGATGCAACAACAACAAAAAAAGAGCATTCATTCATCCTTTGTAACTGCCTGGTCAGGGTCACGGTGGTGTAGCTGCTAATTTATTGACCTTTTTTGGAAATACAAGCAGCAAAATTTGTTTGAAAATATATTCGGAAAATGACAACTGGGTGAGCAGGATTTAATTTTTATTTTTTTTTAAAGGTACCATGCATCTCTATTTAAAGAAACCCAATTTGTGTTTAGGCCACGCCCACTTCAGGTTTAAATCCGAAACCAGTTTTGAATATTTGGAGCAGTACACAGTAACAGATAGTGGCATTGTGTTAGACTCCTAATAAACCCCAGGATTGTTGTTTGAGTTAGGTTCTTCTACAAGGTTCAAATTACAGCACGTCCCCCCCCCAGCTGTCCATTCAAATACGCAATAGAAAATCGTCTCTCTGTCCCACCACCACTCACCGACTTATTCATTCACTTTCAGTTATTCACTAACCGTCACAACGGATTACAGTGGCTAATCTGAGTTTGACTGAGCTGTGGGTTTGATCCGTCATGGCGAGGGATCACTTTTCCCATTTTTTGAGAACCTCCCTCTTGTTTATTAATACACAATGTATTCGTTTATTGATATGTTTTGCATAACTCATAGGTGTTACATTTTTTTTTTTTTTATCCAAATTGATCGGTTTCTCACTTATAATCCCAAACAGCCTTCCTTCATACTTCATCTCGGCATGAACTGTGCTCTGAAGATCATATTCATACATAACCACGTGTGCTAATTGTGTTGTAAGGCTGATTGGTAAAACCGGAAGCCATCAAAACATCTGCATTAAATACAACTTGCATATCAGTTCCTCGCCGTGTCATTGGCCTTTTAAACCGTTCCAGGATGTCAGGAGTGAGACCCGAGCCGTACGTTTGAGCATGACTTGAGCGTGGTATAGCCTTGACCCTGGACTATGCGTCTGCTAACTTTCAGCGTTCTGCAACTGATAAACGCGATGTCTGTGAGTGCACTGCACCTATTCCAAATATTTGCCAGGATCTGCACGTGTCTGATGGAGACGGAGCCTCGTATAGCGATCTCCACTCTCTTAAACGTCAAGGGCGGCCTGGAAAATCACTTACTGCAGCTCAGAAAAGAGGATAAAAAAAAAACAAGGTGGTGGTGGTTGAGTGCATGTTTGCCCTGGTGGCTTGCACACACTCACATGCACACTGTCTCATTCTGAAACGATCTCATCAGGCCGGAATGTCGGCAGTGTTTACCTATCGCTGCGGAGCCCACCTGACTGAAGGGCTAATCTTTATGGGCTCCACAAACAGGACTTTGCCTCTTCCGCCTCAGGACCGAATATGGCCACATACACATGGCAAGAGCACCATATGGCACACACGACCACTACTTTTCTTTTCTTTTCAATGCTTTATTGCGTCAGATTTCTGTCCTTTCATGGTCGCCCTCCTTTCCTATACCCAGTGTGAATCTTCTTCCCCCATCCCCCCACTCCAAAATGTCCTTGATAATTGAATTGTCCTTTACGCACTTTAAATGGTCAACGTGACGGTCGGCAATTAAACATTTTTTCTCTGAAGGCCTGGCAGATATATGTAAGAGCGCAAAAATCACGGGACACGACCTGGCATGGGCTCAACAAGAGACATATCCGTTCTCCAGAAAGTAGGACGCCCGTCTTTAACCTAGACACGCTATTACCATGAGATCAAAGTTGTATCATCAGCATTATGAATATAGATGGTTTTGTTCGGTGTCTCGCTCTTTTTATTCCCTCTTTTCGTCTCGCTCTGCGTGTTAAGAAAATGAATCGGTTATCTTTGGATACGGGGCGATCTCATTTTGCGATTTTTTTTACATGGACCGAATGTAGGGTTGCCAGTAAAGTAAAATAAGTGAAACTAGCATTCATTCCCAATGTTTGCTCTTTGATAGACTTTAAAGTAGACAGTCAGAAACTCCTTCATCTCACACACACTCACACACACACACACACACACACACACATCGAGTTCTCAAAACATGCAGGGTCAGTGTGGAGACTGGTAATTCCTCTTTGAAGCAGAGCATAGAGCAGAAGAAAGGATCAAGTGCTGCTACATCTATGCTTTTTGTGTACTAATGAGTCTCACCTGCATATCTTGGACCTGCTCCAGGCGATCACAAGAGAGAAAAGCTCATGACAACACACACTTTTTAAAAAAAAAACTCTAACACACGAGACCTGCATATAAGAACATCTTGTACCACGTGTAAAACAATATTCCCGAATGGTGTACATCTACAAAGCACTCAAGATGTCCTTTCCCCTTTAGTCATGTCTGAAATTCCTCATTTCTTTAAGCAAGTGTCGAGACAAAAGGCCCTCCATGCTGGAGATGCAGAATATTGGTCTTTTTTAATGGCACGAGTGCTTCAAGTGAGTGGCCAGAGGGACAGTGGATGAATGCAGAGTGGAACAAGAAAGATGGCCGCCTTGTTTAAAAAGAGAGAGAGCGAGAGAGAGAGAGAGAGAGAGAGAGAGAGAGAGAAAGAATCGCATGAGTGCTTGGCTAAGCGGTCTTCAAAAAGCGAGCTTTCCTTTACTGTCAGGACATTCCTGAGAGGCTGATCGCTAATGAGAGCTGGGTGGCTGAAGCGCTTTGATGCCACTGAGGGAAGAGTAAGGTGAAGTCTACTAGGAGACACTAGGAGTTTAGAGTAGCTCTCTTTTGCAACCACACTGCCCTTCTCTTAGTCTGTTCCGTTCATTTGTTCTCATCTCTCTGTTCATTTACAGGAGACAGGAGTTGTACATTTCTGTCTCTTCGGGCTGTCTGTCTTCACAGCGCCAAAGTCCTGGAACAAGTCACATGACTCCAGTTACGTGCAAAGAAACAAAGGTTAGGGTCAGGTGCTGAGTTAGCTTTTGCGTCCTTCTGTTATAAATTCAGGAATTCACCTTAACCCTAACCCTTGAGTAGGAATATCTCAGATACAAGATCTGGTTTTCATTTCTAGTTAAAAAAAATGCTCGTTTTCCGTTTTCAGGCATCAGGGTCACGCCCACAAAACTCTAACGTTATTGTTATTATTATGGATCTTATTATTGTTGTTATTATTATTGTTGTTATTATTATTGCTATTATTATGATTTCGCATCTTCATTCAACAGCTCAAATGTGAAAAAAGTTTGCTCTGTCTTCGTTTCTGGGCAATAGGCATTACGAAATCAGCCCGATTGCAGTAAGGAACTTAAGTTGTAAGATATCAAACACGACGGGAGGTGATGTTTTCGTAATTACAGGAATAGCATGATAACAGGAAGTAACTTCTCTCCCACACATTCCAAAATGTTCAGTGTAACAATAAAGTGTCACTCATTAATTGTTAAAACTTTTGGTGTAGGGTGGAGCGATATATCGATATAATCTTGATATTGTGATACGATACACACGATACACTTTTCTGAGATATCGTTGGTATGGTGATGTATTTTATTTGAACATTTTGAATAATTAATTACAAATTAAATGGTACTCAATGGATGCCAGTGATTTGACAATTTATATATATATATATTTTTTTTTTACTTAATGTTCTTTGTTAACAGTTAACAGTTTTGGGTTTTTTTTTAAACAGTATTGTGTTTTTTTTGCAGACAGTTTGTTAGCTAAATTATATATCATGATACGCATGTATCGTAGAAATGTCCTCAAGTTTCGAGATATATTTTTGTGATATCACCCAGCCCTACGTTGGTAAAAGAGGAATAAAACATGCTGTTATTGGAAAATAACAAGGTAGCAGTAACTTGGGTCAATGTCACGCCCACTTAGGGTTGAATATTTTCCAATAACAGCATGTTTTATTCCTATTATACTACAGCACGTTTCCAATGTGTTAAATTTTGAATAATTACTGAACGACAGTTACATTTGAAGGTTTAATGTCAGTGAGACAAGTTACTTTCTGTTATCACTCCAACTTCCAGTTTCCTCTGCAACATCTGTCCATATATAAACAACCCCCCCCCACACACACACACACACGTATGTCTCCTTACAGTATGCATTACCATTATCAACGGTTAGATTTTTTTTTTGTTTGTTTAAATATCAGTATGTTTTTAAACTGTTTATAATTACTCTTAGATTATGTGTGTCTGCCATACACCTAGGGGCCCGAGCTAGTCAGTGAAACATAGCCTTAGTTCCTAGTCGGTATGTTGGAGACGTGAGAAATGAGAAATGTGCAGAACTGTTGATCTGTATGCTAAAACTTGGCTTTTTCTGAAAATAATTTCTTTTATGGCACATGATGTAGGGTCTTTCGCTGTCAACAACTGCCACTAACGATTTCTCGCAAGGATATACACAACATTCATACACACACACACACACATACACACATTTGTGATCAGCTACTGGAGGAAGTGTTCTCAGATCAACTCTGGTTCCTGCAAGATGTCTTCTGTAACCACAGACTAACAACATATAAATATACACGCTCTTTCTCTCTCTCTCTCTCTCTCTCTCTCTCTCTCTCTCTCTACACAAACACACACACAGATGCAAGGACACACCTGCCCTCTGCCCCTTGGCCCAGGGTTGCTAACACAAATACACCCTATCCTTCCGCACTTTTTTGGGTGTTTGGATCTCCAGGGCAGTGCTTCCTGTTCAGGCAAATAAATAAACAAGATTAATACAAGTCACTGTACCACCCAAAGTTTTTTTAAAATATTTTTTTTATCTCAGCAGTTTTTCTTCCTGAATGAGCCTTACTTCCAGATCTTGAAATGGTACATTTAATACCAGTTCTAGATGGTTGTACTTGATTTGTATTTTTTCACTTGGCAAAATTTTTTTTTTAATTGAAATTGAAGGGTGACACTTCATCCCATCCCATAATATTAATTCAGCTTCCACTTCAGCCTCTTTTAAGAATCGGTTATTCCCTCAGGCTAGACCTCTTCAGTGTTGACTGAATCCTCTCCCCCGCTAAACAAGATGCTAACGGAGGCCAAAGGGGGGGGCGACGGATGGGGAAGCGTGTACTTCTCAGTAGAACTGATATTGCAGAGGTAGCCTGGGGGTGAATGGGAGATTGTGTTAGCACAGTCGAGCCTGTCTCTTCCAATCTAGTCAGCTTTGTGTTTGTTTTATTAATAAGGCGCGTTCCTGCGGGCTGACGCAAGGCTGTCGAAACAGGCTTTTGGGGACTTGTGCAAATAAACCTGCTTAAAGCTTTTTCACACCAAGAGTTATGAATAGGGAGAAGCTACAGGTGTTTAAAGGACACAGGGAACATTTCGGATGAACAACGAGCCGTCGTGAACTTTCCAATACACTTTATTTAAAATCAAGTGGGTGGGAAACGTACAGAATAACTACAGAAGTACTAAAAGTACTTAAAGGTCTAAATTCAAAATGAATATTTAGAATGAACATGTGATCTTCAATGGCATCCACGATTGACATTAGTAACCCTGAGATGACCAGCACGATGGCATTAGCATGAAATTTGAAGCTTTGAAGCTGATCCGTTTGAGCAGAGTGTACAGATAAGGAGGCGTTAACGCTGGACAGTCTATAGGATGAAAGCGCCACCACATCGTCCCGTTTAGGTAGAGACGAAACGAGAGCTAAATCGCACTGGAACGAGGAAACCAGAAAATCAAACAGACCAACAATAGCCAAGCCGGGTCTATAGCATTAACTGCTTCGTATAGCTGCGTTGCATTCTGGAACACGAGAAGTAGCTTCAGCGCTTTTGTTCTAACAGTGAAACCTGGAACGTTCTAGATTAAATGATTCAAAGATTCTAACTGTGCTCCTGTGACATCAGGGTCGCAAAAAAAATACAGCACGATGCACGACGATCACTGAAAACAACAGCCAATCAAAATGACGATTGTACTATTGCTGTGTATGAGAACATATTTTACTCCTTAAGGCAGCCTTTATTATTTTTTTTAAAGAAGAATGCAAGACTCCTAAGCATTATTTAGGTTGTTTTTGGTGTTGGTACAAAAATATTTGAGTCGTGGTCTTTGAGAGTTTTGGAATGTCTAAATGGATACTTTCCATCTCTACACATGAGTCTGTAGAAGGCAAAGCAGAGCGAAAGAAAGACAGAACGAAAGAAAAAGATCAAACGACGGCAAGCCAACGTGGAGATCGGACAGCCAGGCTGCATTTCATTTTCATAAATACTTATCATCATGACCATACCATGGTTTTTAAATTTATTTATTTATTTATTTATTTTTTAGAAGTTGGAGATGTTCTTTGTAGTTAAGCAAAGCAGCAGGGCTTGTAGCTGAAATTGCGAATTTAAACCAGTCTGTCGACACTGCACGATGAGGTATAACATGCCGTTGTTTTGTTTTAAAAGGTTTTTTTTTTTTTGCTTAAATATATAGATAGTTCAGTTTTATGGAAATAATGTTTTTACATTTAACTGTCATTAATTACTGTTTCGCCTTGGTTTGGCGAATCAGGGAAAGATGCGCGGATTCAGATCTGGAATACCTATTTTGTTGGGCTAGATAGTATTTTTAGAAATAGTTTTTTTTCCAGTTGAAGTACTGCGTTTCAGTTTCAGTCAGCTCGATCTGTATGCGTTTGCGCCGATTGTCTTCTGGAGCAGAACTGGATTTGAAATCCTGGCTCAGCTCACAAATCCGAAGCTGGATCCTTCGAAGCGCTCGGAGTCAGCCGTAGAGATGTTGAGAAGTCCTCACGGCTCTGTCCAGGCTCCGTCTCAACGACCTGAGCAAGACCTGAGAGCTTGAGCAAACTTTACTGACCGAAACTTTGTCCATCTCTGCCAAGATTCTGGATGAAAGGTCAGGATTCAACTTAGAAATTTTGGTTTATGTTTTAATGCTGAATTTTTTTTTTCTTTTCACAATTTTGTTGGACTTTGTTGGATCAAGAGGAAGAGAGATTATTCTCCTCACTTTTGCCTCTATTTTCTAGCATGGAGGGAATGGCTAATTCGGGAATAGCCAAGATTTGTTAAGGGCTTGAAGTGATGGCTCACCTGAGAGAGAGAGAGAGAGAGAGAGAGAGAGAGATTTCAGATGAATGGGCGTCTGCTGGCAACAAATAGGAAAGCAAATGTATAATTCTGGGAAGAGCACCATTTTATACATGGATGATACAAATTGTGGTTTGTTTCATCATTTCCTGAGCTTGTTTTTCCCCCCATGATACTTCCCTAAAATGCAATGTGTGTTTAAAAAAAGAAAATAAAAATCTGTAAAGCTGTTAGTTTTTTTTGTTTTGGGTTTTTTTTTTTTAGTTTTTTTTTTGAGGTTTTTTTGTTTTCTGCAGTTGTGCACTTTCTGGAACCAGAACTTAGACCTGGTTATTTATTCCCTGGTTGCCCCTTCGCCTTAGCAACTTTCAGTATCAGCAATATAAACAGGCGGGTTTTTACCAGGCGGTTAGGAGCGCTTTCAGGATTGCTCACTGCAGCCGGCGTACTTGCAGAAACAGGATAGAGAATGAATCATGGGCCCCTCCACCCTTTCGCATAAGTGCCAAAGAAAATCTGCTGATAGGAGAAGTTTAAAAAAAAATGGAGTTAGAAATTTAAAAGCTTGCAGTGCGTGGACAAATGTGTTACATTACAACAGGAAGACTCACTTTATTTATTTATTTTTGAACTTACAGGCAACCTGATTGATTTTGACTCCCTGAAGCAAAGGCAAGTTCAGTCCCATTTTCTGTCCAATTAAAAGGCGAATGTACATTTTGATTTGCTCAGTTTCCCCCCCAGCCTCGCGAATGCATTCTTTATCTCTTAGATCTGAAGAAGAATGCCCCTCTCGCTGTCTCTTTTTTTCCTTTTTCCCTCCTGTGCTTTACACCCCTGGGAGGAGGAATGCATCTTTCAATATTCTTGAAGGTCAAAGTTCAGCTGGAAGAGGGGAGGGCTCGAGCTAGACCCGGCAAGCCTTGGCATCGGTTGAGGCTGCCAAAAACAATTACAAGACTCGGCAAAACCGCCGTCTCACAGTCGTAATCAGAGGTTCCCAACTGCTGATTTATTGGCCTGCTTTTTTTTTTCTTTCCCAACGACCTCCCATTCCGGCTGCGATCTATGCCCATTACTGAATATGACAAGGCTTCCTTGCAATGCTCACACCTTCCAACTGCTTCTGTCACGCTGCCTGATCTGATGCTTTTGGCCCTGTGTACCCTCGCCAAGCTTCTTGGAGTGGAAGCTCTGCTTTATCACGCTCTTTGAATTACAATTTAGCGGCATAGAAGATCTCCTGTGTTGGTGTTGAAGCGAGAATATGAAGGTAGGAAGAGAGCCGAGGGAACGAAAAGAGAGGAGAGCGCTGATGTGAAGAGGTGGCTGGTTATCAGCTGTATTAAACTTCTGGATAATACTCAAGGGTGGACAAATCAGTAGCCCGGGACCAGCAGATTACATATTCGGGCTATCAGTTTTTCATTCACAGTTGCCTCCCTGACCAGATAAAACAGTCTCCAGCACTCGAGAAGAAGAACAACAATTTGCAAAAGAAGAAAAATCCATTAGATGTGTTTGTTTTAACCACAACACACCAAATGGTTTAGTTTTATAAAGTAGCTCAGTTTTGCCAGAAATATTACTCTTTTCCAAATCCTGTCAACCAAAGACACGTCGTGGCTGTTGAGAGGAATTATTATTATTATTTTATTATTATTATTATTATTATTATTTTGCTAGGCGGATAATTTTGAATGGATGTCATTCAATCACAAATATGAATGGATGGTGTAACAAAACCGAGTTAAATACAGTGAACTACAGGGCGTCCCAATAGTCTCCATACTTACATAGGGGGCCGTGTATCCCAGCACCACATCGGTTATGGTCTTTGTCAGTGAATGTTCGTGGACGTCCACATCTCAGGTAATACAAACTAAGTATGAAATATTTTGGAAGACATTTTGCTAAAAAAAGGGTTTATTTCCCTTATATTCTGAGACTTGGGGACACCCTGTATAACTTTAATGCTAGCACATTTAAAGCACTGTCACATCACATGGTAGTCAGACTCGAATAATAACTTCAGCTCGTAGCTGAAACGTTAGCCAAAGATTTTATTAGATATAAACTGAAGCTAGTTAAAGTTGCCCGCTATCTGCTGATTTCATTCTTGTTTATTTTCCATAGTCTGTCGTTAAAATACCGTAATTGTTGCTTTTGAGCCTGGTTTTAATGAATGGCTAATGATTTTATGATCGGTCCACCCAGATACTGAAACAACCAAATGTAAGAATCTTGATCGTAAAACTGGACACTGGATCATTACACATCGAATCCAGAACAGTTTTACATTGTTTTATTTATTCATTACGTCTTCATGTTTTCCCGTGACTTCTCCCATGAAAGAAACGAATGGGCCGCTATCTGTCTGCCGTTGCTTCACGGCTTGCCTTCGACGTTTATCCAAAGTCAAGCCACCCTCATATTGGTTTGCAGGCCTCTATAGCTCCGGATACGCCGGCATCCCTTTCAGTCATGCCAGTTAAGCATGAACGCTTCATTTGCCCGTTGTTAGCAGCCAAACTTTCACCAGGTGGCTTTGAATGACACGCTTTATGAACCTTGCGCCGTGATGAAAGTTCTGAAATCCGATTCACCGTCTGCGTTTCAGGTGCCTTCCAAGAATCAAAACGTATTTTTTTCTTTTTTCGTGCGTGCACTGTAGTAACAGTGCTTTAGACAAGCTGTACTCTGTCTTTTAGCACTGCAGCTGTTGTTGTGGCTGGCCACATGTGCCAGATAGCACCATGTACCGATAAATCCGCTCCCACAACAAACACAGCCCCATATTATGCTCTTTATTCCCCTTGTTTATTCTTCTTCTCAAATGAACATGTAGCAGATTTCTCCGAAACGAGACGTCAAGCCTTCACCTGCTATCGTGTAATTTTTTTTTATTATTATTACTTTTTTCCACCATCTTCTCGTCTCTGTCTCGACTCTCTGTTTTCCACTAATGAAACATTTGCCCCTCGTTCCCAGGAGCTAATCACTGCTCAGATGCCTGCGTGGCATTTTGTTCGACAAGCCCGGGATTGCACAGACACAAAGGTATAAACAAAACCAAACAAAACTTTATTTTTAAAACTGGAAGAGGCAGAAAGACGAGCTTGTGCTTGTTATTAGAGGAGGCGCGGGTCGCGTTCACACATTTGAAGGTTTTGTTATGTATCCCGCGCTCCAGCAGCTCTCTTCGTCTCTCTCCCACGCTCTTCCTTTTGCTTCTTAACCTCTACTACTGCATTCCTGCATTGTTGAATGTTCTGTTTTCTTTGCCATCTCGCAAAAAAAACACAAAAAACCACCAGGTCTGGTTTTTTAACATGTTTGGCAATTGATTTCTAATTAAAAGGGACCTTTGGTGTTGTTGCAGCACATGCATCAAAACTCAGTGTCTCGAAAGATGTCTGAAGGTGAGACGGGACTCAGAAATAGAGCTGATTTTATGTATGTCAGGCAATCTTTATTAGTTCTTTTTGTGGAAAGAAGCACGCCAATCCCGGTTTGAGGCCTGTGATCAACACATTGGCGCAGGAGTTTTCTCCAACCAAACATCCGTAAGACCTTCTACCTGGTTTTGAAGTATTCCTTGTTTTTTTCACCAATCTGTGTGGGACACGAAGAGGCTCAGGTGGTGTCCTGACCCACTCCGGTTTGCAAGACAGCCAGTCAATTTGTTTACTAAGAGTTTTCAAGGTTGTCAGATGTGACACTGTTGTGTCGCGCTCTTTAGAATTGCCGGAGAAGTGCACATTCTCAGCAGCCACAATGAATACAGTTTGTGTTCCTCCATGGCGGTTAGATCTAGTGTGTTTGCATGTTTTTGTTGCAATACTTGTTTGCTTGCCGAGACTTGAACATGCCCAGAGCTACAACTTAAGCAATTGCAATCGTTCATGGTCATTTAGTCTTTGTTTGGTTTAACCCCCCCTCCCTCTCTCTCTTTCTCTCTCTCTTTGTCTGTCTCTCTTTTTCTCTCTTTCCCACTGTCCCCGTTCACTCAGGTGCCACGTGATGATGGTAGAATCAGCAACTGAGACCATTCGAACAGTGTCCTCCAACCAAAACGGAGTCAGCAGCCTGACCAGCCAATCGGAGGGCGGAGGAAGAGAGGGCGGGTCCAACGGTGATGCCAATGGGGAGATCAGCCCCGTGGATTTACTGCACCTTCAACAACAGCAGGTGTGTGTCTGTGAGATTTCTTTGAAAAAACATTTATTTAAAAAAACCAGGAACAAGACTGTTAGTTGCTGGTAGTTGTGTCTTGTGCAATTTTCTTTGCTTGTGTAATGTATAAATACCCGAGTGGTTTTTATGAGAAGCAAACTGTGCAGTTTACATTACACAGTGGATTTCATAGAGCGTATTGCACAATGTTAGAGAGTACACTGTGGATTTCCTCATCCCTCAGGTTAACTATTATGACTGGCTTATCGTAGGTGAATAGTAAGTAAATATCCTACATTTGGCACACATTCACATTTCTAAAGACGATATTCACATTTCTCCAGACTGATATGAGCCAATGTATGTCTGTAGTTTCGATAAACTTTGTCCATTTTAAAACAATACAGACGTGTTCAGCAAGTAAATACTGTATGTTCCAAATATCTAACAGTGCTTCGTCACTAGAATAAGTTCTAGTCTTCCTGATGATCCAAACGTAAACCTAATACATGGAAAGGCCAAGGATAAAATTGGTAGCTAGACCATCCGAAAAGGGGAAGCTGTAATGTCTCATATTTTGGTTTTCCCCTGAAACCTAACCTGTGTAGCCTGTACACCCCCCACCCCCCATTTAGTCACCTACCAGTTCCTACCCAACAGTTACCAACTATGGACTATGAAGGCTTAGATGTGTAAGAAACAGCCACTCTTCGGCAAACATGAGCTCACAGACATAGATGATTCCTTAGTGTCCCTCTGATAAACATGGAAAGAGAGCATTTGCAATCCATTGGCATCACCATGCATCACCAGGCTTCGAGCTTCCCGACGATATTTCAGTGCTAGTGTAAATGCTTTTCTGCTAACGTTTTTAACACAGCAGAATGTATTTATGCTGTCATCAAAAAGCCAGTATTTTGGGCTGTGAGCTGTAATATTCTGTCCTCACATCATAAAATATTACACATAATATCACAGCTCTATTTTGTCTCATGTTTCTGTATGTAGCTGACGCGCGTAGTGCACGCTACAGTTACAGCATTGAGGTGTATCGCATCACCGTGAAATGCATTATGTTTAAACATGCAGAACAAATGTCTTTTTGTTTTGCAAAACCTAAAAGACATCGAATGCACTTTTCTGCTGCGCAACTGAGAGTCGAAAATTTATTTTCTTGTCCCGCCGCCCAGGTTAGAGATTCGTCCAACCCAGTAGTATCAACACTAGAACAAATTGTGCAGCATTTTGGACTCAGATGAGCTCCCATCAGCTCTCCTGACCATATAATCTCTTTTAGTATTATGGTTAATAAAAGCAGCGGAGGAACCAAGGAACTTTGCACTTACAGTATTTGGTTCCTCTCCAGTCGCTTATCGATTGCTGCAGTCCCAGACCACAGTGTAATTCTGTTAATGCTCTCAATAGCATGTTGCTTTAGACGACACGTCAGCACGAATAATGTTGCGCCCCTTGCTCTGGCCCGTGCGTCAGTGTCTCCCCTGTCCAGCGCGTCAGCTGGAATTTCCTTACTGCTTCCCGGACCTTCTTGGCTGGAATACTTTCATTTTCGCACACACCATCCCCCTAAACACAGGCCAGGCGTTCTCATCCGGCCAACAGAAGCTGCTCTGCGACGCTGATAGCACAAAAGTAAGGCCGCAAGCTTTGTCCGTGAATCGAGCGAAATGGAGCGCTGACAGACGTGGAGCCAAACAATTGTGTTGGCTTCACTGGTTTGCTTTCTGAGGTAATATCAGTAATCGGGATATTATTGAGGAAAATGGCTGCAAATGGATGAGTCACAAAAAAAAAGACTTGGATAATGCAGAGTGAATGCAGAATGATCAATGTCTAATAACTGAGTGCAGAAGGCCAAAAAGTTTCAAAGTTACCAGATGCCCTTAAGTGTGAGGACCTCTTCTGAAAGAGAGAGAGCCAGAGTGAGAGAGGAACAGACCCCGCTCGCTGACCAGCAGACCCCCCCCCCTCACATTTCCCTGCTTCTGTAAATTGAAATAAGCAAGAGGAATTCTAATGAAGGTAATTGAAGTGAATTGCTTTTCCTCTGTGGTTCCCTTCCTCAGTTCCATCATTTGTGTGTGTGTGTGTGTGTGTGTGTGTGTGTGTGTGTGTGTGTGTGTGTGTGTGTTGTGTGTTTGTGTGTGCGCGTGTAGCCTCCCACAGAGTAAGTGAGAGGCTTTACCTCACACAAGCAGGCCTTTCTTTCATGCCAGGTCTGTGTTATTGCACCTGTGTGTGGTCACGTGAGCTAAAGCCTTTAATTAGAAAGAGAAATGGCCAGTTACTCCTACTCCAAACTATTCCCAATGTCAAACATATGCCATCCACAACCTCACTAATGCACCGTGCTTTCCTTTTTCTGCTTCTCATTGCCTCACTAGAAAGTTAGAACTAAACCCAGGCCTGTTTAGCATAAATAGGTAATAATATAGGATCTGGAAGAATATGAAAAAATGACCAAAAAAAAAAGCTTATTTTTTTAGTCTCATTGTTCAGCTAGAGCTTATCTTGTTGTTTGGCTTTACATGATTGTAGGTGACCAAAAAACAAAAAAACAAAACCCAAATATAAATCTGATTAATTTCTTTTGTAATTATATGAACTGTGTAGCTCCGAACAGCCAAAAGCTGAAGAACTATAGTGTGTCTAAAAATGTACTCTTTGTACAACATGAGCTTTAAAAATCTTTATAATAAAATAAAAAGTGAATTTTACATTTCTGAATAAACTCTTAATTACAATACACATCTGATTTGTTGGAGATATATATATAATAAAGTTGTGTTGATTTATTGGAAATATTTGGTTGGGGTGGGTTAATGTCAGCTTCAAATGAAGAATTAAGAAATAAATTCCTAATTCTGTCAAATAAAATAAAAATCTTCATTTTTCACCTGCTTAACGTACGCTCGTACACGTACACTCGCCTGCTTAACGTAAGCTTGAGCCGCAACTAACACCAACCAACATGAATATGACATCAAATGTGACTACTCGAAACAAACAAATCAGAAGTGGTAACTTGTAATTTGTCACAAGAACATTCAGTCTGAAAAGTAACTAAATAAATCAGAGCTCTCCAGTGACAGTCTCAGACCTGTGTTTCACAATGCTGCCCCTAGAGGCCTCTTGAATTAAGTGTATATTGATTGATTTCTCTGCTCCAACACTCCTGACTCAACTGAAGCAGACTCTGGGATTGAAAAAATACAACAACACTTCATCAGACCATCAACACAAAGTTGTTTTATTCACTTTGGATTGTCATCAAACCAAAACTAGCAAAGCGGCAGTTTACTCAGAAAAATGAGTCAGTGACCATTCCTCCTTCAACGGCTTTTTTATGTTCCTTTTTTTTTAACCTTCTACCCATAATCTGCCATTTAGTGACGTTAGATGGTGTGGGGGAGAGCACTTTTATGATAACATATGGCATTAGTTGTCGTTTAAATGTTGACAAGAGTGCGTATGTGTGTGTGAAGTGGTGCGTATGTGGGTGCTGCAGGCGTGCAGGTTGTGTGTGTATCCAGAGCCCTTAGGGTGGAGTATATGAAGCTCCCTACACCTGCTTTTCTCCTGTTCCTTGTTTTTTTTTTTTTTAATAAATCATTTTCACAAGGTGTCATATTCCTCACTCTACCTGAAGACTGAAATTTCGAAAGCCCCGCCCTCTACCCCCCAGGGTGCCTGTTTGAATGTTGGAAGCTTAACAATACACAAATAGTTGTATTAACCGCAATACTTCCTTATAATTGCATGATTGAGATACTGGATCAAAAACTAAAACCACAAAGAAAAGTGACTAAAGATGGAGCAAACACTTTGTTTCACTCCCTGTTAGTGCTTTGCTGAATGAAGCCACGGCTTTGTTCTGGATAATCTGGATCTGTCATTGACCTCAATCTTATTCCTGATGTTTTATGGCTGTTTCATCTGAAGACCAACATCAGAAATAGCGTTCTTTTTTGTCTCCTTTTCTATCAGCTCTGATTTTGAGTTCTGAGCCAGCGAGCTTGGAATTGACTTTTTTTTTTTATATTGGCAGCATGGCCACTTCTCTCTTTTTTTTGTCACTCCTGTTCAGGTTTTAATAGCTCATATGAAAACTTATGCCAGAATTAAATGTTACACCACAACACTTGTATCAGCTAATTCAAGCAGAACTGTATGGTGGGTGTGTCACATAATCTGATACTTACCCATCCATATCCCTTTTTGGTAAGTCACCTGTGCCAGCAGTTTTAAGTTTTCCATCAAATGTCTTCAGAATGGACAACGTTAAAGACTTTTTCTTGATAACAAGCTGTGTTTTTTTAACTTAAAGAAAAAAAGTGAGGGAACAACTATTTACAGTTGCTATAAAGTAATTTGATGCTATAACTATAAACTGAGAAAAACATGTCATTCATTAATAAGTAAATGAATTGTTGGAAAATTGTGTTATAAGAGGAATAAAACGTGACGGGGCATGTGGTTATAGGAAAATAATCAGTGATGCGGCGTTGATTATTATACCTCAGCAACTCCATGCTAATTGTTGGATTTCGTTCCGGATTTAAAAGGACATGGAGAGAGAAAATAATTTGAAAATAGTAAAGCAAACAGTATCATAGTATCCATATGAGAATTCTCCTGGAACTGACAAATTCAAATATTCTGCTTTCCTGTAAGAAACTCTTTAAAATTATATGGCTATGACTTCCTGTAAATTTCTTTACTCATACTCATACTCATATGGCAGGCTTAGTCCGTTGATGGTTTGTGTTTCACTTCTCTCTGGCTCACCTAAAAAAAGCAATTACAAAGATTGCCACAGTTTTCTCAGGAAGTGCCTCCCAGCCACCCAGTCCCACGCAAACCCACCCACCTGCGTGTACACACTCACACACACACATACACACACACATACGCATTCTTACTCACTCGTACGCTCACTAAGCCCTCAGAACCTCCTCCTCTTTTTGTTTATCGCTTCTGCATTGTCTCTCCCCTCCTGATGCTCCCTTCTTATCCGCCACTTTTAACAAACCCGGCTCTTTCACCTGGATACGGTGGGAGTGGTGGAAATCAGTGGAGCGGAGAGGGGGGGAAAAAAGGTGGAAAAAAAAACAGACAGGACACAAAGCACTCTCTCCATGGGCCCCTCCAGAGCCTGGGAGAAATCACAGACATCTCCGCAGCCGTCACAGACCCACAGCAAATAAACAGAGGTCCTAAAGAGCTATGGAAAAGGAGAGGGAGGGGGGTAGATGTGGAAATAGAGGAAGATGAGTTGGAGTCAAGGGAAAGTGGGAGAAGAGAGAGAGGGGTGTGAGGTAGAGAACGAGAAAGGAGGTTACAGTAGGTTGAGTTGGTGTATTCGAGGAAGATGCTGTAAGGTAGCGCGATAAAGGGAATGAGATGTATTCAGAGTAGATACAGAGCTATATAGAGCAGGATAAGTCAGAGAGGTGTGGACAGATCGGAGATGGGGGCTAAGAGGGCAAGAGAAAAGAGTGGAGAAGCAAAGACGAGAGAACGGAGAGAGTGGGGTCGAAGAGGTGGGAGGGGTTGAAAAAGAAGTGAGGGGGAGGGGAAGAAAGTGTAATGCTGAGACGTGTCAAGAAAGGCCGGGGGCCCCCCTGAGGAATGTTTCTTGTCTGCTTCACAACCCTGAAAGCAGAAAAAACCCTGCTTGGGGTGGGGGCAGAAAAAATAGAAAAGAAAAACAACAGTACACACTGGCCAAGTCCTTGTAGTATTTCACCCCCTGATTTGTTCCACATATCCAACCACAGGGTCTTCTCTTTTACTTGGCATGTGTGCTTCACTTCAAATGCCTCTTCCTCTTCTTTACCTGCACTTGTATGTGTATCTCTCTCAATGTTTGTCACCCTTTCCAGTAGGCAGTCATTTTGCTTCGAAGCAGGCCTTCAGACAGGATGCTTTCCAAACGGCACGTAGCAGGTTACAAACATCGTTGGGACCAGAGTGGCTCTGTGAAGCCTCATATCACCCCTCCTTTCATAGTTTGCACTTGGTTGTGCGTATGTGTGTGTGTATCTGACGAAAACCAGGTGCCCTTCTTTTCCTTTAGTTTTTTTTTCACTCCCTCCGCCTCCTCCACTGCACCCTAGCTAGTGCTTGTTTTAAGCTCGGCAACTAAAAAGGTACCCCGCAATTTAAGCTACCAGGAAACCCCTTGCGTGCTCTCCTCCCGGGGGGGATCTGGGGACACACCTCACTTTACAGGAACTCTCACATGCTTTAGGAGTCCTAGTTTTCATGTGCAACACATACATTTATGAGCAGGCCAGGTACACAGGGACTGAGAGAGAGATACAGTAGGAGGAGAGACGTACATTGCTACTGAAGTGCAATTTTCTCCAGGAGTGCCACTCAACTGAAACAGAGAGGGGGGGTTAAAAGAGAAGGAGGGGGCGGTGGTGACTCAAATTTGTGTTACACACTAAACAGTGCATGCTGGTGAGAATGGCTGAGAGGTGTTTTGAAGCAGGCCCCTTCTAAGGTCGGCCACTCTGGATAACCTCGCAAGGAAGAATGTTAGGACAAAAAGGCTCTCATAATTCCTAATGAGTTGTAAAAGGACAGTGAGGAGACATAGGAGAGAGAGAGAGAGAGAGAGAGAGAGAGAGACAGAGAGAGATGAGCTGTATTTGGCACTTTGGGACTGTGCCAGACCCTCAGGAGATTCATACTCATGGCCAAAAGACAGCTTGCTTGCTTTTAGGAGGATTTAAGATGATGCATGTGGAAACCATGGATCTCTCATCTCACAGTTCATTGCACAGATGGAGGGACAGAGAATATGCTTAACTATTGTCTCTCTCACTTCCTCTTCTCCTAGCACTCTTACTGTTCTTGCCTTCCCCTTCTGCTTTCACTTTGCTCTGCAGTTGTGTTGCTCATCCTTTCAACTGAACAAGTATTTGTTTCTTTTGTTTTGTCTTTTCTCTCCTGGTCTTTTCTCGTGGTGGACCTGCAACACTCTTCCAGTTTTGCTTTTGTCACCCTTTCTCTGACTGAAGAAACGTCTCTTAGATGGACATCCTATTGTGCGGATTCCCTCTCTTGATCTCCCAATGATAAGTTCTAGACTACTTGGGAGCTTTCTACCCAATTTTGTTGTCCAATTGCATGACAAGCAATCTTTTCAAACTGCTGCAGTTGCAATGTCACAGGGCAACTGAATGCATTCTAGGAGAGCATTAACTGCTCTATACTCCTGAGCTGCATGAGCTAACAGACTACCATGATTACAGTGTAACAAATCAGATCAAAATGTCAGTTGTGGTCTCCTGGACTTCCAGCCATAGTTGGCCGAGGCATCTGGGGATTTGATCTCCCAAAGTTATGGTGAAAGCTTAGATGATTGGCTATAGCTTTTTTGCCCAAATTTCTCCCAATTTATTCAGAGCCACTTCCCATCTGCTAGAAGTTCCCATCCAGAGCTACCATTCTGCAAGGGTAAGAAAAGTTCTTCCTTCTTTACATGTTACATCACATACTGTCAAACTGCAGGCTATGAAATATCATAGGATAGTCCAAAGGAGATGCTGACAGCCCTCTTCCATATCAGGGATAGACAGGTCAGATTGGTCATAGTGAGTTAGAATTTGATGATGCCACTGATAAATAATTTCCATATGATGACTGTTTAGACCCTTTCATTAATCAGGATCCAGTTGTGACAGGCCTAACTGGGGGAGAAAAGAGCTCAGACTGGCTCTCGTATGGTGGACTTTGGCCTCTCTTGGTTAGACTACCTGGTTGGCATTCAGTTGGTAATGACCACCTTTTGTCCTTGCATTAAACATAGCCTGGTAGTACATTTGGATGTGGGTGGTGTTAGTGGAGTGACCATTTGGGTGTCAACCTTTTCTGCATTTCTTCAAAAGAACTCTCCCTCTTTCTCCTTCCCGTCCCTCAGCATCCTCTCGGTTTGCCCTAAGCAGCTTAAGGCTACAGAACAAAAGGACAGCATGAAGGGAGGAAGAGATTTGTGGCTTTGAATGAGAGTATGATATCCCTTTTAGATAGGGGATGAGTGCTTATAGCATTGAGTAAATCTAATGCTGTCGGCACATTGAAAGGTGTCGTCACTTAAAAGCATTCCATACTTTTAATTGCCGAAGGGCTGGTTGTACCCTGGTTGAGCAAAGAGGAAAGGCCATTCTGAGTTGTAGATTTGTGCTGGTGGTGCCTGAGTAATGTGTGTGTGTACGGAGGTTGTTGCCTAGTCTAAGATTATTCTTGATAGTTTCTGAATGCGAAGTGTGCTCTGGTGTTATGGCTGTTTGTAGCACCATTATAAACGTTATTGCTTAATTTCTTAAGGTTTTGTGGGTCACAAGTGGTCCAACAGCAGAGCGGTTGAATCCTTACTATTCCAAAGCTGTCTTTTGGAGTCCAAGAGAGGAAAATTAGCCTTGCTCTCCGGGTGGGAGGGATTCGTGTCTCTATACGCTATCTGTCAGTCAGAATGACACCAACCAATTATGGCCAACTGTGAGCTCATGTATATGCAAAAAGGGCAGTTAGCACTTTCCTCCAGGCGTGCTCGTCTTCTCCGTGACATCACACGAAGTTTGAGAAAAGTTAAGGACAGTGCACCTTAAATGTCTCCCAAACCTTAATCATTTAAAGGAATATAACATGGACAGCATTGTATTGTTAACGTTGCCTAGGCAGCCTTTCTGAACTTTTTCAGATTTATCCAGACTAAATGTAAAAGATTCAACGTAAACACGTGTCGTAACTTAATAATATTAAGTGGTAACTTAATAAATCTCCCAATTTTGATGTGCTACACGTTGAGTCCAGCAAAAGGCACGCATGAGACATAATGGCTTTCACATGTTCTGTGTGATATCCTATATTCTGTGTTTAATGATTTTTTCACACATTGAGTCCTAATTCAGGAATGCGGAGAGGTCATATTTATGGACAGGTTATAAAACGAATTTATGAGTTTTTCCAGGGAAACCTTTAAGAGACTATGCAGGACCATTTGTGTGTGCATGTGTGTATGCTTGCACATTTGTGTGTGTGTGTGTCTGATCGGTCTTTCTGTGTGAAGTAATTTGAACTGGGCCGGGCTACAAAACCATGTTAACAGCGATTGCCTGTAGTCTGGTCCTGGGTCTATCAGTTTCACTCAGTTACATGCCACAGTAGCCATGTTTCCTCAATCAATCCTGATTTTATATATATATATATATATATATATATATATATATATATATATATATATATATATATATATATATATATATATATATATGTATATAACAATAAATTATATGACTGCAATAAACTGGTGCATACACACACACACACACATGCAATAAGAATTCCTGCCATGCGTCAAAACTCTTAATTCAATATCTTGTCACATCTTTATTGTGTTAGTTCATTTGTATTCATAAAGAGGAGATCAGGATGAAGTAATTGTTTAACGATTGCCAGCTCAGTCCATAAGCTAGAATCAATCTCTCATCGTATTTATGTATGCGCATGCATATACACATGCATCTATTGTGTATGACTGAGTAAATGACTATTAGCAAAAACAGTACTCTGTAATTAGCGCTAATATCTTACAAATATTCATAACTTGTTGACTTTAGTAGATAGATTGGTTGCTAATATGGGAAGCGAGGTGAAAACTGTCCTCGACTGGATTTATATCACATGCTTCTTATAAAACAAATCAGCAAAACAAGCCGATAAGGAAAGCAGAATAACAAGTGCGTGGTACATCTTAACTGAAGAGGATGCTAAAATGTTTCTTTGATTTATTCCTAAATTTATTGTTCATATTCATATTTTGATTTCTCGTAGCTTCTTATGAGAGACTGCTTTACATGTTAGTTGCATTTTTCTCTATAATATGGGACTCTTGCTGGAAATGTGTGAAATAATACTTTGTTGCTTTGTTGTTCCCCCTCATCTTTTAAGGAAACCGTTGTTTTTAATTGCAAAAAGCCACATTGCTGTTGCTAGCAGTGATAATGTGCATGCACGAGTATGGAATGTGGGAATTAACTGGAAGTAGGTATGACTTATATCAAAAACTTGCATGCAACATAATGCTGGAGAAAAATGCTGGAAAGTGGTCTGCGTTGAGGTTTATTTTCCTGAACTCAAATAGAATGGGTTTTATCCTGAACGACTTGCTTGTATAGATGGTTGATGAAAAGTGGCAAGGGCAGAGGTCACTGCCTTGGCCATCAGGATTGTGTGAAGAGACCTAGCCAGGCTGAGGTCAGCAGCAGGTCTGTGCCAAAGTTCAGTTTTGGTCAGAGGTCATGAACCCTGGTATGGTGTGTTTTGCTTCTTTTCTGGTACGTATTGAACCCTCACTGTCATGTCAGTCCTTGAATATTGTCTTAAGTATTATTGTTAGATGCGTCTGTTTGGTTTCTTTTACTTAAAAAAAATAAATTATATATATATATATATATATATATATATATATATATATATATATATATATATATATATATATATATATATATATATAATATATAATATATACATAATATATATATATATATATACATAGCAAGCATTTACGTTGACACAGTTTATGTATATGAATGATGTGCTGTACCTGGCAAGGCACGTGTATTTTCCCCCCATCTCGAAGCACAGCGGACACTGACCTTCGCCTAGTCGCCATGGCAATTATGAAAGATCCTCCACAGAGTATTAATGTGAAGGACGCACGGCTCCTTGCGCCCTGATTGACAGACTGGCGGGAGAGAAGGTGCAGAAGAAAGAGAGGAAAAGGGAGGGAGCTGGAACGGGAATGGATTCAGCGATTTGGCGGGTGGTGGAGAGCGAAAGAGGGAGGGCGGTGATTTAGGTAAGAGTTGAAGTGGGGAGGAAACAGGGAGAGAGGGATCATAGGAAGTGGCAGAGTTAGAAAGGGAAAGACAGACAGATGGAGAGAGCGGTGGAGAGAGGGAGGGGTGGGAATGGAAGAATGGAGGTCTGTAGGCTGCTGAGTACATTTCCTACTGGACGCCGTCCACGTCAGGAAATGGCGGCCATAATTGAGACTAATTGGCGTGTGTTTTCGCTGTCTCAGCGCGCGTCAGGTGACAAGGTGGAAAGAGAACCACACACACACACACACTTTCACCGGTACGCCATGCATGGCTACTTAAGGATCAAGTGTTCAGACCCACTGCCTTCCAAAATCCTTTACTCACTATGGGACAGGGCAGCCCTTCCACTTTCTTCTTCTCTTTCTTCCTTTATTTCTCTATACTCCACTGCTGGCTCACAGAGAGCCCAGGGAGGGGGCAGAGAAGAAAGAAAGAAGAAGAGGAATATAAAAAAAAAATAGAAAGAAAGAAATGCACCCAGCGACACTCTCAAAGTTGTTGCCCTGGTAACTGGCGAGGCCGAGGGACTCTGAACAATGAAGCCGGATTCTTTTTTAAGTGTTGCTAATTAGCTTGCTTCTGCCCGCTTCTTTGTGTTTGCCGTCTTAAAAAAGAGATTAAAGTCAACAGAAAGAAGCATTGGAGAGAAGAAGGAAAAGAAGTGGGAAATGTTGGTTTCTCTTCTCTCGCTTAAAAAAAAAAACTATCCAATGATAGATCAATGATGGTATATTGAACAGATTACTGATGAAGAGTTGCGTTTTTTGTCAGTACTTGGATTTGCTAACCCTAACTCTAACTCTAATCCTAGTGTTGTTCAATAGAGTATGTTTTACTAATACTTGGTGATAGACCTATGATTTATTTCCATTAGCAGGGTACAGTGCGGAGTCAAAGATTGTCGTAACACTGTGCAAGATCTTTTCTTTCTCCTTGGCCTATGCGGAGATATGAAACGTGGCCTCACAGCACTGGCGACGGAATCCCTGTTTCTGCCCAGTGAGATTTATCCTCTCCTAAATCTCTGACATTTACTCACACACTCACACACACACTCTCACACACACACACACAAAAAACACACTCTTTCAAATGGCACCACTCCCACCTAGCCACACACGGTGAGTTTTGGAGAACCTCCCTCTTCTCTTGTGTTCTTTTTAGGCCACCCTTTATTTTTGCAAGGTCTGTGTGTCTGCGCTTTCAGCAATTACCAGGCGTAGAAAAGAAAAGTTAAATCAAAAACATAAAAGGTCTCTCACATTCGTCCCCCCCCCCCTTTGACCAGACGTGCAAGTTAATGGGTTTCCAAGCGAATAGTTTCGAATATTCACGAAGCGTTCGTCTGTTTAAACAATACTGCGTATATGTTTCCCTTCCTCCAGAGTTCCATTTTGGCAGCATCCTGTGTGCGTTATTATTAGGGTTTTTTTTCTTTCTTTATTAATAACAACACATAAATATGTTCCATATGCGTGATGTGGATGGGAAGCTCAGTTGCTGGTCAGAGCTATCCTGAGTTCGGTGTGCACACGGTGGAACAATATTGGCCAGCTTTCAACTCTTTAAGGGGGCCGGTTGGGGGAGGGGCCCACAAAACACCCTAACACCCCTGTAGTGGCCAAGTTCATTCTTGCAGATCCAGTAATATCTAAACACCAGAACAACACATCTTGAAAAGCGCTCCACAGTGACAGTATGCCATTTTTTCCTTAAATTCTGCAGTATTTGTAGCCAAGAGATCGAGTCCATCGACTTTGTTTTGCAGCCAGTGGGGCAGTGTTAAGAGAACTGCCATGCAATTGACACGAATTAGACAGCTGCTGGGGCATCTAGCTGAGTAGAAGCCGCTTTTCTGTCTTCTTATTTCTTGCTCTTGTTCACTCGCTCTGTCTATCCCTTTACCTCCTTCATTCTTTCCTTCTTTGAGCGTGTCTCATGGTGGCAGTAGAGAAAGTAATGATGCCCAGAGAGCCCTGACATAGTGCATTATCCTCCTCCCTGGCTCTTTTGGAGCAGGATGTGGGGATAACTTACTTCAATATCTTTGCTATTACCTTTCATGCCTTTTTTTTTAACAGGATGCTTTTTTTTCTTTTCTTTTTTTTCCGTTTGGGCTTTTTCTGAATGACCTGGGGATGATGAACCTGCATCTGGAAAGTGGCAAGTGGCTGCGAATTTCAAACAGGTTACTTTTGTGAAAAATAGGATGGAATTTTTTTTTAACAGGTCAGGCCTTTCAAGCATTGCAGCTTATTTTTTTGATGTTTTCTTTTTTACCTGCTCTTTAAGTTTAAGTTTTTTATTACTTTGGCTCTAGTTCACCCTTTCCTCATTTTAATGGCCAGTGTGAGTCCGGAGAGGCCTGCTGTAGCCATTTAAAATCTAAGGTTTTGCCATAGCTTTTATATTGCGGAAACATTACATTAAATGGCAAGAGGACACCACGTCATGTTTTTGAAGGTTCCTTAAATAATTCGAATGTTGGATCGTTTGCTTGATTTTTAAATTTTTTGAAACATTTTTTTAAAGATTAGCATTCTAATGGTTTTGAGTGGAAACAAATGTGACAGGCAACTCAAAAGGGCCTATGAACGGCACGCTGGAGCAGGAAGTAGCAAATTAAAAGCAGCTTTGGCCAACAGGAGGGAAAGAGTGGGAAGAAAAGGAGAGAAAAATGGTCAAAAGTGCAGTTTATTTGTAACCCACCATGAAATTGGCCGGCTCTGCAGTCTACGGCCTTGGTAATGAGTCATGGGGACGAAATTAAGATCTAGAAAAACTTTGGCGCAGGCCAGAGGAGTTGATCACATCCAAGATTGCACACTTTGCCCCATAGCCCATGGTGGACAGCTGCTAACAGGCCCAAAGCGCCTGACCGGAGCATTGTAGACACACTGGAGCAGCTGTAGACGTAGCTCATTTTCTGGCCAGCTGCAATGCAACATTCCAGCTTTTAAAAAGAACCAGGCAGGCTTTTAGTGGAAGATCAGAGATACTGAACCTCTGTTTGTTGGACCGACCTTACCTCTGCTGTAGATGTGGGATGCCTTGAAATCCGAGTTGTTTTTTCAGGCGACACTTGACACTTGAAGACGCTGTGTGGATCAACATCCTGGTCTGCCACAAGAGCTTCAAATGCCACAGGATTCTTAAACAGGTGACAGTGAGAAAAGAATCTTTGCAAGTGAATATGCCTAATCATACTTCTGAGGGCATGAGGTATCTCCTTGCTACATTCATTTTTCTTTTACTCAGTTTCCCCTCATACGCTTAGTGTGTCATTGCCTGCGCTAATACAATTGTGGTCTTGTCACAAAGTCTGGCAAGATCACATTCCAAAGAAAGTTTTAGCATAGCTTGGAATTTCCTTGAAGGTTGAACACTTTCAATTGAATAAGGGGAAGCCTTTGTATTCCCATCTTGTTTCCCTGCTGATCCTGAGTTAGCAGGCATACCGAGGTGTACTCGCTGCACAGAATCATCTAAGTGTGACGAGTCCTTCTTCAGGCTTGATTCCTAAAACCAGGCGTAATTTGGATTGAGGGATGTGTTTGGTTTTTTTCCTCTGTGAATCAACTGTTCTGTTTTTCTAAAACTTTACAAATTCTCAACCTACGGAAAGGAAAGATCAGTTACTAGTTATTTCTGGAGTGTAATTTTGTTAATTGGAAAAAAATGATTTCCTTATGGTTTTAAAATAGACTGAAAAAAGTCTGACCACACTCGTCCATATGTGCTAACATGAGGTTAGGTTACATTAATCACACAGTGGTCACACCCAGTTGCTTTTCTAAACAGTGTGAACAAATTACATGGAACGTTTCAAATTCATTTTCTGTGTTTATTAAAAATTACTACAATGTTTCTGTAATACGTAATTTGGGACAAAGTTTCACTGGGCTTAGGCGTAGATTGCTCTAAGCAGCTATCGTAGCATAAAGATTTTATTAAAGAAGTTAAAAATCCTGTAATCTTGAGGGATGACAAACATCGCTGCACTAACCTCCTATATAAAAATGTCTGTTCTGGATTTATATATATATACACACACACACACACCACAAATTTGTTCGACTCCCATTGGAAGCCAGAAAGGAGGGTTAGCTCGGTCGTTTAATTAAGAGACTCTGTTAGAGCACTAAGTAATTCCTTTTGGGTTGTAACATGTACCAAGTTTCAAGACTGGGTCTGGTTCCCAGCTTCTGCATCATGGATTATGGAGAGCGCTTGTCCTCTCCTCTTTTTTTTTTCTTTCCGTTAAGTACATATGTGATCCAGACTTCTTCCAACAGACACTGGAGGCTTTCGGATGGTGTCTGCAGTTGTGCACCCAGCTTCTGTAACCTGATACCGTCTGACCCGTTCAAGCTTCCAGTACTCCCCACCATCCACTCATCCACCCACACCCAGGGACGGCCTACCGTGGGGACGGAGGCTCCTGTTTTTCTAAGGGGGTAGTCATGGGGGTTTTTGCAAGCATCAACAATGGTCCTCTGTCAGCGATGATGGATCATTCCAGCATATGGTGCCCACCTGTACACAGACAAGCCAACTCTGCTCTATTTGGATTTACAGCACAGAGAGAGAGAGAGAGAGGAGAGCACACCCCACATTTTGCCCAGATTCATCACCTCCCTGCACTGTTTGCTTTAGCAACCTGAGCCTAATGAATAGAACCTGGGCCCGCCAGGGAAGAGGCGCCCAATCATGCCCTGTTTGTGTGTCTTGGTGCCTTGTTTTGGAACGCCTGCTGAACAGGCAAAAAGAGCTCTGCCCGACTTTGTTTTTGGTGGACGAGGACCACATGTAGATGCTGCACCCCTGCTTGTAGAATGGGAAGCAAGATGGAGCGAACATGGACTGCTAGGCTCATATGCCAAAAATAATTTTTTCCTCATTACTTTCCATAAATGGACCTTCAAGTGAATACCAGAGTTCCGCCTCTCTGCACCTACAGGGAGGGCAAGAAGAGAAAGAAAAAGGGTACCCTGCAATACCCCCCTTCCCTCCTCCCAACCCTGCTGAATAAAAAAAAAAGCTCTGTTATTAAAGCCCATGTCAGGAGTGTTGATTTACGGGGGGAGGATGGGGGGTTGGTTTGGCCGATGACAAGTTAGGAGAACTCACACACAGTGCAGCTTAGGCCTCCAAGCTGGGCGCTGACCTCTTCACCCTCCCCTTCCCCTCTTTCTTTTTCTCTCTCTCTTTCTTTCTCTCTCTCTCTCTCTCTCTCTCTCTCTCTTAGCACCCACCCGCCCTTTTTGCAATAAAACCTGTCTAACGTCGCAGTACAATGGAGCTGTTGTTGGACCCAGCCACCCGCCGCCTCCCTCATATTTTCTTTAAAGGTGCAGCGCACGCCGGTGAATGCCATGAGGCTTTAGAAGGACATGCAGAGGGAGGGCCAAAGACTTACAGGTCACTGTACGACACAGTTTCTCCCTCAAAGACTTATATCAAAGACTTGACAAAGCAAAACGCGAAAGCAAAGGAAATCAAGTCAACATGGATGTCAGGTTTTTTTGTTTTTTTTCACAGGGTTTCTGGCTGCAAGATTTTCTTATTGTTTGCTTTCCAACTGCAAGTCTAAGTTTACCCAGCTCGTCCAAACTTTGTACGTTGTCAGGACTAATCCAATAGCTTTTCATCCACCCTGAACGGGGAGCCTGTGTGCAGTTTCCACAGGGAGATGACTGCTTCAGCGCCCGAGACTCCGGGACTGCCACAGCTCCTTCCAGTCATGTTTGGCTTGCCCAACCTCTGCCCCTGAGCTGTTCTCAGTTCAGCCTGATGAAGCACAGAAACACTGAGGCACTGACCACACATTTTTCTTAGTCTATCAAGCATGCTCATAGAAAGGAGCTGAAAAGGCCAAGAAGAGACAGAGATCACCTCAAGAAAATAGTTATTAGCACTTATTAGCAGCATGACTGGTTTGTAAAGAAAGTGTTGTAATCAGTGCAGTAATTTGGACCAAATTAGCCTTTATTGTTGCCAGATCTCATCTAGTCCCAGGCAACCACTGGTGTGTGCCTGTAGATGAGTGCCTGAGCGCACATACATGTGGTAATATCTGACGAGGGTATTTAATATCCACCACATGCCTGGTGTGTGTGTGTGTGCAGCTGGACTGGCCGAGGATAGACTGGGAGGTGTTTTTAGTCCACTTCAGTTTGTAAAGCCTTCTACTGAGGTCACACTCTGACGGGACATGGTTCCTGTTCAGTCGGACGGAGGGGCTTTTTCAGGGTGTGGGCGGGTGGATGGGACGTGTGGGTGATGCATGCGTGTGTGTGCACTATTCAGTTGCGACCTCAGCAAAAGTAACAAGTGCTCTTGATACAGCAGATGGTTTTCATCATGCAGGCCATACATTTGATTGCATGATGGGCCCCTCTCTCTCTCTCTCTCTCTCTCTCTCTCTCTGTCTGTATCTGTCACTCTCATATTTTTTTTAAAAGAATAAGCATCTTTTATATAGAGGGCAGTACTGTTAACTTCACAATGCACCCACCCACACACACATAAGTGCTTCTGCAATTGATATCATGATTAACTCAGTGGGTGTCAGCTAATTCAAAGGGACTTCATTACTGTTCGTGTAAATTAATTGCTTATATCGGGGAATAGTTAAAAAAAACAAAAAAATTAAAATAACCCACCATTTGGATAATTTAGTACATCTCCCCTATTTAGGAGACCTGTTGCATACAAAACATTCCATTTTAAGAGTTGCTGTCTGGCATGTGAGACAGAAGTGTATCTTTTTTTCCAACAGGAAATTCTGAGTTTATATATCACAGCAGATCTGAAGATCTGATTGGTGCTGGTAAATTCACCAGAAACTGTATCTCAGTAAGCAAGTGTCAGGTTAAAGTGTAATGCTTATCCACCCCCACCCCCACCCACATCCCCCCATCGCCCCAAACTGGTGTTCTGGGTTTTTTTTTTTTTTTTCATAAATCAATATTTACCATGTAGCCTTCCTCCCTCTCTTTGGAGCCAGGAAGCAAATGTGCATCCTGATGGCGCTCTTCAAAAAGTATAGTTTGCCCCCTGATTTACTGCCGCCTGGTGTTTTTGTTTGGAGAGGCATGTTTTGCCTTTGGCCCATTGCCCCCCAGCTTGGTGTGTTCAAACAAAAACAGGGTAACTAAAATTCCTGAGCTCAGACGCAGACTGTTCAGAGACTAATACCCTGTGCTGTTCGGACAGGAGTCAGGATGGTGCTGTACAGGTGCGGTCGATCGATTGATCGATAGATAGATAGATAGATGGATAGATAGATAGATAGATAGAGTCAGGATGGTGTTGTACAGGTGCAGTAGATAGATAGATAGATAGATAGATAGATAGATAGATAGATAGATAGATAGATAGATAGATAGATAGATAGATAGATAGATAGATAGATAGATAGATAGATAGATAGATAGAGTCAGGATGGTGTTGTACAGGTGCAGTAGATAGATAGATAGATAGATAGATAGATAGATAGATAGATAGATAGATAGATAGATAGATAGATAGATAGATAGATAGATAGATAGATAGATAGAGAGAGAAAGAGAGGGTCAGCATGGTGTTGTACAGGGGCAATAGATAGATAGATAGATAGATAGATAGATAGATAGATAGATAGATAGATAGATAGATAGATAGATAGATAGATAGATAGATAGATAGATAGATAGATAGATAGATAGATAGATAGATAGATAGATAGATAGATAGATAGATAGATAGATAGCACATAAAAACTTTTAGAGTTTTAAGTGGGTAGTGCAATGCTAAGTGTATCTTCCTGTGATTTAGAGGAAATTTAAGGTGTGTGTGTGTGAGAGAGAGAGAGAGAGAAGAGAGAGAGACTCACCACCGTCTGTTTTCTCCCGTGTCCACAGGCTCTCCAGGCAGCACGCCAGTTCCTTCTTCAACAGGCCACAGGACTCAGCTCGCCCAGCAGTAACGAGGTCAAACAGAGCCCTGTGCAGGTGAGACACATACACACGCACACACACACGCACACACACACACACACATCACAAAACACATCACAAAACACACTTCTTTACAGACCGCTTTCCATTTATCCAGCTTCTAATTTACTTGCTCAGTATGAAACTCAGTAACCAAGTCCCTAGACCTAGTCTAATTTAAACTGCCTGTTACAGTGCCTTTGTTTCTCTCTCTCTCTCTCTCTCTCTCTCTCCTCTCTCTCTCTCTCTGTCTCTGTCTCTTTCTCTCTCCCTCAGCGATTCTGTCTCTTGAGCCCTCAGGACTGTATTAAAAAGCAGTCAAATGAATGTGTCTCTTTGTACACAATAGGTTGTGCTTGAAGACCAAACACAATTCCCTCTGTGAGCATGAGGTTAGCTGTAGTGCAGGATCCCCTTCCACCTAACCATGTACATGCACACACACTATGTGTGTGTGTGTGTGTTTTAAGTGGGACACAGTCGTTCAGTAGCTGTGAAACTGGGTGCTCTTGACCAAGGCATGGAGCAGCAATCTGCCGCTTACTTGAATTTCTTACTCGTCTCCTATAACTCTCATCAAATTCCCCACCTCTCCTAAACCTCTCCTAGAAGTGTCAAGTGTCTCTCTGTTAGCTTGCCGTTGTGGAGTCGTGTTGAGTGGACTATAATGTTAGTCATGGATTTATACAGGCCAGGGTGAACCTTTGCTCTACTGTCTGCATGTGTTTGAACACGTACATACTGTATAGGTGTGTAACATATGACATATTACATCTAGCCAGTAGAGATAACTGTAGGGCCACAGTGCTAACATAAACTGTCGAACGACACTAATGTCCCCTGCATGGATGTGTCTCTATGTTAAACAGAAAGTATGCTTCACTTTTTACGCGTACGCTACGAACAACTGTACGTGCATCGCCCGATTTTTTCGTATGCGCAATTGGCACATGCGCATTTAATTATTTTGCACTATTTAGTTGTTGCACAAGGTGGCGACAGTGACCCAAGGCCGTTAATTCTCAAGGTAGTTGAAGACAAAAACGGAAGAGCTGGAAACGAGTACAGGTTAGAAAGAACCCGCATTTGTTTAATTCTAACCTTAAAGAGTGTAAGGATTTGTATATGGGTGCTAATCGTGGCGAGAGATTGACTGAACGTTGTTCTTCGTGTTGTTGTGATTCTTCTTTGTTGTCGTCCTCCACACCAAAAGACCTGCTTTACTGGTCTGTACTGACTCTATTAGACCAGGAGATGTGGTGCAAATTGTTGTAACGCGCATGTGTCGCCCGCCTGTGTATGTGTACATGTCAAATGGAGTATACTTTGAAAGGCTAGGGTACGTGTAAAAAATAATATGTTCTGGTCTGCACTTATATAGTGCTTTTTTAACCTTAGCAGTTCCAAAGCACTTTACACTGGTTCTCATTTACCCATTCATACACACACTCACACACCGATGGTAGCAGAGCTGCCATGCAAAACGCTAACTTGCCATTGGGAGCAACTTGTGGTTCAGTGTCTTGCCCAAGGACACTTCTGCATGTGGAGTCTTGTGGGCTGGGAATCGAACCGCCAAGTCTACCAGAGGCTTTAAAACTGAGTGAGACTATGAGAGAGACCACCTTCAAACTAGGAGTAGGAAAAGAGGGGGGGAAATTGGTCAACAAGGTGAAGAATGAATGGGCGGTGAGCGAGCCAGTTTTTCAAATCATCAATAATCCTGCGGGGAATGTGGACTGACAGTTTAAATGGCCGTGTTGAGAGGTTTTCCCTTCAGGGTAATTAACATTATCAAGGAACAGCAGGTTACCTCGTTAGTGGCGTGCTCATTTAATTAACAAACCACACTAATTAGATTGAACTCTGGGCCGGAGTTTGCTACAGCAGGCATGTCGAGTTAAGGCACAGTGAAGATGTGGTGGAGAAAAAAAGAGACCTTGTTTAATTTTTTTTAAAAATTTTTTTACAAGGCCTCTCTGTCACAGTTGCCCCGTGTGTGTGTGTGTTTGTGTGTGTGCATAAGCACAGAGAGTTCGCATGTGTCAGAAAGATAGATCTGTAGTTAGTACTGGTGGATTGTTAATGATTAATCCCTCATTAGATTCATTAGTTTCAAAGCTCTACACGCTAAAACGTAGCGAGTGACTGTACTGTACTGGCAGGCCTCACCTCAATAACACACAGCAGTACTGTACTGTATATACAGTGTATATCACACTGGGCTACAACTCCTCCTATTATATCTCCCGCTTCCTTTTACACTCATCCAAATCTTTTTACTGAAGATAGATTACTGTCTCACTTTTAAACGCTGTCATTATATAATTGACTTTATAGCTTATGAGTAAATGCAGTGTTTATTAACCTACAGGAGCCGTTTGTAATTTGAAATTCCTTGCTGCCTGCAAGTCAAGTCCCAGTTGCACTGACAAGTCTCGTCTCCTTCCCCCAACAAGCCCATTACGAAGCATTAAGATGCCTTAAAATATACGTACACTATTTGTGATGTTTAATAGCACACTGGTATATATATATATATATATATATATATATATATATATATATATATATATATATAGTTTCACTAAAACAAAAACCGCATATGCGTCATGTTGTTAAAGCTAGTTTTAAGCATGTTTACAACAGGGTGAATTCAGATAGCTATGGCACTCAAGCTGGGAAATATCAAATTGATATCAAATTAAGCTGATATTTCAATTTAGAAAGTAATGGATGTAAATACAATATATACTAAATGTAAATTATTGACTGTAACCTAAGTAACAACCATACGACAAACTATTTTACGGCTTACATCATTTTTAGATGAATGTTTTGCTACATCTTAAAACCAGCAGTTTCTTACACAAAGAGGAACATTGTTAACGTTGCATACAAAAATACCTTCACATACTGCACGTAATGTTGACACATTATACCATACTGACAGCACACGCTGTATTAGACACACTAGGATCCATATCTAGGTGACGAAATCAACTTCAAACCAAACAAACTGCATAGCAAAGCCAGCTGAGGTCATTTTAGCAGTGTAGCTAGCAAAACACTGTGAATTTAACACCCTTAACAGTGTCGTTGAGGTACTAGTGATGTGTAAGCTACGGGAAATATAATAGCAGGAAAAACAAACCATTTGTTAGATGTGTCTAGCGGTACTTTCTCTGTACTCGCTGCATTAACTTAGCCAACTCTAACTCTTAGAATACAGGAAACATTAGCTGACTAGCATCGTATCAGCTACGTTTACATCCTAAATAAACCTAATGAATTTTCCAGCTTTACACAGTTAGTGTCTGAGTAATAGTTGGTACCAAGCGCAGAAAAACTATATGCATCAGCAGCAGCTCGGGATGTTTTGCTTCTTGCTGGGTTGAGCAGATTTTAAAGAAATATGTCTGTTTGTGTCTTCTTCATTATTCACCATGTTTGTTGCGTCCTGTTGGGCAGCAGTGAATTAAACGCTGTAATTGAAGCGATAATTCAGTCACCGTTAGGGTAAAGTGTAAAAGTTCTGTGACCTGGCTATTTGAGCGAGGTGAAGGGGGAAAAAAAGGGCATACATGACAGACAGCACACGAGTCAGCCAACAAATCAGAAAATGGCTGCCACTCGGGTGAACTCCATGCAGAGCTTTTTCAGTGATGCAAATGGAGCCTAACGAATAATGATCTTTTTGCTGCCTGATAATTAGATTTTTTCCCCCCTTTTCCGTTTCTTTTCAGAAGGAGACAGAAGTTACATTAGTCAGCCTTTTGTCTGAATGTTCCACAAGTCCTCTCTCTGGGCTGTCTATGTTAAAAAAAATAATAAAAAATAATAATAAATAAATAAATAAATAAATATATATATATATATATATATATATATATATAGCTTTGTCATTAATATTTGTCTTTGATACACTAAGCACACTATTTTCATGCTGTTATCAAGTTATAGCATATGACATTAGCTTAGTTGTCAAATATCAACAACAAATGAAGGTATTTTATTTGCCAGTATGTGTTTTCATGGCAGATGAAGTGTGTACAGCGTGTGTCAGGGTTGAATAAACTCACTCACACACACACACACACACACACACACACACATACACAGAGCCATATACAAAACACGCACATGGCTGCAGCAACATATCAGTTGGTAATTGAAAAAGGGGGAAAAAGTCCTCTTTTAATGTATTATTGAGGCCCTTATTTAATTAAAAAAAAATGAAAAGACTCATTAGAGACATGCTAATTAGTTTCCTTCTTGTGCGTGTTAACAGAGGAGCTGCGTTGCCATCGTGCCATTGTGCACAGAGAGTGGCACATTTAAATGAGCTGATGGAGAGATGTGTGTCGCCGGCTGGCACGCCTCTCCCATCTTCTGCATCCCCCTCTCCTTTCTCTTCTGGCTTTTTCACATGCTAGTTCACTTCTTTACTGCCGGCCAAGCACGCTGTGTTTTCTTCGTATAGCGTTGCTACAGTAATACGAACTTTGAAAAGTGCTTTAACCCTGCTAAGTATCTTGTATCTTTGTTTCCTTTTTGCTTTCCTTTTTCTTGATGGTGATCCAAATCCATTTTTTTTTCCTTCTGAAGTTGACATGGAGATGTCTGCTGTGGTCCAAGTGTTCTTCAGTGGTGTTTTAAACCCATACAGAGCTATCAAGAAAAAGCTATCCGCTGTTGATATGCTCCCATTTCTCTTGAACTTTTGCTTCCTGACACGTCTTTTTTTTGTCCATTAAGTGGAAGTGCTTACTTGGAACTTTTCTCCTTATTTTTTTTTTTGTCTTTTTCGCTGGTGTGAAGAGAGAAGGGTTGACAAAAAAAGACCAGATGGAATGAGAAAAAAAGTGGGGAGGGTGACGAACGACAGAAGCCGTGGAGGGAGAACAGTGCAGGGCAGTAGTGCCCGTTTCGGAGTTTGGGTTCCGGCGCAGTCGAGCGTGAAAGTCCATTTTTTTAAAGCTGAAACATGAGTGAAATGTGCAATGAAGGCCAGTCGATAATGGGGCTTTTATGCTTCCCTCCCGCCAGCGTCAGCCGCTTCTCTTGTGTTCTACTGGAAATTTTTTGTCATTTTTATTCTGGGGCAGTGGGGCGTTAGATAGAGGCACAAGGGTGTGTGTGTATGTGTGTGTGACGAGCAAGAGACTAATGGAAGAGGGAGGGGGGGGGAGTTCGAGGAGGAGGTGGAAAAGGATAGTGGGGTGGGGGGGTAGCGGTGGATTTTCCACTTGAACTTGCTCTGCTCAGGGCATTCGCACAAGCGCTGCTTTTACATTTGTCCGAACGCTGTCACAAAAGTGTCTCCCAGTCATGGATCCCTCCAGTGTCTGGCTCTCATTACTGTGTGTAGCTCTGCTTAGCCGGCCTACAGCACTGCTACACACAGACAGGCCCCACAGAAGTGCAGAAGGACTGCAGGATCGAAAGAAAAGTGGTTACGGATTATTTTGGGACAAATTAACCCCTGAAACGGAGAGGGACGTCATGCTTCATGACTCTTTTGCCCGGGAGTTTGTATTTATGGATCCACCTGGTCCCGGCGCCTGGAGCCTTTCATCACGGCCGTTATTAACATGACAGCGGCGCGTCCCACTCAATAGAGACCCTTCACTCTCCACATGCTGCCTAATATCTCCAGCCTGTTTGAAGGTAGCGCTGTGATGCTTTAAAAGCTCCCCCCTCTCTTCTCGCTGACCCGCTCGGCCTTCCTCATCGGTTCCACCTGAGCAATGTGACCTTCTGGCCTTTTCTTTCAGGATTAAGGAGGGACTTTTTTTTTCTTTTCAAAGGAACAATGGTGGCATTTTGGCTCTCCATCATTGGTATTTTGGGATGCTCATGTATGAGTGAGTTTGTAAGAAGCTTTTGTGCGAGGGCTGTAATGTAAATATAAAATATGCAGGAGAGGTGGAACTGAAATACACTCGATTTGGATCGTATAAAGCAGGGAAGGAATTTAAACCAGGCTAATTGCTACAACAAAACAAAACAAAAAAACAGATTTGTCTTTTTTGCATTTGAAAGCTGTTTGTTTGTTTCAATTACTAATATGTACAACCAGCTCATAAAATCATCCCACTCTTATTTTATCTGTCGTCTAACAAAGAAAAAAACCTTAAGGGAGTTTAGCAGTCCACTTTAGAACACTAGATCTAATACAAAACATTTGAAAAGTCACAATAATGGTGGTATATTTTGAAGAATATTACTTTTTTTTTACTCTTTGTTTGGTGTCTTGAAAGGAGTTTTTCTCTTTTATAATGTACAAAAGAAACGACGTGGATTAATTAGCATTAGCAAACACAGCCTTGCTAACTGGAGTGCTAGCTTAAATCCATTGTTTGTGAGGCTGAATGTTTTTTTTATAGTTATTGGCAGACTAAGAAATCTAGACAGGAGCAAGCCTTTTTTTTCTTTACAGAATCTTGGCTCAGTTCAGGCGGCTTTGTGCCCCTGCTAACTACAACATAAAGAGTTAAAGCTTCCAGTTAGCACCTCTTCACCCTTTCATCCCCCCTACCCCCACCTCATCCTTCTTAGGCCTCTAGCTTCTTCTTCTTTTTTTCTTTTTTCTTTTTTTTCTTTTTTAGGTCTAACACGTTTGGTATTCCCCTGCACAGTGTTCTAAGAGCAGATTGTACAAATGAGATGTGACGGCTTGTTTTGCCGGCCGGTGCCTAGCGAGAGGAGGCTGATGAGGGTTAGCGTGAATAAACAGATCATAATGCCTATCAGTACAAGTAACAGAAGAGAAAGAGGGAAATACCAGGAAGGAGGGAGGGAGATGGAGGAGAAAAAAAATGGGCTGAGATGTGTGTATGTGTGTGTGTACAGCAAAGACCAGTCTTCCCTCAGTGAGGTGGGTAATTCTTTCTGACAGGGATAAACAGCACTGGGATGTTGTACCCAATGTGTGGCACTGAGGTGTGTGTGTGTGTGTGTGAGAGAGAGAGAGAGAGAGAGAGAAGAGAGTGTGAGAGAGAGAGAGAGAGAGAGAGAGACTCCTTCTCTAGCTATTTCCTTGTCATTTTTTCAATTATCCACTCCCCCCTGGAGGTCCCTGAGCTCCGCCGGTGAGCTTCAAGACAGGTCATTTAGATGGAGTGTGCTGTTTATATTTTGATTATATGTTCCTTTCTCCTCTATCGCTCTCCATTTAGTGCCAGAGCAACATCGCAAATATGAACGCACACACACACACACACACACACACACACACACAAATACACCCTAGAATCAAGCAGGCTCAGGGGCTTGTTAAAGCAGCATGCATCGGGGAGAATTACTCCGACAATAAATTCATCCTCTTGCTATGGAGCATGCCACAGAGGGACAGTTGTATTCATTTCCTCACCGGTATCTGACAGTTTGCATCCGCCCTGTCTGGAACAGCCTGCATGTGTGTATAATATGTGTGTGTGTGTGTGACACAGAGAGAGAGAGAGAGAGGAGACCTCTGTGCAGTCTATGCGAGTTGTTGTGTACTCCTTAAACTCAAACACCCTTCCGTCATAATTCACACTAGATGTCTAGGCGCAACTCCTTTGCAGTCTTTAAAGCTCTAGACCTCCGTGGCCTTCTCTAAATTCACCAACTTTAAGCACCATTTATCAGATTTTCCCCCTCTTTATATGGACGAGCATATTATTCCTCTCCGGCAATAAAAAACCTTTCAAGAACTCAGCCAGTCCCAATTACGGCTTTATGGAGCTGATTCGCCACGTCTGTTCAAAGTTTAGCCGCATGTTTTTATGCACGCTTGCTGCAGGCTTTTTCTCTCCTCTTTCTCCTTCCCTCCCTCTCCTTTTTTCTCTGTGTGTGTGTGTGTGTGTATATGTGCTGCAGCCCTACGTGTGATAATTACCCCGTAATGTGGAATGGCAGCGAAAGCTCTAGAGGATGGAGATGTATTCATCATCCATTTATTTAAATACCATAATTTAGTGTACCGCTCATTACAGCCTGGCTGACCTTTTCCGAAGAGAAGGACTCTTCTTATTCGCGTCCCTACGCCGTCGTTCGCCTTACGACTTTTTTTTTTTTTTCTCGAATGAAAATAAATCGAGGCAAAAAAATGAGGCATCGTCTCCATTCTGTGTCAGCTCCAGAATTATCGGCACCCTTGGTGAAGACGGTTAATGAAGGTCGCTGTCGTTAATTATCTTAATCTCGTGCTGAAAAAATTAGTTCAATTTTTTTTTTTACATTATTTTCTTCAACCCTTAATTAAAAAAATATATATTTAAAACATATCTTGGTTTAGTAAATTTTGTTTGGATTTGGATGCATGTTTTGGATAATTTTCCTGCTTTTCATGGTTGGATCAAGGTCCAACCATGATTCTGTTGTAGCCAGATTTTCATTTCAAATCATCTGGTCCATTATGGAGTCCATGATGTTATGCATGATAACAAGGTTCCCAGATCCTCCACCATACTTAATAATGGAGATTAGGTGCTTTTCAATATAACCATCCTACTTTAATTTTTATTTAAGTGTTTGTTGCCAAAAATCTGACCAAAGAATACGGCTCCAGTCAAACTTTTTAGTCGTATCTACACTTATGTCTGTGGTTAGATGAATATCTTCTGGCACGCCTTCCAAATAGTTTGTTGGCACAGAAGTGGTGTCTGTCTGTAGATTTGGAGACAAAATTCTACCATCTTTGTCAGGTAAGATCCTTGGAGAAATGTTTGCCTATATAAACGTTCTCCTCACTGTGGATGTGTGTGGCATAAAAAAACCCAAAACACTTGTGTTCACTTCCTAACAGATTTATTACCACTTAGATTGTTTTAAACTTCTTAATTATTGCACTGACAGTAGATATGGGAATATTCAGACACATAGCTATTTTTTATAGCCAGTGTTCATGTTCTTTTTAAATCATTTAATGTGCATTCTCTAATGCTTGCCATGTTGATGAACAAGTAAGGGAATTAGGTTTTTCTACCTTAGTTAAATAGGAGATCATGTATGACTAGTGAAGAGTTCCTAAAAATCGGTCAAGCTTAGAAAAAGGTCAGATATAAATAGCAACACTTTTCAATTAGTAATTCAGTTCATAAGAACGGGTGCATTTCAGTTTGATGCCACACACATCTACAGTCAGGAGAACGTTTACAGAGGCAAACATTTCTCCTAGGATCTCAGCTGGCAAAGATGGTAGAATTTTGGTTGAACCAAAGTCTCCAAATCCACAAACGGACACCACTTCTGTGCCAACAAACTATTTGCAAGATATTCATCTAACCACAAAGTGTAGATACAACTAAAAGTTTGACTGGAACCGTATTCTTTAGTCAGATACAGTTCATGAGAGTTTCTAGGGTTGCCATTAATTGTCATTTTTGATCCAGTTTCTTTGATATGGTAGATTTCTCTCATATCATATCTCCTATCAAGTTTTTTATAATTATAATCATTCTGGAGCTGACTCTGACCTCTGTCCTTAGGTGCGCTGTGAGACTGGTGCTACATTTTCCATAAGAAACTTAAAAAAGTAGATTAGAAGCTTAAAAAAGTAGATTATTTCCAAATTGTAAGAGCACTCTGTGGGACAAAATAGAGAATTTCGGACTACAGGTTTCAGAAATCGCCAGTCACCAGCAGGAGTCTTACCCACATTGTGCCCCTGCTTTTAATGTTCTCGAATTTTTTTTAAACTGGAGTGTGAATTCTAATAGCCTTGATAATTTTGAGTGGCGTCATCATGACAGCGCCATGGATTATAATTTGTGAGCGGGCATTATGAAGCTGCATACATTTGCAGTAATGGAATATAATAGAGTTGAGCAGCGCAGTAGGGACGCTGTTCAGAACTCTTTTAAGAGCGAGCGATTTCAGCTTAATGAAAATGAGCCTCTTGGCACTCGGACGGCCCATTGTGCCAAGGAGTGATATATTTAAATTGTACTTGTTAGGAAATTCTCTTGCTCTGAGTTTGACCTCTATATGCTGTAGAAGCAGGCCGTGGCAGGATCTGAACACAGCGTCCAGCTTGGCGGGGGTTTTGTACAAGCTTCACGTCGTTCTCCGGGTGTCTTGATTAATAAGAGTAGATCGGATCGGTATGAGGAACCGTAATTCATCAAGGACACGGTGAAGGGAAAAAAAAAAAAGAGGACGAGATTAGAACTCATTGAAATGCGCGCTCTGTCTCCACTTCTTACTTTATGACCCTCTGGGACGCATTGCTCTTCTTCCTAGCTCTCGCGTTCTCTCTTTCTTTCTTTCGCTCCCTCGTTTCCTCTCTCCTCCCTTTGTAAATCAGTTAAACTTGCTCTTCAAACAGCTCCTCTAATTACTGTTCCTCGCTCTCTGCAAATGCCCGTCTCCCCTGCTGCTGTACTTTTCCTCCCACCATATCTCTCTCTCTCTCTCTCTGTCTCTCCCTCTCTCTCTCTCTCTCTCTTTCTCTGGATTGGAGTTGACCTCTGTAGTGTGCTGTGTGTGGACAGGCCTGGTGAATCTTAATGGCATTGGGAAGCTGCAGAGGTGCCACAGACACAGCCTCATTAAGAGACAATTTGAGATGCTCATAGAGATGGCTCGAGGGGGCGGTAGCCATCAAAAACACACACACACACACACACACACACACACACACACACACACACACACACACGCACACACACGAAATTCATATACTACTACATTTCCTTTTGTGGTCTTTAATATAGTTTTATAAAAATGTTTTTGGCCTGTTCCGTGCCTCTTGATGAATTCCACTTTTGCACCGCACAAGACTGCAAAATTGTCTTGGTCTCACTGACAATATGTGGCTAGAACCGAGAACCAGTCTCATCAGGAGTCACGATTATCCCAACAACTCAAAGAACTCTAGTATTCTCATGACCTAAATTAAAATAAGACATGAAAAAAGGGTTTTGAGGACCATGATTGGAAAAACTTGCGTGTAAATTTAATATTTTGATGATGAATCAGTGATTTAAGAGAAAAAAAAAATATTTTACTGGCAGAAAATATTTGGGAACCAGTTGCAAACTGTTCAGAAATAAATACCTACAAGCAAACAACATCCTTCACCTCTTTTATTAGATTGCGTGTAATCATTTGACGATGAAACCTTTCACATTTGATGGTAGATGAGGCACGGCGGCTAAACTGATCACGTTTCACGTTTTCCTTGCACCTCGGGGTTCGGGATTCCAACTTGCATGTTCTCCCCGTGTTTTGGGGGTTTCCTCTGGGTACTCCAGTTTGCTTCTCCAGTCCAAACACATGCGTTGTAGGCTGATTGGCATTTCAAATTGTCCACAGTGTACGATCATGTCCTGCGATGGGTTGGCACCCCGTCCATGGCGTCCCCTGCCTTGTGCCCCGAGTTCCCTGAGATAAACTTCAGGCTCCACCGCTACTCTGTGTCGGATATACGGTATGAAAGATGGATGGCTGGACGGACTTTTGATGGTAAAATAAGGACCGAAACAAACCTCGTAAAATCCTCCTCGGTTGCATGGTGCATCAGGAAACCCTAAATCTGATGACATAATGATCTGGCTCTCACGCTAATGGAAATGCTGTCTGGTTCTTCTCCAGCACCAGCACCTTGTCAGTGTACGTCTGTGTGTGTGTGTGTGTGTGTGTGTGTGTGTGCCTTGATGTAGCAGAATGTGTGTATGTGTATGTCCCAACTCTCCACCAGATCAAAGCCATCTGTTGTACTTGGTCTAAAGGTGAACATAAAAACAGCAGCGATAAAAGTGCGTGACCCCCGCCGCTCAGCGCCGATGGCTGCTGATTTCACGCTACTTTGCACACATACACACAACACACTTCTGTCTGGAAGCCAGTGGCTTCTTTTATTTACTTTAGTACCAACCTGTTGGAGCTGAACACACATACACACAGCATGGAGAGCCAGGTTGTCTTTCGGTGGGTCCTGCCAGCCCATGGGGGTACACACACCGAACACCTCGAAAGCTGTTCTTTCTCTTCTTTCTCATGACGAATGTCTTTTGTCTTTTGAAACTATAGCAGAGGGAGAATTCAGCTGAGACGATTCGCACCTAGGTTCTCACTAATCTAGCGCCCATCTCTTCCTCGCTTTAAAAAAAACAAACCCACAGCATTCAGTGCAAAAATGGAAGAAAAAGAAAGAGGGCAAAAAATTTTATTCATTTAATAAATGCCTGACTTGAAATGGTTGGAGGCTTTTTTTCAGTCTCCTCTATTACGAAGCCTATTCAGCTCACGAATGAAAGGGCAGGGGAAGGGGGGAGAGAAATCATTTGCGTTGAGAGACAAAGCAGAACGAAAATATAATTCGGCATTGTGCGCGGCCCTTTTTGTCGGGTGGCCGTCAAGCAGGCTAATGGCGACGCTTTTCACATGCAAAAAAAAAAAAAAGCAGTGTCGAATTGCACATGCCGGTGTAATGGGCTCGCCTTTGTGGGATTAGATTATAGGGGCAATTAACGGCGTCAAACCTTAACAACTCTGCATTCAGGCGCTCTGCGATGGAAGGTGTTATAACTCCAGTAATTATTGTGCCCCACAACTGGAAAACGTCAATGAACGTGTGTATCAAATAATATGTATGGCGCAGAATGGGACACCGATGAGGGATTAATTACAGGGTTGTGTTTTGCAATCCAGGTCGCAGTGACAAGCAGCGAATTGGTGCGATGCCAAGCGTCTGCCATGCTAGAGCATTCGCACCTCATTCCCTTTACCTGAAAGTTATCCTGTGCTTTTACACTCTCACACACACACACACACACACACACACACACAAACATTCATATAGCTATCTGTCCATCTCAAGTAACTTCCACAGGGTCTTTTTGGGCCTTGTCTTTATGGTTTTTACAGTTTCCCTTATCCGTCTTTCAGCGTAATCAGACGTGGAGCGTCATAAAACGAGATGGAGGATCCTATAAATCTTGCATTCGTTATAAGCTATGGGGGCTTAGAGGTTAGAGGTGGCTTAGAGGTTATCACATTTGCCTCACATCACCAGGGTTGGGGGCTCGAATCCCACCTCTGCCCCGTAATTTGGGGGTTTCCTCCAGGTACTCTGGTTTACTTGTCCAGTCCAAACAAAGACAAGGGTCGTAGGCTCAATGCCATTTCCAAATTGTCTGTAGTGTGTGTGTGTGTGTGTGTGGTTGATCCCTGCGATGGGTTGGCACCCCATTCAGTGCATCCCCTACCTTGAGCCCAGAGTTCCCTTAGATACACTCCAGGCTCCCCGTGACCCTAAGTGATATGGAAAATGGATGGATAATGTGCTATATAATGTACTTCTAAACTACAGGATCATTCATAACAATTAAGAAAGCATGGGTCTATGAGTGTATAACTATAATATCATAATAATAACACATTATAATATATATATATATATATATATATATATATATATATATATATATATATATATATATATATATATATATATATATATATATATATATATATATATATATATATATATATATGTAATATATATATAAAATGTAATTCACTATAACACAGGCTCTGTGTAGCATCTGTACCACAAGCTATAGTGCAGAGAGTCTTGCAATGTATAACAAAAACTTGGTTATAGAGCATAATGATGCATATGGTGGTGCATAAATGTTGAATATGGGGATAAGTAAATACGAACACGTGTATCTATTAATACTTAATGAGCAGTTATATAGAGTCATGTATGGGATTATAAGCTATTATGGACGCAATATAACATAATACATTTATAATGCATTATGAATACAGGGTTTCTGCATAGGAGGTGTTGCCAAAGGTTGTATCATTGGCTTTGAAAACAAATTTTACCATCTGAATTCAAATCGTTTATAGGCTCAGATCAACTATATTTAGAAGCAGACTGTGTCATTTACTACGATTAGGCAAAAGGTGATGGATATACAGTAGCTATGCATAGGGCTGCATAGGGAAATTATTTAAAAATATCATTTCAAAAAAATAAATAAAAACCACATCATCAGAGTAGTGTATTGCGTAATCATTTATCACGATATCAGTACTATGCCGATATATCGCCCAGCCCTAACTATAAATATGTATTGTTCATTATAATACCATTGGTGGACGTATGCACAAAATGTTCAGCAATGATCTCCAAAAAAAAAAGGTTTGGAAATAACCTTAAATGATCGCCATGGCGATGATACCCCGAAATCCTGCTTCTTCACCAGCTTTTCGCTCAAGACAAGAAGTTTTTGGTGCTGAAACAGAAAAGTCGGCTCTTTTATGTTGGAAATTAGAAAAGCATGGAATTTGGTAGTATTGGATACACCCACACACACACATACACAGACCCCCCCCAACCCCCCGGCCACACACACACACACACACACACAGACACCTCTCAGTACCTTTGTAGGATCTAATTCGAAGGCACTTGAACCCTTTGCTTGAAGTCACTTAGCAAGGCTGCCAAACCTCCTCCAGGCGACTCTGTATCGAAACGCCTGGCACCAAACACATTTATCATATTTAACCTTAGTTTAATGGCAGCCAGACATCACCATCAGAGATATGATATCATTTCAGAGCGGTGAGCCTGGACCTGCCTGAAGTTGCCGCCGCCACGAGCGTGATACAGCAGCTCCACATGACGCACACTTCCACTTCAAGCGTACCCCCTCCACTCCCCCCCCACACACGAGCATCCTACGAGCTAAGGGACTGCATAATGTGGTCTCCTCTCCCCTTTTCCCCTTCACTGGAGGGATTTCATGATTGAGTGTGTTAGGTTATGGATGACTCGTTTGATCACGATATGCCGGGTTTACAATAAAGGATTGGACAAGGCTCGCCGCGCGCACTCTCCAAACTGATAACCACATGCGAGGGAGCCTTCATCCTCTTCTCTTAGATAGAGAGGGAGAGAGCGAGAGGCAGAGGGAGAGGGAACAAGTCTGTTCATATTTACCGCCCGTCTTGTTTACAAAGTCAAATCAGACCTTTACAGATTTAATTTGCCACTGACAGCCTCTCTCTCTCTCTCTCTCTCTCTCTCTCGCTCTCTCTCTATCTCGCTCCCACTCTCTCGCTCTCTCTCTATCTCGCTCCCACTCTCTCGCTCTCTCAGACTTTGAATACATTAACTGCACACTCAAGCATTTCCTCAAAACAAATGAACCCAGATTAAATTATTCCTTCCTGTTTTTTTTTGTTGTTGTTTTTTTTACTAGTTTTTTTTTCTTTCTAAATCCCTGTTGTACGCCATTTAGATAAATGTATATATTAAGCGGGTTGCAATTTGTTCTCATATTTCGGGCTTCAAGCAGCCGTCACCTGTAAATAACTTTATTTTTATTGAGCAGTTGCAGAGAGATAATCAGTTATGGCCCTTGAGCAGTAAATAGGAAAATAAATGGGACCCCGTGGAGCGGCTAAGCTGTGCCGTGTCTGTGTGTGTGTGTGTGTGTGCTCACACAATGATGCTAGAATTCGAGGAAGCATACCACAGACGTGCTTCACGGCTGCTTGTCTATTCTTTTCTCTTTTTTTTCTCCTTTAATTCCAGCCCATTCTCAAATTTTCTCTTTTAACCCCCCCCCCCCCCTCCACCACCACCAAATATTCCCTCACTGCGTATTTGGAGTAAGATAATCATCTCTCTCCGCTCTTTTTAACGCCTCACTGTCATTGAGCAAATTGCGCTCTCTATTCCAGACTGTTGCAAGCTGTTTCCTGATCGCAATCTTATCGAGTTGTTTGTGATTTCTGACAAAGGCTCGATTCTGTCAGTAGCAGCTCATGATAACGTGCGTGTGTGTGTGTGTGTGTGTGTTTTGAACTTGTTTGGTTCAGATAAGAGTTCCTAGCCAAAAGAATATTTACTCAGTGTGTTAAGTGATTCTTTTTATTTATTCATTTTTAAACAACTGACAGCATTACAACAACAGAGCTTTGTGGTAAAAGCGTGTTGTTTTGTTTGCGTCAGTTGTATTGTTCGTAATAAAAGGCTGAGATGAAATCTCTTGGTCTTCTGTTGTGCATAGAGTACACTATGTAGAGTCTACAAGTGCACTATGTTAGACCCTACGTACTGTAGCTCAGAACAGTGAAGTATGTAGGGGAAGACATATTGCTTTTATATGATAACCATGTGTAATTGTTGCTATTTCGCATTTTTAGAAGGAGTCTCCAGTGTCAGAGATAATGGTGTAAAATGAAGTTTTCCAAGACAGAGCTAACAGTAAATGTTACTGTAAATGGATAAAATGTACAGCATGTCGTTCTGTGTGGAAAGCGATCGATTGACGATCACCGGTCGTTGATTATTTTCCCGTTACAGCGCGCCTCGTCAAGTACCTCTGTACCTCTGTTGTTTATGTTAAATATCATGATTATACCTTTGTGTTGTTGTGCTCAAAGTGACCCAGCATACACACACATGCACGCACGCACACACTCACTCACTGCTTGTCTGTGATTGGTCAGGTGCCCGTGTCCATGGCGATGATGACCCCGCAGATGATCACTCCTCAGCAGATGCAGCAGATTCTTTCACCTCCACAGCTGCAGGCGCTGCTCCAGCAGCAGCAGGCTCTCATGCTGCAACAGGTACTACACACACACACACACACACACACACACACACACACACACACACACTCACACTCAATCAAGTAAATGTCATGCATTCACAAAAATGCACTCAGAATCTCACACACAGTTACACACACACTAACACACACACACACACTTTTGGCACTTTTAGGGGTTTTATTTTTTGGTTCATTGCAGTTTTGTAAAAAAAAAAAAAGCAGCCAGAACTGTCAGCTATTACTATCCTAGTGGGAACATTTGGCCCTCATCAAGATACTGAATCAACACGCACACATGCACACACGCACACGCACGCACACACACATGCACACACATTCAGATCTTGTATCAAATCTTAATTCTGCACTGTTTTACTGCACACCTCCTCCTTACCCGTCTTTAATTGAGACTCTTAATCTACTAGGCAGCTTTACTCTGTTTTAATCACACACACTTCCAGCACAAATTAGTTCCCTAAGTCCGTGTGCCAAGTCAGTGCAGGCATCGAAATTTGCCAAGGAAGTCTCAAACTGATACTCTTTACGACTACAACCATTTCCAGGTCTTTTATGGACGTGCTCGTGTGTATGCGTGCCATAAATGCACACGATATATTTAGGTGCGGTTCGTGTAAAAGCTTTTGAGAGTACTTGATTGCGGATGTAATGTAGTTGAGACAGAGCTGCTGAAACATCACGCAGGTTGATTGCATCCTAACAGACGTGCCCAGGAATGAGCGCTTTGATGGCTGTATAAGTAGCTTTTTTTTTAATACTTAGCGTTTATGAGTTTTAACTACGCCTCCTTTGGCTCGTGCTTCTACACGTCTGTGTGCCGCCAGCCATGGAACGCTTATATGAGAGACTCTCTCTCTCTCTCTCTCTCTCTCTCTCTCTCTGTATCTCTCTCTGTATCTATCTCTCTTTTTCTATGTTTACCGACTCCGAGGCCTCTTGTTATCTCATGCTGTTGCCCGGGGTCCAAAGGTGTGGCCCTAGGAGGCAGACGTGAAAGAACAAACACCTCTTGCACGTCTCTCAAATATTTAACGCAGCGCCGCTAGCTCACCCCAAGCGCCACCCCTCGGCCTTTTAACCTCCCGCAGAAATGAGGTCATCCTCTAGTTCGCCACTTCATCGTATTTCCTTGAATGAGAAGGCTGAATGATATGTGCATTAACAGAATCTTCCGGTTAAAAAGGGGAAGATTTCTCCGAAACTATTAGAACAGCATGGCCAATTCAATCAAATACACCAAAGACATTTAGGTTTGTGATATGTGAAGCGAGTTTAGAGTTTTGTGTTAAACGACGTAGAAGATAGCACGTTTTTTTCTGTCATACCGCCTAATTTGTGGGCAATCGAAAATATTGGAACATGTGACTGACAGGTGTTGCTTGTTACCCTGTTAGATTGATTGGTTAAACAATAAGAAGCTCTGAACATGTGCTCTTGGTTTTAGACTTTGTTGTTAAATAGGATAAGCCAACATGAAGATCAGAGAGCTGTCTATGGGAGAACAGCGAGCCATTTTGAAGCAGGGAAAAGAAGGAAAATCAATCAGAGGCATTGCAGAAACATCGGGCAGAGCCAATACAACAATTGGGTATGTCGTGAAAAAGAAAGAAACCGCTTATCTGTTCCTGTACTTTTGCCCGCCTAAAAATTGGATGGTCGGATACAGAAGGTTCTGTTTTATGTTGTTTAACACATCTGGATGTAAATTAAAGCAGAAATAAAAAGGTAAACTCTCGTCTCATATCCGTCTTTTGATCTCAGACCCAAAAGTCTTTGGTGTACAGCACAAACAAATTAACTGGCCTTACCGTTCTAATAGTTTCAGAGAGTACCTTTGACTGATAAAAAATGACATGTCACCTAGGATTAGTCCACTTTTGTTGGACTGCACCAACGACTCCCCTTAGGAATGTTTAAAGTAAGCATTCGTTGTTCAGTGCAATAAAAAAGTCTTGAAAATATGTCCATAGTAATTAAACGTTACTTGTGCAGCAGATAAGGATTAGTTTAGACATGCAGGAGTATTCCTTTAATGGAGTAGTAAAAAATGAAAAAGTGAAAAATAGTCTATTTTAATCATAAAACAAAGATATATAGCTTTTTCTCTCACGGATGTATTGAAAGGTTGCTCCAAAAGTCAGCATGTCAAAAGGGTTAAGGTTAATAGCAAAGCTATTCTCAATAAACTCTCCGTTACTCATGCTGGGGTTTTTTTTTTTTTGAGCATGTGCATGAAAAGAGGTAGACTAATGCTTTTTTTTTTCTCTCTCTAATATGAATGCTCATAGACATATGATTAAACATACTGAGAATGTGTGTCTGAGTGTGTTTATGCATGAGTTAACCTTTACATTCCCCCCCAACCCTTAATTACAGCCCAGCTGATATATATTTTTCCTTTTTTCCCCCCAGTCTTCTCGTCATTACAGAAAGCCAAGGTCACAATAATGGGAGTCTAAGGTGAATGCGTTCGAAAGGCGTACGGTTAACTTGAAAGGGGTCCACTGAATCAAATCATTAAAAAAAGCCCTTAATTATCCTTTTAATTATTCTCCCTAGCGCCGAGCTCCACGCGGGCATGAATTAAAGGGGTAATGAGCGGGTGAGTGGTCGAAGGGGCCGATGCCAGCCAGGCATGGAGGAGAAATTTTCGCTCCGTCCAGAGAGATTGGCGACATATTGGATCTGACGTGGCTCTAGTGCGTTAAATAGAGTTTAGGCACCAGCTTCAGTTGGCTAACTCCTTTTTAAGGTGGCCTGAAGCTTGACGACGTGAGGCACTCTCCACCAGTATCATACAAACTTCTGAAACAAGGTCTTTTTTGCGCGTCAACCATACCGTATTCCTCAATAAAGCAGCTCATGTGCCATTGGTTTCGAAGTTGGGGTCAGGTCGAGGGACGTTTTCTCCAAAGTTTTAGAGAAAGACAAAGAAATAAATGGCTTCTCACTGCATAGACACTTTGTCTAAGTTTTATATCCCAGGTTTCCAGGCCAAGTTCTAGTCCGTACGCCAGTTGGCCCTCATATTGATGGCTCTTAGTAAGTCATGATTAGTGAACACCCTTCATCTTGGCTCTGATTTCCTTGCTTGATGCGTGGTGCAACAGCGTCATGGCTAAGGTTGAGATCTCTTGTGTTTTGTTCACTACTTAGCGAAAAGATGTTCCTCTGACCCAAGGCAATACATTTGCGTTTTGAGCATCCGTTCCGCTGAGTATATCGTAATCTCTTTACATTTTCCTGATGATGGGTGTGAGCGTAAAACGAGAAATGAGATGGAGTAATTGTGACAGGTTTGAAAGGCCACCATTTTTTAATTTTGACCATCCACATATTTTATACTCAACATCATTGTACAGAGTCGATGTCTATTAAGTTCCCAATTCTCAGAATAATCGTTCAGCCACAGCCGGCATCATGTACAAAAAGCCGAAGCTTGTTGTTATTTGAACTTTTCTTGTTTCTGGCATCCCCTAAGTGCCCTTTGTCAGCCTCCACCATGTTCAGGCATTCCCATGTCTGGTGTATCTGTGTTAGACTGGTCGTCCGTGCCAAGTTTCTAACCTTAATAGAGCTTCCTGGTTAAAATAAAAAAAATAAAATAATAATAATTTGAAAGGAAAACAACAGTTGCATGTCTGCTGTGGTTTTAGAGATAGATGTAGAACAAGGGTGCAGCCGGGTGCCAGACAGGCTGGCGCACCAGCCTGCAAAACTGCTTGAAGCAGAGCTTCACCGAGACCTTGCAGAGAAAAGTAGAAGTGTAAGATCAGCCTTAAAAAGAGGAGGGAATGGAGTAAAGTGACGTAGTCATGTTGTATGCATTACTTTCAGAGTTTATCATGATTTTTAAAGACAACCTGAAAATAGTGGTTATCATGTTTGCGTCGCACCTCTGGGGTTAGGGGTTCAAATCCCGCCTCCACCGTGCTTCTGGGGTTTCCTCCAGGTACTCCAGTTTCCTCCTTCAGTCCAAAGACATGTGTCATAGGTTGATTGGATTTGTCCATAGTGTGTGAATGTGTGTGCGGTTGTGCGTTGCGATGGTTCGGTACCCTGTTGTGCCCTGAGTTCACTGGGATAGACTCCAGGCTCTCCACAACACTCTATATGATAAGCGGTATGGAAAATGGATGGACGGATGAAATTAAACTTTTTTTATTGTGATAGTTCATGTTCCCTGAGATATAATTTCCTGATATACAGCGTTAATACAGCTAAAGACAAATCGGTGGTCACCAACTGACCAGAGACATAGAAAGATATCTTGCCTGACTTCAATTAGCCTATAAATGACTGTCATTAGTCTACTTTCGCTCGGTCATGGTCTGCCTTAATCTACTCCCTAAATATACGTCTATTTTTGGTTTATATTTAGTTCGCTGTCTTTGCAAATGTCTTTGATCTAGACGTCTTATTAATGCCATCCAAGACCTCTTTCTCACTTCAGATTTTTTGACTGCTCCACCATGCAAGCACACACAAAGGAAAGCAGTATGAACCAGTTTAATCATGTCGTATTATGCATGATGGTTTACTTTCTTTTAAAATGTGTTAATATTTTTGCATTATTGCTCTTTTTATTTGTAAAATAAACAGCACTACAAACCTATCCTTTCATTCACATTCATAATGATTGGCTTAGTCTAGTGATTTTTTTTTCTGATATTGATTAAGAACAGCAATAAATGTCAAATAAAGTAGAATGAATAAAGAAATCACACAATAAATGTAAGGTTTCGATACACTTTCCTTTGGTTTATTAATGAATAACCGCTTAGATAAATGTGTGTATTTTCTTTCACATTCCTGCACGACTTTTACAATCTCTCTATTTCCCTTCCATTGTTCGAAAGAATGAAACACAATCTTCACTATAATGCCCCAAACACACACACATACACACACACACATATGCATGCGAGTATACACACATCTTCCGAAATCTTGTAATCTGAGTTGGCAAGGTGTGTCGCTGCAAAGTGTTTCCCTGCGATAACACATACACACAGCAGTGTTTACCTGTGTATAAAGACTGAGTCACATTCAGTCTTGCTTTAAATCAGTAACTGGCGTGTAAACACACTTTTTTGTTCTTTATTAACCAACCTCCTCCCGTGCCCAGGGCCAAACACACCGCTGAGTTTCTGAGAAACTAGGTGTCAGTGTATATCACAGGTTGTTACCTGTGGACTAAAATGTGTTTGTGTGTGTGTGTGTGTGTGTGTGTGTGTGTGTGTGTGTGTGTGTGTGTGTGTACAAAATATATGTGCGCACACGTGTGAGGTCATTGAAAGTTGATATTTATACTGACTTACAGTTAAATGATACACAGGTCTCCACCTTTGCTCACCAATAAAGCCTGTCATATCTCACCCACACACACATACATTATATATATATATATATATATATATATATATATATATATATATATATATATATATATATATATAAACCCTCTCTGAACTCGATTCCACTCATTTAAAAAGCCGTAAACAGCGAGTGATCACAGATCATCTTGAAAAGATCGTCCATGAGGGTTTCATGAGACAGGTGCTACAGCCGAGTGGGTCGTAAATAACAAGGCCTGTCTGTGTGTTGTCAAGTATGCCACGTTGCAGGAAAATTTACGGGTGCCTTCAAAACGCTAGGAGCTTTAACTTTTTACTGAAAACCTGAAAAGGAGGGACATTTTTAGAATGAGTGCCTTTATTTCTTTAATTTCTATAGGCATATATTTTTTTTTCCTGTATGATCACTTTTAAAAACTAAACTTACACAGTGTAGCACTTTATGTAGTCCTTTGTGTGTCAGAGAACTTTCACTCCTGGGTTCTTGCAATTGATGCAGATGATCATTATAACCCTCATTGATTAATTTTTTTTAATACTGTTTATCCTATTGGATCACAGGAAACCTGGAATCTATCCCAGGGAGCATGAGGCACATGGCAGGGTACCAATCCAGACAGGGCACAAACACAAACACGTTCGCACACTATGGACATGCCAATCAGCCTACCATGCACATCTTGGGAGGAGACCAGTGTCCCTGGAGGCAGCCCCCGCAGCACGTGTCGGGAATCAAACCCCCAACCCTGGATGTGTGAGGCTAATGTGCTAACCACTAAACCACCATGCGCCCCCATTATAACCTCCTTATCCATTATGTGATTTTTTTTACACAGAACACTAGAAGGTAGAGTGCTATAGTCTGAATTTTTTGTGAACCATTGTCGTTACTCACACAAATTTCTGTTGCTCAAGGCTTGTTTTGTATATAGAGGAGATAAAATAAAATAAAATAAGCCATGCTTTATTTAAAGGTCTTGTTCTTGTTGTTAGCCTTGGTAAACTTTGGGATTTACTGAGTTGTGTTTTCTAATCTCTTTTCTAAGAAGAGTCCTTGGTGTACTCTGTTTCATGTTTTTTTGTAGTGTTATGGTGTTTTTTTGTTGTTGTTTCTCTTTGAATGATTTAAAGCAACATTTGTGGCTTTGGAGACCTCTCTGGCGGAAAAATGTTAATGCAAGGAGAACATTTTCATAAAGCCAGTTATACTGTGCACCACTATCCTGCATGTATTCATTTGCACATTGTCAGTATTACAGGACTGAAAATAATATATTTTATTTATCTATATAGAGAGATATTTTAAAATCTGTCACACTTACTGAGTAGTACGTGTAACATTTGCCTGTTTATCAGTTCAACAACTGACACTATAGTAACCAGAACAGTTAGCAGTAGGAGAAGGAGCTGTAGCAAGTTAGTTTTAACCCAAATGATAGTATATGTGTGGATATGTGAAACTAGCAGAATAAATTAGAGCAATGCTGCAGGTTGATGATAGCAATAAAATAGTGTGGTAGAGTCAGCTTTTGATAAAGTTAGCTTTTCGGCAAGGAGAGTCAGCCTTTGGTAGACTAGAGTCAGCCTTGGGTAGAGAACCATTACCTTTTGGTAGAGTAGAAACAGATTTTGGTAGAGTAGAGCCAGCTTTAGGTAGAGTAATGTCAGCTCCTCGTGGCATTAGCTTTTGGCAGAGTAGAGGTGGCTTTTGGTAGAGTAGAGTCGGCTTTTGGTGTCATTAGCTTTTTGTAGAATAGAGTCAGCTTTTGGTAGAGTCCTGTTAGCTTTTGGTAGAGTCAGCTTTAGGTAGATAAATAGTTTGTAGTGTAGAGACAGTTTTTGGTTGAGTACGGTCATTTTTTTAGAGTCAGCTTTTGTTAGAGGCAGCTTTTGGCAGACTCAAGTCTCGTTAGGGAAGAGTAAAATAAAATTTTTAGAGATTTTGTCAGCGTCAGTTTTTAGTAGACCTTTTGTAGAGTCAGTCCCATTTTGTTTGCGACTTAAAATTTTTAAAAAGGTGTAGATCCATGGTGATGTATAGTGCATGATAATTTTGGAATATATTTTGGGGTTTTCAGTCCTTCTTTTCTCTACTGACTCAGTCGTGCTACTAATTTAATTCTTGTCAAAAACAAAAGTTACTTAATGCAGATCTAATCCTGCTGAACTGTGTGAATGGTATATACTGATAATATACGGTACCATGGATACAAGGATATCTGTTTAAATTCTCATGTGTGATCTACTCTGAAAAACAGCTTAAAAAATAATGGTCTCGTTACCCAAAGACTATCTGGTTTCATCCCACTGTTTTTCTTTCTTGTCTTGCTTTAGTTGCAGGAGTACTATAAGAAACAGCAGGAACAGCTGCATCTTCAGCTTCTCAGCCAACAGCAGCAAGCAGGGAAGCAGGCCAAAGAGGTGAGCCCTCCCGACTACCCCTTACTCACTCCACTTCCTAGTTCCCTTCTCTGCAAATGGCTAACGCACCACTTAGCACACTCTGAGTGCTAGTTGAGTGTTTGATATTAATATCTCAGCTAACCTAACATTTACACACAGAGTGATCTGAATAATCGGAGAAGCTCCAATAGACATCATCATGTAGTCTAGAGCATCTTTCTGTTAATCATGAGGAAGCAAAAGGATCTTGTGCATTATACAACTCCATTCTCTCTTCATCAGCTTAGCTTCATCTGTGATCTAAAAACATCTTAAGACATCAAGGGAGTATGGATTTGTATTATTTTTTTTCCCCCCTCAAAAACGCTAAGCCGTTCTCCAAACCTCAGCAAGGTCTTATTGCTAATACTCGTTAAGTATTAATTTACAAGTCGTCGCTTGCTAAGCCTAGTGGAAAATCCCTATTACGGCTCTCTGGCGAAGCTGTAGAGCTCTTTAATTGTCCATGGAGGCAGCGTGAAAGGAGAAGGCCTGCTTTGGTTAATGAAGGTGAGTGGGAACATGCAAGATCCGGCCATAACGCAACAAAGGATTCGGAGATCCACACTAATCCAACGCGTAAATGAATTCTGAACACCTGACTGTCTGTCTGTCTGTCTGTATTTCTTTATTTTGTCGGTTTGTCTCAACCTTTCTCTCAATTAAACACACAATAACCATGCAAGCTTAGTTCTGTTCACTAGCAATGGTGTGTCTCATTGACCCACAGTTTCTCCTTTACTTTTATAGCTATACAATTCTGAATCCGAAAATAGACACACAAACCACTTCCCATGTTTGGAGATCCTCCTGCAGGTCTGTGGGTGTATGTTTGCACAGGTGTGGTGTATAAATATGAGACAGTGATCATGTGACTGGGACTAAAATGATCCTATTGTTTCTTATTTATGTAAATTTTATATGCATCGTATTATTTTTATTTTGCTGCTCAATGTAGTATAGATGTGATTGAAAAAAAATTAGATTTGATTTATATTTTCTTTAGAGTTTTGTGCTACCTAAAGCTCCACTCTTATTCCACTCTTAGTAAAATGCTAAACAGGTCCTAAATTTGAGGTTGTTCATTTAGAAAAAAGCTTTTAAAAAGTAGTTTTTTATTGAATTCTATTCTATGATTAAGGAATTTATTTATGAAATAATTAATATTTTAATGAAGCAGTCATTGCGATTATTGACGCATATAACTGCAAATCTGTAAGAATGACTACAACATTGAAAATGTATATAATCGAATTAGAGCACCAGGAACTATGAATAAAACCAGGTTCAACAAAGCCGTTTTTCATTTGAATTAGTGCGTTGTCTACCAGAGACACAAATGGGATGCAAAAATGGTCAAGATTGACAGGTTTTAGAGGTTGTATGCAGATGACATGGTTCATAACATTTGTTCTGGGAGAAGCTGCAGAGGTGTGGGTGGGGAGTTTTGTTTGGTCAACTCAGCACAGAGAAGAAAAACAATTACAGAAGCTGAAAAGAATTTTCTTTTCTTTTTTTTCTTTTTGGGGTGTGTGCGTATAATAAACCATCATGTTAGACAGGAAAGGACAGAAATAAATAGGTTTAATTGCATGAACCTTTCTATGGTGGATTTTGTAACTTTTCTGTTTCAGTTAGCAGAGTCACAGCATGTACAGTGCTCTGAAAAATGTATTTGCCCTCATCCTGATTTCTTCTGTTTTTGTGTACATCTCATACAAAATTGTTTCAGAAATTTAAAACTTAATCTAAGATAAAAACAAAGGCAGCCTGCGCAAAAAAGTTATCCAGTACCTGGGCCTGTGTGAAAATATATTTGCTCCCGTAGTTACTAATTCCCCAAATCTATGAAACTGCATTCATAATGGGGTTCAGCTGGACCAGATACAACCTATTTACTGCAAACCCTGTTCAATCAAATAAGCACTTAAATAGAACTTTTTCAACAGCATGAAGTTGGTTAAAAGCTCTTACCCAGTAACAAATTATGCCAAAATTGAAAGAAATTCCTGAACTGATGAGGAAGAAGGTGATACACCAGTCTCAGAAGGGTTCTATTTCAAAGACTCAGGGATTCCAAAGAACCAGAGTGAGGGCCAATATCTCCAAATGGAAAAACCATTTAGTATTAGCAAAGTAGTGGATCTTCCCAGAAGTGTCTGACCTTCCAAAATTCCTTCAAGAGCACAGTGACGACTCATCTAGGAAGTCACAAAAGACCCAAGGACAACATCAAAGGAGCTACAGGCCTCTCTTCATCAATAAAGGTCACTGTTCATGACTCCACTATCGAACTGTTTGGAAGACAGACTGGCGTAAACCAAACACTGAATTCCACTAAAAGAACATCATACGTACATCAAGCATGGTGGTGGAGGTTGATGGTGTGGGGCTGCTTCAGGGTATGGGCAATTTGCAATAATTGAGGGAAACATGAACTCTGCTCTCTATGAGAAAATCGTTTGAAGATCTAAAACTATTTCCTGTGAGATAACAGAAGAAATGAAATACTTTTTCACAGAACTGTGCTAATAAACCGTATGTTAAAAAAATCATGTACTGAAGAAGTGTTGTAAAAGGTAAGAGTGGAAGGAAAAGAGAGAGAGAGAGCTTGAACAAGCTCTTGAGATAATGGCAAAGAGGGATTAAGGCCTGTTAGATGCAGTCCAGACATGGTGACTGATGGAGAATATGCGTGGCAAATGCTCAACAAGGTATCTGAGAACAAACACACACTGTTTGATAGAAACGCATAGCAGTGACACGTGTACATACAGGCAAGCTCTCTCTCACACTCTAGTTTTTGGGGATGTCAGAATACACAGCATTGTGTATTATAGGTTATAACTTTGAAGGAGAACATAGGGTGTGTTGGGGTGGATGCATGTCCAGACTAGGTTGGGGTTTGTGTGTGTGTGTGTGTGTGTGTGTCTGTGTGTGTGTGTGTGTGTGTGTGTGCGCGTATGTGTGTGTTGAATGTGCAGAGGGTGCCCCAGGGAGAAGAGCAGTGCCCGTGCTTGACTAAACGACAGATGCTCAAGCAAGAAAGCACGAAAAAGAAAGCTGCTCCTGCGTCTCTTTTCCTTTCCAGGCAAATTCAAAACCTGAAACTGGTCCTTTGAGTGCCATGGAAAGCCCAGGGGTATATTTCAAGTAGCTAATCACACTTGGAATTTCTGTATGTCTTGGAACAGGGTATATAAACATGCATTTGAGTCATTAGCTAGTCACTGCTAAGAACCCATTAGCAGTGAAGATTCTGAACATTTAAGAAAATAACTTATAAATCCCTCTCAGAAATCCTCTCAGGTTAGCTCATATTAGTTAACTGTTTAGCTGGAGCTGTGAACTGTGACCATTTATTTAAAATAATAATAACAACAACAACAACTTAAATCCTGTCAGGTTAGCTCACATTAGCTAGCCAGAACCCATTCTGAACATTTATGAAAACAATACTTAAAATACTTGCAGTGGTAGCTTGGCGGTTAAGGCTCTGGGTTACTGCTCCAGTCCCACTAGGTCAGCCCCAGGTCAAGGTCAAGCCCCAGCACCGCCAAGCTGCCACTGTTGGGCCCTTGAGCAAGGCCCTTAACCCTCTCTGCTCCGGAGCGCTGTATCATGGCTGACCCTGCACTCTGACCCCAACTTCCTAACATGCTGGGGTATGCAAAGAAAATAATTTCACCGTGCTGTAATGTATATGAGATTAATAAAGACTCATTATCATTATCATTAAAAATAGCTGTTTAGCTAGCTTTACCAGAGAAGGTTATAAACACTAATATATGTGTATTCCTTAATAATAATAATAATAATAATAATAATAATAATAACAATAATACTTTTAGTCATATCATAAACATTCATCTTCAATGCACAATACATGAGTATAAATAGTAGATTATAAACATATGTGTTTTGTGCCTTTCTTTGAGTTTTGCATAGATGCATCAAAGAAAAAAAAAGGCTGTCAGAGTTCTGACAGAGCCACTTAAAACTCTAGACTTGAAAATGCATTTTTTTTAAATGTATAGAAGAGGACTGAAGTCTGCTCTCTGTCTCAGCAAAGCAAGCTGTAATTGCTTGTCAGGGTAGCGGCATGTGCATGAGGTGAGAGATCACAAGAGAGAGCGAGTGTGAGACAGTTACCACTCACGTTCGTCAGTTCTTGTATTTGAAACTTTTTCTTGCCTATGTTTCTCACTCTCTCCCTGTCTCCCTGTCTCTCTGCCTGTATGTATGTATGTGTGTGCGCGTGTGCATGTTTGACGCTTAGGCCACAGAGTCAGCCCGGAGTCAGCCTAATGAAGTGGGCCTGTCAGTCGTAGCTGGCGTGCCCAAACTCTGCTTGATGTGCTCATAAATCAAGCTGACAGGCGCACTCCTCCGCTAGCTTTGGCCACTCGAGTGCATCTAATGTAAACAGTGCGCAGACACAATGTGTTAAAGAACTCGAACCGTGTCCCAGGAGACCGAGCCAGAGAGGGGAAAAAAAGAACAGAGAGAGGAGGAGAGAGCATAGGATATGCACAGAGAGATGAAGAGGGGGAGGGGGAGGATGGACAGAAATGGACAGAAGAGTCAGGGAAAATAATAGGAAGTGAGAAGGCTGGGTTTACTAATTTCTTCCAGTAGTTGTTTGGAAGCACGTTTTTCACTTTTTCCCCATTCTGTCACTTTGTCTGACCTTGTCTCCAATTTGCTCTTCAGATGTGAATCAGGTGTGCAGTCCAAGAGTGTCACATAGTCACATGGTCTATTACTGCTGTACAGTTTGTAGAAAAAAAATCCCAATCTAAATGATGATCACAGGCCAGTGTTGCAAAAATATACTTATGCAAAATATTAATATATATATAATATTTATAAAAAAATATTAATATAATATATATAATAATATAATAATAGGATATTGATCCATCCATCCACAGTATCACTTATCCTACACAGGGTCACGGGGAGCCCGGAGCCTATCCCAGGGATCTTGGGGCATGGGGCGGGGATGTCCAAGCTCAAACACACACACACATTCACACACTATGGACAATTTAGACATTGAACTTACATAACAGGTTTTTGAACTGGGGGAGGAAACCAGAGTGTGTGGAGAAAACCCCTGAAGCACTGGGAGAACATGCAAACTCTATTCACACGCCGGCGGTGGGAATTAAACCCCTAACCCTGGGGGGTTTGCGAGGCAAATGTGCTAACTACTAAGCTACCGTGCTCCCCCCATGATAGGAAACGTATCACCAATATAGTTATCAGTATATCTTAACACTGGTGCCGAAATAATCGTTGGTTTATTCAGTGAATTTTGTTCGGTTGGCTAATTTTCCCATATTTTTATTAGGTCATTCAAACATAAAGCATGCTCTGTTTTCTATTTTGATGATGATGATGATGGTATCTGATCACAAGCTCTATCGATTACATAGTAGTTAATATTACAGAAAGTGTGTCGAAGCTAGCAATTGTGTTTATTTGTATCACCATTAACAACTGCTTGACAATGTTTTAAGTAGTTTGAACAGTTAACAGTCAATAGCTTGGTTTCCATTCAAGTTGGAAATGTAACTGGAATATCGCATAAAACATTAGCGAATAAAGCATCGTTCCCATCCCACGTGTTCAAGAGAACAGAATCGTCACTTCAGGAAATACTGCCACCATTTTTATTTTTCTGAGGTAGATATCCAGTCACATGATTTGTTGAGGCAAAGTCACATGACTTTTTTGATGCGCATCGGGGTTTCCATCATACAACCCCGATTCCCAAAAATTTTGGACGCTGTGTAACATGCAAATAAGCTTGCACAGCTGGAAAGGCACCACCAATGCTGAAAGGTATTTACAGGTTTTAGAGCAACAAATGCTTCCATCCAGATTCCATCCCAACTTTACTTCTGATAGGCTCTGTCTCTCTAAGATTTTTTATACCCATTCATGTTACTGACTTGTTGCCAATTAACCTAATTAGTTGCAAAGTGTTCCTCCAGCTGTATCTTTTTAGTAACACTTACTTTTCCAGCTTTTTTTTTTTTGCCTCCTCCTAATTTTTTGAGACGTGTTGCGGCCATCAAATTCAAAATTACAGTATTTCTTTCTTAAAATGGTACATTTCCTCAGTTTAAACATTTGATATGTTTTATATGTTCTATTGTGAATATTGTATGGGTTTATGAGATTTGCAAATCATTGCATTCTGTTTTTATTTACATTTATTTCCATTTTACACAGCGTCCCAACTTTTTTGGAATTGGGGTTGTAGTTCTTATAGCAGTTTTATTGCATTTTTCTACGCACATTTTGGAGATTTTATTCACATCTGGTGTTTGCATCCAGTGATTTTTTTTTCATGCTATATGCCAAAATTTGCATAAAAATACATGGATGGAAACATAGCAAATGACCCAAAAACAGAAAGTATTAAGATATAATAAGGAACATTTTAATTTAATTTTGTGAATAATTTAACAACTCGATCTCTAAGCCAGGAAAGTCACTACAAAAGGCAGAAAGAAAAATAGCAGGAGAGAAAAAGAATGACAGAGCGCGATAAAACAGACAGATAAAACATATCTTCAGACAGAAAGCGAATAAACGTCAAGTATTCAGAAATATTGTATTTTTCAGAAATGTTAGTCGTGTAGCTCATATTAGTTTTATTGTGTTCATCCTTTTGAAGTAAGGGTGTGCAAACTTTTGCATCCAACTCTGTGCACTTAGAAATATATCCCATATGCTGTTTAATGTAGCCCTCCTGCCAGAAACAAACTGAATAGCCTTGCGACGGTCCATAATCCAGACATGATCTGTAGCTAATGACACACAATCCGAAAGCGATGTGTAGTTAATGGCAAACTATCCGAACGTGATTTAAAGCTAATAGCGCTTGGTCTGAACGTGATCCGTGGCTAATAGCGCCCAGTCCGAATGTGATCTAAGGCTAGTAGCACACAATCTGACTGTGATCTGTAGCTAATAGCACAGGATCCATGCACAATCTGCAATCTATTAGCCGTGGATTTGTTTCGAAGTCTCAGACCACAAGAGCAGGAGTGTTTTGGCTGACTTTAGCTTTGGTTGCTAAACTTGACCCAACTAGTCTGCCCGTCCCCCCGTCCCCCCACCCCATGACTCCATACCTTGGAGATAGAGAGCCCGCTGTTTATTTTTTTATTTATTTATTCTTTTTCTTTTTTCCCCCTCTCCACTCTACTCCTTGTTCTCTGTTATCGGGCGTGTGATAAGGTCCATCTCGCATTGGGGGGACATCAAAAAGCGTCTCGTTGGAAAAGCTGTTCAGGAAGGGGGACATTTATCACGGCGACACTGCCTGACATTATCAGCACATGCCATGTAGTCTGTGGTGCTCACCCTTACCCCTGGACACACACACACACACACACACACACACAAACAAAGAAAGACAGAAAGAAATGATCCTTGTGGGGATCAGGATATTTCCATCCGTATGGGGACTTTTGGTCCCCACTAAGATATAAAAAGTTCTCACTCACACACACACACACACACACACACACACACACACACACACACATACACACATGTTTGTCTTGATATGCTTGTGAGGACCTATCCTTATGGGGACATTTGGTCCCCACTAAGATATAAAAAATTCTCACACCACGCACACACACACACACACACACACACACACACACACACACACATACACGGGCTTCCCAAATCTGTGCTTCTCTATGCCGGAGATAGATAGACTATCGTGTGTGTGTGTGTGTGTGTGTGTGTGTATGTGTGTGCGTGCGTGTTCTAGTGCTGGCTCTAGAGATCAGAAATGCTTCAAATAAACAGCCTGCACGCTTTTGATGAAGCCGAGAAGCCGCACTCTCTTCCTGCTGTTCTAGCCCTTATGTCATAGCTCTGATAATGAACGGGATAACTCTCTTTACTTCCTTCCCCCTGCTCTTCTCCTTTTATTTGCAGTGTTACATTATAGCATAAGGCACGCTTTTAATTCTGTTAAATCTGGCATATTCCTTAAATGGGGGCTCTCTCAGAGCGCCTTTTGTTTTAACGTGTGGCAAGAGTGGAATCGTGCCTTATCGTAAACCATTGGACATCTGATGTCACATAATTTGGAAGTGCGCTTAACATCACACGCAGATGTCGTTTGTCATCGTTTATTGCCGTGTTAATTTGCGTAGCGGCCGCATGCTAACAGATTGCTACACATGCTGCAGTGACTGTGGCTTTGTGTGTGTGTGTGTCTGAGTGTTTGAGTGTATGTGTGTGTGTGTTGTCAGACCACATGGTGTAGTCAGTCTCACATCGACTATTATCTCCAATGACTTTCATAGCCGGGTTGAGGAAACACACAAGCCTGCTCTTTTAGCTGGGCACTCGTTTTCCATCACTTCAGGAAGTGCGATGATGACCAAAGGGGAAAATCTTTCTATTCCAGGATGTGTCTTATCTAAACACGAGGTTTGCAGGCTTATAAAAGCAAATCAGTGTCTGCTGAGTCCCTCCCATCCCATCCTGCCAGTCTCTCAGCTCTTCTTCTTTCTTTAACTCTTCTTGTCCCTAACTTGTTTTTTTTTTTTTTAAACATGTCTTTGCTTTTTCTCTTCAGCAGCAGCAGTTGGGCAGCAAACAGCTGGCTTTCCAGCAGCAGCTGATCCAGATGCAGCAGCTGCAGCAGCAGCACATCATCAACCTTCAGAGGCAAGGCCTTGTCGGAATACAACCCAGCCAAGTCCCCATCCAGGGCCTGCAGCAAGGTACACACTCGAACGCTGACTTTTTAACACCACTATGGTGTCATTTTACTGCCAAAAGTGTTAAGTATTCATTTTGTGCTCCGCTTGAATTAGTAGTGCACACTCACAAACCTGCATGATTGGACCTCTATCTCTATCAACTGATTAAAAGCGGAAGCCAAATACTGGCTGCACCAATCCAGAGGAATTGTGAAAAATCAATTATACAATTTTCCACTTCAGTGGTACCACCCGTCAGTTTCCACTTAGTGGGTGGTACAGCGGGTAGCATTACTGTCTCATGGCTCCACGGTCTCCAGTTTGATCCTGAGTCTTGGGTAACTGTCAGAGTCTCGTTCTGTCTCGTTCCCTTCTCAGGGAACAGGGTTACATGCGTAACCCCGACGTTCCCTTTCAAAGGGAACTTCGACATTGCATTTAGCATATAGCTAAATGCAACGTCTCGTTCCCTTAGCAGGGAACAGGGTTACATGCGTAACCCCGACATTCTCTCTGTGTTCCTGTGGGTTTGCCCCGGGTTTTCCAGTTTCTTCACACCTCCCATAAATGTTAGTAGGTGGTACAGTAGGTGGGTTGGAAACTCTAAAATGCCTAGTAGGTTTGAATATCTGTCTGCATGGTGGCCTACGGTGGACCGGCGTCCGATCCAGTGTGTATTCCTACCTCACAGCCTGTGTTGCCGTGATTGGGTCTCTAGATCCACCTCGGCCGGGATAAAGGTGTTACTGATAAATGAATAAATAACTATATAACCATTTAAAAATACTCCTGTTGTAGCTTAACATTGTCGTTATTCAATGCAATCATCTGAACATTTTGTATCATGGAAAACATTTTGTGTTGAGATAGATTTTATTACTTATTATCTATATTAACCTTGTAATGCACAACTAAAGATGCAAATGACAGACATATTGGATGGTCAGTTAGACTTGGGGTAAAGGGAATAATGGATGTCTTGCAGAACATTTCATTTTTAGTCTTAAAGCTAACTTTGTTGAAACTTCTAAAAAATAAAAAAGTTTTCAGTAGAATGTTAAGAAATAATGACATTCGTTCACTCTACAGAAATGAAAACATGACCATTCAAAATAATAAACCAAACATACAAGGTACTTTATTAATACATGAACATAAATCAAATAAAATCGACCAAGATTGAGATAATCCTTTTATTTACATGAGATAAGACTTTCATTTACATGTTTACCATATTGTCCCTTTGCAGCGCTAAGCCCACACTTACTTAAGCTTTCATTTGAAAAAGGACCAACGATTTTACACAAAACTTTGTTTCATTTACACTCTTCGTACCTGGCATATATTGACACATGGTAGCTCTTCCCTGCACGTACATTAGTACATTAATTATATTTTCCCTTCTATGTGTACATTTCACTGTACTCTAAAATGAAGGCTCAGCTAACTTTCCTTCATAGAGATAATGGAGAAACCTTCTCTAACTTCATGCTGAAACTCTGCTCCCATAGTTCTCTGGTCCAGGTGGTCTCTCTCACTTCCACCGGCTCACCTCCCAGTCTCTGAGATGCCACACACTCCTGGAGAAATGATTATTAAAGCAAAGACTCACCACACACCCCAGCCCAGGAGTCAAATACAGCAGGCTAAATAAACACAACGTGTGTTTTCTGTGTATTCTTAGCCTTCCACTAGACCAGATGGTCACTGCAGACCCGGGCCAGCCGATCTCTGTAGAATTCGGCCCTTCGCTATAAACACGTGTATAGTGCTGAACATGAATAATCCTAGCCTTCTGTACACACACCAGCTGACCTGCTGCCATAAACATGAACGTGCACAGTGCTGAACGCTAATAATGCTAGCCATAAAACAGGGCCCCTCGCTCTAATCGTCTCAATCTATTAGTCTGAGATGGATGACATATCCAGAACCCCCCCTTCACCCCCATCCTTCAAAACCCCCGACCAAAATACCCCCAGAGCAAACTGCAGCCGTGGACATGCTGCTGAGCCACATGTGAAGCTTGTTAACTTAATCAGCTTGTAAAAAAGATAAAAGACATGCGTGATTGTTGGTTGGGGAAGGCAGCCATTTGGATAATAGGTAAATATGGCACAAAATTTGCTGGTCTCTGTGGAGAATTGTGCGTGTGCCTGGGAGCAGCCAGAGGAAATGGGGCTTTCGGCTAGCTCAATACGTTTTTATGCATCCTTTATTTTCACTTAGCCTCATCGAGATAGCCTCCTACGTAACAGCACACACACACACACACACACACACACAAGTTCCGAGAAAAATTAACCAACAAGGAGGCTTCTTGAGTTTTTAAAATAAAAGAGGGCCTCAGAAATTAACTTATTTACTGCATTTGATTTTCATTCACTCTCATTGCCCTTGACATTTCTGATTATTTATATAGCTTAAGATTGCTATGCGCTGTCCCGGGTGGCCTCCGTAGCACACACAATGTAGCAGAACAACACACACAGACGGAGACGCCTTTTCGTAGGAAACCCGTCTGGTGGAAGGATGGAGAGGTTGAGACCAACAGATCTTATGACCAACAGCAAACTTTTGACCTTGGCGCTCCTCTAGTCATGCTCTCCTTTCTTGCTGACATCATCGAGGAACAATAAAGCCGAGGCTCCATCCACAACACACGGAATTCCCCCACAATCCCTCCCTGATAAGAGGCCTTCCATTAAAAGCAGGCAGCCAACCGTTGGCATTCTTCATGCCGGTCTTGCTTGGCCCCATTTTGTCCTCTGGTTCACGGGTGGCAGCGAAACCTGACATTGCATTTATTATTATTTTTTAATTACCAAAAGCTCTCTGCAGTTTCAACTTAGAGATGACCAAACAATAGTTGCTTCAACCATATTTTGCCATAAGCACTTTGTGACTTCTTTTTGTGAAACGTTTTCTACCCCTCATCCCTCACATTCAGGCCGTTTGCATTGTTCTTAGCTGTAGGCGGGGCATAAAAGCTGACCAGATCTCTATAGGTCAGCCAAGAGAGAAAGATTTAATACCTTTTATAAGTGGACAAAAGTACAGTCTGTCATCCCAGGCCTCGACACCACTGTTGGCGCCCAACTGCGCATATTAATCAGAAGCAACAGCCGTATTATTAAAATAAAATAAAAAAATTAAAAAACGTGTAAGTAAGACGTATTTAAGTCTTTTTTGTCACAAGAAAGCAAAATACTACCATATGCTCCTCTTACAGGGAAATTTCTAGAATTGCATGGGCTTCTCTTGGGTGCTTAGCTTGGTGGTCTCAGAGTGGAAGTGCATGTGTGTGTGTGTGTGCATATTTGTTCGAGGAGGGGTGGCTGTGGACATTTTGGGAAAGTGCTGAAGTCTAGCCACAGAGGAAATGCCCCACCTGGCCCTTCGTGCATGTGTGTTTGGGAGAAAGTGAGAAACAAAAACACTTCACTGTAGGTAGACCATTCCGTCTCCACCCGGATCTGCTCCAACACTCTGGCTGTTCTTTCATTTGGTACAGCTGCCAGTTTTCTCTTGGCCCCCGTCTCTCTTTCTCACTCACTGCATGTTCTGTCCAACGATTTGTAGCGCTCAGCGGCTCGTCCATGCCCCCGCAAGTCTTCTCCCCCTGAAAGACGGAGCGAACAACAGGCCGGAGCTGCAAGTGCGGCCGTCCATCATTCGCTTTGTTTTGGCGCGGCCCGAGACAGGAATGCCGACGCACCAGACATAATATTTGGATTGCTATTAAGTCCCTGCCATATGTGATAGCGTAGCAGGCTGTGGGTTTTCAGCAACAGCTTGAGCCAGACTTGCTATGGTGTGTGTGTGTGTGTGTGTGTGTATGATGGAACTAACTCCCCCTTCCTCTTCTCTTCCCGTCGTTCTTCACTCCCCCACCAACCACCTCCTCGTTTAGTAAGAGAAAAGTGGAGAAAATGTGAGAGGAAGAAAAACAGCTCAGAATTCATCAGGTTTTCAGAAGGGGGCCGTAAAAATCGAGGAAAGTGGCAAGAAAGTACACCAGCGTGATTAATACAGTTGGTTGGGACAGCCGTTATTACAAATAGGGAAGGCCGGGAGAATTGTGGAAGTGATGGAAAGCTAACAAAAATATGGTGAAATTGGTCATTCAGTGGGTCTCCACTCCTCCTCTTTTTGTTGTCACTCTCCCAAGATGTTAACAAGTCCCTGGCGTTTTACGCGTTTGCCGCACTAATGTCAACATGCTGCCAGGCTTTGTGATGTAGGAGCGGAGAGATGCTCCGTGCCAACTGGCACATGTTCAAAACAGAGACGGGGAGGAGGTGTGTCGATCACTCATGACACAGGCACTCGGAGCATCTCACACACCTGTGGCTGCTACATCTCTGTGGTACAGAAGCAAGTGCTCAAACAAATATGATATCATATTTAACAGATGTTTACTTGGTGTGTTATTGTTCTAAACGTCATGGAATGTTTTGAAATGCACTTAATGATCATTTACCAAGGCTAAAGCATTGGGCCTTTTAAAAAAATTAAATATATATATATATATATATCTCAATTAAAATTTCTTATGAGAATATGTTCAGAGAAAAATGGCGAAAATGGAGAAAAAGTTCTATTGAAAATATACATTGTTGTAGCACACTTTTATACTGTCTAAATTTTGTATTTATGTTTAATAAATGATAAAATACCAACTTGTAGACCTCACTTTCTTCAGAGCCCAATTTAGCATATTTTTGATCACGTATGTTTGATGCGCGTTGATGCAATTTTCAGTCATTTTCATGTTCAGCCGGAACATTCTCTCTCTCTTTCTTTCTATCCATACAGCCATGTGTCCCACGGACCTGCAGCAGCTGTGGAAGGACGTGGCGGGCGTGCAGAACGCGGACGAGCCCATCAAGCACGAGGGCCTCGACCTGAGCACCAACAGCTCCAACACTACCTCATACACGGCCTCCAAAGTCTCACCTCAGATCCCCCACCATCCTTTGCCAAATGGACAGAACTCCATGCACACTCCAAAGAGAGACAGGTGAGTTAAAGACTTCAAGCTTCAAGCGTCTGATCTGGAGTATTCGAATAACGAATGTTACAATATGTTGTGATGTTTCATCGCCATGGTTTTGTTATCCTGGAACTTTGGTCCTACTAGTTTTATGACACTTCAGACACTCGTAGTCAGGGTCCTTTTTAGACCATAAAACACCATTACCAAACCATGCTGAAATGATAAAGAGTTATATATGAACACTGTATTTGCATTATCACTTTATATGGTTTATTTTTGAATAATAAACAAAATAAGCACAAAATCAACATTAACCAATGTTCATACAAAGAATTTAAGTGTAAAATCTATCATGACTAATATGCACAACGCCTTAATTAACACAGCAAAATTTACACGTGATGCTGAAATGCAATTTCCAGTATTTACACATGGAACCTGGAGTTCAGTGATTCAATTTCTTTTCTTTTTTTTTGCTTATTTATATGGACTTATTATTTAGTCATGGATTGAATACATATTAACCAATTAATGCTAATATTTAATCCATTAACATTTAAATCAGGGGTGTCCAATCTTATCCGCAAAGGGCCGGTGGGTGCAGATTTTTATTCCAACCAAGCAGGAGACACACCTGATTCCAACTGTAATATGTTGATCTTGGCTTTCAATAGACTCGGGTAGGTCTTCTGCTTGGTTGGAATGAAAAGCTGCACCCACACTCATTTCCAGATAAGATTGGACACCCCTGATTTAACCAAACATCAATTAATACATGTTAAATGACTTTAGGTTAGTTAGTTTCTTTGTTCCAAAATTCCTTTTTTAGTGTGTGTGTGTGTTTATAAAATTAATTATGGTTAATAATGACAACTAATGCAGCAAATAATTTTCGTTCAGTGAAACTTAATGTAAAGCTAATTCATTTGATACATAATAGAAAACACTCAAATTGTAATTGGATCAAAAACAAGAAATATATCATTTATGAAAATACAGTAATATATTTAGTGGTATGTGCGATTCGTAGAGCTATTTCCCTTTGTTCAATCTTTCTGTGGGTTGATGCTAGCTTTTTAAAATATATATATCATATATATATATAATCACATAATCACACTAAATTGTTGTTCTTCGAGCTTTCACGATAGTTTGAAGTCATAGCATAACTACATAATAATCCCTGCGTCCCAGTGTGCATGCTTATACTATGTACTAAAAGTATGTACCCTTTTTGTAAAGACAAAGTACACACTTTTGAGCATGTTGTAAAAGAGTACTGGGACACACTAACACGTCGAGTAATGACGTCGTGAACACTGTCACCAGAAACAAACTCCTCGTCGCATATCAGCTTTTCTTCATTCATTATTTTTTATATAATTTATACTATATATTTTCATGTATCATTCCCTCGATTTATTTTTTCCCACATTTCATTTACACACCTCTCTAAAATGCATCCTTGAATTCGGTGAAGCAAACCGTCACAAAGGATTTGTGGGTAATATTAGCTTAGAAAATTTACCTGTTATAATAGGTCATCCGGGTACCTTTGGGACACCCGTACTACGATCATACTACGATTTGGGATACACTAATTCTAATCTCGGATACTGTTCAGTACTGATAGTATGCCAGTTGGGAAACTCCTGTGCCTGTTAAATAGCATTCAGCTCTCCAGCTAGCATCCAGTTCTCTTCATCTCTATAGTTAGTATCCAGCTTTCTAGCTAAAAACAGGGCACAAGTATAGAACATTACAGAATCTTTTAAACATGAATGATTTTCATTCTATGAATTGTATGAATTGGACTGGGGTCCCATTGAGTCTTCATTTCTGCCCTGCACTCTGTGTTGTTGTTTTTTTAAAGATGCCACCCTGACCAAGATAAAGTTCTTCCTGAACATGAACGAGCGTATGAAATGCATTGTATCAGAAATACCGGTAGTTATTGTGTTATAAATATTTCAAATCTGCTTTTGCTTTGACCCTGACTGTAAGTCAGTGACTGTAAGTCAGGGTGTGTTGCGAAGCTTGCAATACTGAAATATTAACCAAATGGAAGTTTGAACAAAAAAAAAAATAAAAAATGATGAGGGGGTAATAAAAGCACATCTGGAGTGTGATATGAATAGCACAGTTGAAGCACGTCCTGTGAGTACGTGGCACACTGTCGAAAGGTCTGTATCTTATAAGTGTATGTTTTGTTTGCTCACACTAATATTTCATAGCCAGAGCTGTCAGGGTTGTATTTGATGTGCTGGTGTAAAGTGCTCTGGGTTAACTTAATATTTGATGCTTGTGCAATTTCTTCTACATGTGGCATGACTGGCGCGTCACTTATACCTCCATGCTAGTTTAGCCGTATGTGTGTGTGTGTGGGGCATAAATGTGCAGTCGCTTAATTCAGATGGGATTAAGCTGTGTTTGTAAGAAGTAACAGAGGCAGACAGGTGGGGAAAGACGATGTTTGTGTGTGTGTGTGTGTGGGGGACCATTCTTTGGGGTTCTGATCAATACCTTCCATTTTAAAGAGCAAGACTCTTTGAGTGGATCTCGTCGTTCACCAAGGGGGAGTCCAGTGACGAGCATCTCACCCCTTACCCCAAAGGCACTCCTCTACAGAGTACCCAGTGAGTACACACACACCTGCCATACTTTGTGCGTTTATATGAGTTGGTGTGTATTTACCTTTTTTTATGGCTGTTCTAACCCCTTCCGTCCATCTCTTATACACACACACACACACACACGCACACACACACACAGAGCAGAAGAAGAAAATAGTGCGGCAGGGCTAATGCATGGCGCATGTGGACCGTGTGGTTGCCAGTAGTTTGTAATGTCTGGAGTCAGAGCAGCTTCTGAATTGAGTGGCCTCTCCACTGCCAGCACATCTGACAGAAGAGAAGAAGCATGTGCGTGTGTGTGTGCGTGTCTGTGTGTGTCTGTATATGCGGCGTGTGTATGCTCTCCACATCAGGAGAACCTCATCTGCAAGCAAGCTGCTTTGCGTTAAACGGCATTCTGATGTGGATTCGGGACGAGTTGCCCAGACCCGAAAGCACCGCAAGCTTCCCCTCCTCTTCATGCTTAGCAGAAATCAGGCGCATGACGGAGGATCCTGCGGTCCAGGCTTCTGCGCTACATGCTAGCCCATGGCTGCTGGCCAGGCCTGAAATGAAAGATGGATGGACGTGGCTGGAAAGATGAGAGGAGAGAGAGAGGGAGAGAGAGCGCACTAATCTGCTGTGGGTCTTTACAGAAGCCAGACCAGAAGACCCGATCCACCCACAACAAACACAATGGCAGCGTCTCAAACTAAACAAGTACTCGGAGGGCGTCCCGTTCCCGTTCCAGCTTCAAACTCCCCTCCCCCCCCACGCTTTCACCAGAGAGTTCTGTTAGTGCTTCAAAAGCCATCTTAAGCTGGGTATACACTACGTGATTTACAAAATTTGAACATTTTGAAAGCTGAGAGCCTCTCGCACAGCACCAGCTTTCTGACAGCAAAAATGTTCAAGAGAATGTACATTCGTTTTATCAAAGTTTGCCATGAAAAATTTTGTGGAAAGAAATTTGTTTAAAACACATCAAGCATGTTTGGTTAGCACGTTTGCCTCACACCCCCGGGGTTGAGGGATTCGAGTCCCGGCTCTGCCCTGTGTGTGCACAGAGTCTGCATGTTCTCCCCATGCCTCGGGGTACTCCGGTTTCCTCCCCCTGTCCAAAGACATGTATTTTTTCTAATTGTACCTCGTTTGTGACTATGTATGTGATTGTGCCCTGTGATGGGTTTACACTCTGTCCAGGGTGCCCCCTGCCTCGTATCCGAGTCCCCTGGGATAGGCCCCAGGCTCGCCGCAACCCTGTGTAGGTTAAGGGAACAATCACACGCACATTCACACACTACCAATACAATACTCATGTACATATCATCAATCTGGAAACATATCATAAGGGTTAAGATTAGAGAAGTTGGACAGAAATTGCATGCATTTGACGCACACTGCTCGTGATATGAGAAAGTGGTGTACTGGCCTGTTTGGATGATCCACGGAGATAAACACATGACTCGGCCTGCTTTAGGAGATGATGGTTTTCATTTAAAAGCTATGCAGCAGATGTCAGAAACCTCGCACCACTGCATTGTTCAAAACTTTCATCCTGCGAAAGACACTTGGAGTATAGACAGTAAGGCACATTTGAGAGCCAGCATTAAATTTTACTGCTGTGACACTCACACGGTGTGGCTAATGTGCTGACATGCGGTTACTGTATAGCTAAAAGCTATTTGACTTGCTATTGCGCCTGGAGTGTGTATTCAGATTATGTGTGTTTGTGTGTGTGTGTGTGTGTGTGTGTGTGTTGGTGCAGTTGGCCTCTGTTTGTGTAACCAGACCAGTTCCTCATTCAAGGTGTGTTTGAGGATCATTTGTCTTATGACAAGTGAAACAATGACCTTTTTGTAAAATTTATTATTTTTTTAAAGCCGCTTAAGCTTCGGCAGTTACAATTTGCCTTAATGCAATCTTAAGAAATCTTGCATCACCGGCATTTCTGAACCCTAATCGAAGCACTCCTTCTTTGATAATTATAGTATGTTCTATTTTCTCTTTCTCTAGGCATGTGGACGTTTGATTCGAGTTTGAAATGATTCTTTAGCTGTCTTGATTCTGAAGTTTTCGTTCATTTGGATTCATTTTCCTATGTTTAGTTTCGTTATATGTCATCAGAAATGTTACTGTTGTTACATAAATGTACTTTTGATTAAAAAAACCCAAAGCCTGTGTAAAAGTCATTCCATGATGTTTCGTGCATCAATGCAGAATTTATGCATATGAGAATTTAAATATTTTGTTCTCCTTCCTATTCCTGCAAGATAGATAGATAGATAGATAGATAGATAGATAGATAGATAGATAGATAGATAGATAGACAGACAGACAGACAGACAGACAGACAGACACAGACAGACAGACAGACAGACAGACAGACAGACAGATAGATAGATAGATAGATAGATAGATAGATAGATAGATAGATAGATAGATGGATGGATGGATAGATAGATACTTGTGTAATTCTACATAATAACTAAGCATTTCAGAGAAATGGAACAGTCATGTCTGCTGTTTGATATTTTTCCTTCAGCTGTAGTGATGGAATACTAACCACACCTCTTTGTTTTTCTCTCCCTCTTTAATTCACCTCTCTGTTTTCTCAGCTCATCTCATGAGGAACACACAGCTTCGCACCCACTCTACGGCCACGGCGAGTGTAAGTGGCCCGGCTGCGAGGCGCTCTGCGAAGACATGGGCCAGTTCATTAAGTGAGTGACGCATGTTTGTCCGTCCCCTCAATACACATCGACTCGGTCATACACAATTGCCACACACACACTTAGAGTAGAAGGACCTGAAAAAGGCTAATCGAGAGAGAGAAGCCATGTTTAGGTGCGATGTTTGAACAGAACGAGGGATGAATTCCACGGCGAGGTGGAGGATTAGGCTGCTACTGCCTGTGTCGGAGTGAGAGATTCTCCGTTGCTGTGGGATTGAGCGTTGTGTACAAACACACAACGATGTTAAATGAAGCGCTCGCAGTGCACTGATCATGCCTTTCTCCAGGTCTTTTTATGGTTTCCTTTACCCTTATGTTCAGTTTATATACAACAGAGATCATATTTCAAAACTCACATTCCATCACAATCATATGAAGGAGTTCCGTCTGCTTATTGCCATTAATATTGTTTATATTGCTAGTATAGCAATATAATCTGGTAATTTCATGAAGCTTAAGCATCAGGATTTTATCTACCTAGTGCTCATTCCTATAAAAATGCAGGTGCAAGTGATTGTTTTGATGTTTTTGGTTGGATAATAGTAATAATAATAATAATAATAATAATAATAATAATAATATAATAATAATAATAATAATTGTTGCTTCTTCTTATTATTATTATTAGTAGTATATTAATAATTATATAATAATAATAATAATAATAATAATAATAATAATAATAATAATAATAATAATAAGTAGTAGTAGTAGTAGTAGTAGTAGTAGTAGTATATGGATAATTATAGAATAATAGTAGTAGTAATATATTAATCATTATATAATAATAATAATTAGTAGTAGTAGCAGCAGCATTAGCAGTAGTAGTGTCTTTGTTTGATTTGATTTATTTATTTTTGTTTTATTTTAATCGACACATGCCATAGCTGACCATCGAAACCCCTCCTGGAATTTAAGACAAGACTGACTGCCCACGTTGGCACCTTCCAGCTAAAGTTTAGGAAATTCCAAACACCATGCCAAATCCTGGGAAGCATCATTTGTATAAAGCAGCTGGAACCAGATGTTAGAAGCTGAGTTTCTCATTGCATTTCAGTCTATCTACATTTCAATACTTGGGCACTTCATTCACTACAAGTGTACAATGCTCTGCGAGTGCATGTTGTCCAATCCAGATACTAGACGTATATGAGACAACCATGAAAAAAAAAAGACTTATTATTTTGTCCAATTTGGAACATGCCTTGATATCTAGCGTAGAGTAAATGTGGGCTAAAACGGAGCTTTCATTTCATTTTTATTTCACTTTAGCTTTCCTTCTGACTAAATCAATGAATTGTGAAGGTGAAAAATTCTGAAATTTGATCCTGGTGAGGTTTTTTTTCTCTCCATCTTCAATGTTAACTTCTTTTATGAGTTCCTTCCCAAAAGAGGCACTTAATACTCGTGCAGGAAGCCAGTCTACACACGTCCAGAGGTCATGCCCTACTGAGCAACCATGGTGTGACATATCCCTTGAAAACCTCTTTCCTTCCTGTTGCCCTCTTCTCTCTCTCTCTCTCTCTCTCTCTCTCTCTCTCTCTCTCTCCTCTCTCTGTCTTGTGTGTATGTGTGTGTGTGTGTGTGTGTGTGTGTGTGTGTCAGTCATCAGGTAGCTGTAACTTCTTGAAGCTGCCAGGCCCTGATTAACTCCCTGCTCCCATCTTTTCCCTCTCTCTCTCTCTCTCTCTCTCTCTCTCTGTCTCTCTCTCTCTCTCTCTTTCTCTCTCTCTCTCTCTCCCTCTCAGTCCCTCCTTCCCAGCATCCCTCTGCCAGGTCAGGCAAATTGTTTTCACGCTTCGTTAGCGGCTTACTTAATTAGCTCATTTACAATTAGAGCTCTTTGTTTCTCGGACGCTAGCAAAGACATCAAAAAGGAAGCTCCCTCTGCTCTTCTGCACCCCCCCCCTTTATTCTCCGCATCCCTCGCTCTTTTGGAGCGCAGTGCAGTCTTTGGGGATGGAGGGGGTTCGACGAGATAAAGAGAGGAGCAGATCAGAGCGAGGACTGGGCCGTAAACAGCGCCGTTGTCTTTGTGTGTTAAAATAATGAGACTTCACAGCGGAAGAAGGCTGACACATCCGCCTGTCATATGAGGCTGAGTCACTGCGCTGCCCTAGAGGCCTGTACGCCGCTTCTGAGTCTCTCTTCTCGTTCTGTATCTCCCTTCCTTTCCTTTTTTTCTTCTCCTTTCTTTCTTCTCTTTCTGTTTAGTGAACATGACAGATTTGTCACAATATTGGTAAAGCAGGAAGGGAATATCAATACCAGTGTTGCGCGTCTCTTCGTCTTTTGTGGCTTCCTTTTCTTATGTGGAGCGTGTGCAGATACTGTATGGGTTAATATTGGGGAAAATGTGACTCTTAAAGGTCACAAAGGTTAAGTGTGAGAATATTGTTCTTAATTGTTAAATGTTTTCTAATACATTGGAATATACAAAGTACAGAACAAAAGCCATTAAAACTCCTCCTGTATTTGAAACTATGCATACTTCTCATACTACATTTACATTTATATTTATTCATTTAGCAGACGCTTTTTTCCAAAGTAACTGCCCGAATGAGGAAAAACAAGCAAAATGATATATCAAGTGGAGAACAATACAAGTAGTGCTACCGTACACTAAACAAGTTCACAGTGACTGATAATAGTTAACAGATAAATTCAGCAGTCTGAGATCATTCTGAAGGGAATTCGACTGGCAGGTATTCGCGCTATTGTAAACCAAATGATCATTCCAGCATACTTCACTTCATTTATTTCTGTCACGATATTGACAGCTTATCTCTGTAAGCCTCTGATTTTTTGTAAACGAGTCGCTCACGTACAAAGTGTTGCTCTCATTCCCTTTTTACACGTGTGTCCTTTACCGGGCCTAACTAACAACTAGACCTGGCAGACATGACAGGTGTCTTGTCCACATCACCCCGCTTTGGATGCAGAGGTTTAGCCTCGGGCTCACGGGCTCCGCCTCTTCCAAGACATTATTCAAATTTCCCGCCAGCGTCCCTGGCGACCGGCCTGAGGAGCGCGCTCAGTGCGGGCGAGGGGGTTAAGGGGGAGCTGGAGTGGCGGAGAGATGACGGCTGCTGACACAAACATCAAAGAGCCGGGGAGTCTGGGAAAGTTTTAAAAGCAAAGCTGTTGTTTGGTTGCATGGTGTCTCGTTTCACAGAGCCCCGGGGCATGCAGAGAAAGGGATGTTAGGGGAAAAGAGAGGAAGAGAAAGAGAGGGAAAGAAAAAGATGGAGGGAGGGAAGGGGAAGGGAAGGGGGGACAGATAATGCTGTCAATCCTGCCCTCTGTGGCCCAGCCAGTGGTTTTTATTCATCGCTATCAGAAGAAAGATAGCATTGGGTGGACTTTTTTTTTTACTCCCCTTCTCATTTTTTTTCCCTGCTGTATAGGTCCATCTGGCTGCCTGCCACTTGTAGCGTCTGTTCCTCTGCTGTGTGTTTTTTTTTTCTTTCTTATAGACTAGTGCAAGTTTAATAAAATGCCCATTCACTACTAATCCCTGTCCTTTCCCTCTTTTCACTCTCCTGCCCCTGAACTCTTAAATGATCTTTAGTTTTCTCTGGCATGTCCAGACTACATGTGTTAGAATACTCAGGCCTTTTTTGTTGGCACTTGACTTTTTCTTTTTTCTTTTCTTTTTTTTTTTTTTCTCAGTCGTCGTAAATGCAGCTTAGATCCCAGCAAGTAAACAGTACCTCATTGTCGGCTCCGTTGGAAGAAAAAAAGTGCGGCTACTGTTTATTATATGCCATAAAGCATGTGGTGTGTCTCTCGGTTCTGAGAGAGAGAGAGAGAGAGAGAGAGAGAGAGAAAAGAGAGAAAGCAAAGAGTGAGATCATGTTTTTATCATCATTCACATGTAGAAGGGGAAAAAAAGCTATCTGCGTCTGGCTTAGTGGAGCATATGACATCATTGTTTTCATTTAATTTCGCTGTGTCTGCCTCCTCTCGATTTGAAGAGAGAGAAAAAACGTGGAAGAAAAAAAAATTTCTAACACTGTTACTGTACTTCAATCACTAAGTGATGGAGAGATAAACGAAGACGCTGGGATCAGAGGATGAGCGATTTGCGACGGCACGGGAATTCCCCGATGAGTAGAATGATCGCAGGAGATTTCGACCGAGAGTGATTTGTAGACCAGTGCTTATGAGATATGACTCAGCATATCTCAGTGAGAATGGGGTATGTATGTGAGTGTGTGTGTGATGTAGCCTTCGGTTTTTAAGATCAGGATTTCCCCATGGGATCAACTAATCCCCGAACCTTTGGACCCCAGAGAGAGGATGCGTTATGGGGCTTAAGCGTGCGGATAAGAAAGCTTTTTTAAGTTTCTTTCCACTGAAGGACATCCAAAAACACCTTTCTCTCTTCCCTGGGCTTTCTCATGACCTTTCAACTCTAGGTAATGACACCCAAACCCGGTGTGTGGTTATGTGACCCCCCCTCACACCTTCAGTTTATGACATCATAGTTGGCGCTCAGTGGGCAAAGGACTACTGTATCAGCGAATTAGAAAGTGGAAAATTTGTGTGTGTGTGTGTGTGTCTGTGTGTGTGTGTGTGAGTGTGTGTGTGCTAAACTGTTTGCTTCCTGTAACGGGGAATGACGGGAGACCTTGTGATCTTTCTCAGCATGTTTCTATCCTGCCCTATCCGGGTTATTTACAGTTTAACACCCAGACCTTCCATAATCTGGACAGAGTTACTACACACACACACACACACACACACACACACACACACACACCAAAGCTCTTGAACCTCTTCTGTGTATACTTTTCACTCCAAATTCCCTGTGTCTCCACATTCTTCCTTCCTTTTTTCCAACTTTCAGCCCCTTGGATCTCCACTCTCCTCTCGCCGTGACTTCATCACTCTTTCCCGCACTCTTTCAGCTCATCAACTCTCCGTCGTTCTCGCTCCTTCTCTCTCCAGGCGTCATCTGTTTGTTTTGTTTTCGGCGAGGTAGATGATTGCTTCATGAAGAAAAACACGGTTTGGATGACTCGCTGATTGGGAACTAGATTTACTGACTGTTCCCTGAAAACAAATGATATCACATCCAGGTGTTTTTTGAATTCCCCTTCCCACTCAATGAAGGTCGTGATCTACAGCGGCTGATTCTTTTTTTTATTATTATTATTATTTCTCCAAACACAGTTTAAGTGAAAGAAGAAAAAAACGATTCTGTCTTTATTGCTTTTCCAAGATGGGACTCGGACATCTGTGACATTTATTTATTTCTTTTTAATAAGTGACGTGACTGGGTTATCATGCTTGCATATTAAACATAAATAGTCCACACTAGAACTGAAAAAAATAAGTCGTTTGCGTGTGTGTGTGTGTGTGTGTGTGTGTGTGTGAGTGTGAGTGTTTGTGTGTGTGTGTGTGTGTGTGTATTCCTGTTTCCCCTCCTAATGTTTATCCCAAAACAATTGGCCAACACTATATTGTTACATGCTCCCCACACCCAAGCACACACACGCAATACTACACAATACTACACTCTTTCACTGCCCCTTTCATGTGCTAATATTATTTATATTTTCATAATACAGGAAATAGAGTTTATACACGCGTCGAAAAAGTGTTTCTTTGGGTGGAAATCCGCCATTGTGGAGCGTTTCCTTGAACGGAGAGCCCAAACGAGCTCGGACACAAGCCTCCTCTTCTCAGAATGGGAAAATAATCAAACTATCTAGCGGCTGGATTTTTTGATGTGGCTGTTTGTTTATATGAAGTCATGCTTGGCCTGGACATCTTCGCTTGGATGCGACCTCCGTGTTTGTGTGTGTTGTCAGGCTGCGGTGGCTGCAGCACTAAATACACGCTGCATACGCCCTAATCTGTCTCCACAGCAGTCCTAAAAAATTGTGTGTGTGTTTGTGTGTTTGCGTGTGTTAAACGGAGGCAGGCAGCAGACGTACGGATAGCGACAGATGCACTGGTGAAAGATGCCTCAGCATGTTGGCAGATTTCTCTTTAAGCCCTCGGGTATACTTATGATCTTCTACAGGCAAAACTGGATAGAGTTTCAAGTGTGGTTTTGCGTTTCTGTTTGTAGTGTTTAACTCTTGTGGGTTGTTTTTTTTTTCTTCTTCTTTGGCCCGGGTGAACAGGTTCCTTTGGACTTTAGTGCTGAAATGATTTTTGTAAATTTGTTAAATATTTAGCACGCTATATTGAAGTGATTTTGTTTGCCTGATCTTATTGAAAATTTTTTACTTTAGCAAAGGAATAGGTGTAGATGAATCAAGTTTATCATAATTACTCATTTTTAATTAAGGAAAGTTTGTGAGATTGTTTAATGTTAAAATAAAGGTTCTCTGGTGGTCCTTTACCACACCATAGGTTCTGCAATGAACCTTTTTCTTGTCAAGAACCATTTTTCATTGTATAGGGTTCTTGAGTTGAGCTGTATGGTTTATGCTTTGTTATAGGTTCTTCACAGCAGTGTGTTGGTTCTTCAAGGTAGCATATCACCCCTTATCAGGTCAAAGTGAAACCTATAAGGTGCTTTGTGGGACTGGAAAAGCTTCTCCTGGCATCTCTTTTATTTTGGTTCCTTAAAGCACTAGCTAAGGGTTCTCTAGAGAACTTATGATAACATGATTCCTTGTTACCATTTAAGGGTTCTATAAAGCACCAGTAATTAGATGCTTCTCTAAAAGTGTTCTATGTGCAACTTAAAATGGTTCTCCTATGGCATAAGGCTTGGTTCTAAGTGGAACCTTTATTTTTAAGAATGCACTTTTGGCCACAGATTTGTTTGAGGTGTATAATGTATAAGAATAGCACCAGCCTTCAAT
>CM022752.1:16410166-16810166 GCA_012411365.1 Ameiurus melas
GTTCTATTGTGAATAACATATGTGTATATGAGACTTGCAAATCATTGCATTCTGTTTTTATTTCAATTTTAGTCAGCATCCCAACTTTTTTGGAACTGGGGTTGTAAATCAAATGGCCAACTTTTAAAATTAGTGATTGTCAGCGTTTGCATAAGTGTGAACTAAGCTTTAGATAGCCAACTCTACGCAATATCTTTTGGAAGAATGGTGCTCCATACTTTCATTACAATTACAGAGATGTGTAGAATCTATGCCAAAATGCACTAAAGCTATTCTAGATGCTCATGGCGGCCCAGTGACATTTTTGTGTCTTTATTATTTTCATTTATCACCTGTTACCTACAGGGACTTTTGATCAAATTTGCACAAAGACATGTGCAAAATATTATGTACTAAACATGGTCTCACAATTGAAAACAGTTTGCGAAATTCGATTCATAGATAAATGCAAGAAGGTTAAACATAGGTTTAAGATTAGGGGTGAAGATAATATCTTTTCCAATTATTTTCCAATATTGAGCTTATTATTATTTTTTTTAGATTTGAAGTGAGTCTGCATGCAAATATAAATATCTGCATGCAGATATAAAAAATACAATTAACTGAAAGGGTGCAAAGGACAACTGGAAATCAGTAGTAAATGTTAAGTAGAGTGAATTAGGTTTATTCCATAGTGTACTGTATGTAAAATAAGTAGAAATGAAGTACTCTCATAGTGTGTAATTTCATATTACATGTCCAGTCATGATAGAGTGTAATAAGGTAATACAATGGTCAATTTGTCATTTCAGTTAATGGGTGCTTGATTACAATAGCTTGCAATGGCTTGCATCCTGGTCCAGCCAGTGTGTTTGTGCTTCCAATCAAATGTGTGCAAATTTACAGAGAGGTGTAAAATAGGGGGTTGGGGGAAGGTTGTGTACTCCACCCCCACTGAAAGGCCCTGAGACAATACGCTGAGTCCCATAACAAATGAGAAACGTATTTTCATAGGTAGGCTTTTCTCAATTTGAGTTGTCCTGAAGCGAGAGCGAGAGAGAGAGAGAGAGAGAGAGAGAGAGAGAGAGAGAGAGAGAGAGAGAGAGAAAGGGAGGAGCTGATACTCTGAGATGAGAAGATGGATTGGTGCAGGGAGAAGAAAGAAGGAGGGATAAGGCTTTAGAATATGAAAGACAGGGATAGAGAGAGAGAGAGAGAGAGAGAGAGAGAGAGAGAGAGAGAGAGAGTGTTATCGTAAACGAGATACCTTAGCGCGACAAGGCTGCATAACAAAGCTCTGTGAGAAAATCCAGAGCAGAGGCATTATATAGTCCGGATTTATTTTATTATCGCAGGCCGGTAGATGCGCGCAGCGTCATTCTCCTGTTTGCGCAAATTACGCTGGACTGAGCGGAGTCACAACAGCATCACCGAACACGGAGGAAAAACTGCACCCTCATCCCGATTCCGAGCTGTTGATTAAGGTAAGAGCACAGTCCTCGCAAGACATGGCCGTATGATATGGCAGATACTTCTTTATCTGCTTATTTGCTACTTGGTCTGCGGCGGATTTTTTCTTACGGACGCAGCGTGCTGATTTAATGGGTTGTTTTGTAGACCAGAGAAGGGTCCCACGTCCGTCTAAAGCATCCGATTGCGCAATAGGCTTGTGCATTATAGGTGTTTAATTCTTGTGCTACAAAGCATAAACAAACTAACTTACTCAGCTAATGTAGTTGTTCCTAGTTTATATAATATAGAAATGTCTGAGATGATATCTGGTGTATTTGGTGTACACGGGATGTTGGCGGCGGGGGAGGATCCTGTGGCGCTTTGCTTCAGGTGTTCAGAAGAGCTGACATAACATCTACGAACACAGGTGCACTGGCTGCTAACTTCTTTTTACATGTTAACAATCGCCTTGTCTCATATAAACAGTTACGATATGTTTTGCCAGTCAGGCTCGAAAATGAATCCTATGGGAATTAACTAATTAAATAATTAAAATGCCTGCGTCATTACCTCCTGACTGTGAAGCCTGGATGATGTTTAAAGAATCAATAACCGGTTTGAAGGAGTCATATTGCAAACGAACCTTCTATTGGTGGCTATATAACAACCTGGGCCCGGTTTCCCTAAAGCATTTTAACTGGTAGATACAGTATTCAATGTTATGCTCACTCTGTCATATTAGCACTGGGAGGCTTTAGGAAACCTCAGCCCTGACATGAGGAACTGGTACATTTCTGAACAAAGACGATGATGAGGGTTGGATTAAGTTTGATTTAACATGAGTAAAATTGTTTAAAAGGTACAGACCCTGACCCTAATGCTAATCTTCCTATCATATATATATATATATATATATATATATATATATATATATATATGTGTGTGTGTGTGTGTGTGTGTGTGTGTGTGTGTACCATTTTAAAAGAAAAAATATGGTAATAAAAATGGGTTGGAAAAGTAGTTGATGCTAAAAAGAAACAGCTGGAGGTTAATTGTCAACAGATCAGTAACATGATTGGGTATAAATGTACCATTTCCTTAGTTTAAACATTTTGTATGTTTTCTATGTTCTATTGTGAATAACATTGGTTTATAAAAGTTGCAAATCATTGCAGTCTGTTTTCCCAACTTTTTTGGAATTGGGGTTGTACAATACTGAATTGGGGTTAGATCATACTGCAATGTGCAGGATGTTAAAGTCCAATGTATACACAGAAGTTCACTAATTTCTTAAGTTAAAGCCTATATGACCACATGAAGCTGATACCTACAAGCCAGTCCATTCAGGATTTTGTGGTTTTGCTATCGCAGAAATTAATGTAAAATCAAGCACACTATATTCAGAGGAGTTCGCCGTTTTCAAAATGAATGCAGATTTTCTGCAGATTTTGGCATCATCACCTTCATCCAACGCTCTCTTCAATTCATATGCGTCAAACATGATCTCATTTACCAACAAACTTCACTGTACACGAATGTGCAAAACAATTTTGTGCAGTTGATATTTTGCCAAAGCAAGTAGTTTCCACAAAAAAACACAAAAATCTCTGCAAGTTACATTTCTACAATTTTTTTAAAATACAAATTTTGTAGGAAAAAAAGCAGCAGCAAAATCAGGTATTTTGTTGTGTGTATATATACACACACACACACACACACACACACACACACACACACACACACACACACAATTATGAAACTTTCCACATATGTTTAAAGGGAAATTAGGTGATATCAAAGAATCTTAATAATTAGTTAAGAATAAGATTCCATAAGACTGATAAAGAGATTCATACAAAAATTTTATTCATCCAAGCCTTCAGTAAAACCTTTCTTTGCCCACATTCTGAAGATGAGATAATGGCCCAAAGATTCAGTCTTGACTGCTTTGTTCAACTACCAGTGAATCAAAGATTGACTGCAGCTCTTCTGAGAGATTAGTATCTTCTGAGAAACACTGATAATAATCAGATGATGAGAAGGCCTTTCTTAATCTATAATAGATAGACACCAGCTATAGTAACAAAGACTTGTTCAGGATAAAATAATGAGCCTTTTGTTCAGAATTTGGAATAGACATTGAACATTTAGTTTTAAGTTTAGTGCCAGTCTTAAGAAAGGTCATTATTAACAATACATTTTAGTTTTAGTTTAATTCACCAAGTATATATTTTCACATTCATTAGTTCACTTGCTGCTTTCATTTTCCATTCTAGTATGATTATTCCCTATGTAATATAACCCTTGTAGTAAGTTGGAAAAATGACCTCTTTTGTATTGTAAATTCTTGTAAAGCTACCTCAAGCATCAAAACAATGACGACAATGAGGATAACCCTTAATGAACATAGAGTTATCCTCATGAGACAGAAGGTAGCTTAACACAAACATAGCTTCTCTGTTAATTAGTGATCTGATGGTGTACGAGGTGTTCATGTGGTAGAGCGGTTTGTCCACTAATCGTAGGGTTAACGTTTTGATTCCCTCCACATGACTCCACAAGCCGAAGTGTCCTTGGTATGGCAGCTCTGCTACAATTTGTGCATGAGTGTGTGTGTAAATGGGTGAATGAGACACAGTGTAAAGCGCTTCGGATAAAACCGCTATATAAGTGCTATAGTACTATAGTGGTAAAACATGACAGTCAAATCTGAAATACTATCATTATTGTTATATGATGACTAAAAAATGTAGACTGACATCATTTAAAATGCCTTTATTGAGGCTTTGCTAGATTATACTATACTATGTCCTAATTTACCTTATTGTTTTGAGCAACTTATGATTTTTTATATCCTTCCACCTCAATTAAAATCTATTTAAGAGAATGTTGTTTGAGTTAGACAGCATGTTAAAAACTAGAAGCCACATTTATCAAGAGAGTATATGTCCTGGGGCTGTTTGGGGAGTCAGAGGACAGTGAGTGCATTGAGCGAGAGCCTGGTAGTGGTGGCAAAAAGATGTCACAGCGGCAGCAATGGCAACTGTCAAGTAAATTAAAGTTCAGTGAAGCAGCATTGGAAAGCACCCAGCAGAATGCTAATGCTGTGCCGCCTCTGGCCAGCCGTCATGACCAGAAGCAGGCCATGTGCTTAGGTGTTCAAATAGAACTGAAAATGAAGGGGGGGTTAAGAAGGGAGTAGAATTGTGAGAGAAAGAGACAGAAATACCAGGAAACAATGTGTCCCTCTAAAATGGATTAACAAGCTAGTCAAGTATCAAGTGCGCCAGTTTGGGCTGCAACTATCATTTATTTTCATAAACGATTAATCTTTTCGATTAATCCACAAACTGAGTGTTACAAATATACACTTCAGTCTAAAACTTTACATTAAAAATAATGCATAAATACTTATATATAATCTAAACTAATACACACACGCACACACACACACACACATATTTATTCATTATTTTTTCTGGATGCATAAAAAAGCAGTGATAATTAAATTAGAATCCTAAATCAATAATTAAAAATTGTACCATTTTAATTTGAGATTGCAGATCTTAACTAAACCTTTTAAACAACTTGCACCAATTTCCCAAGACCGAGGAGCATTTTGGATATAAATTTGTGCTCATGTATCACTGTCATGCTTCTGTGTTATAAAACCTCTGATTTGCAAAGTTTGCAGGTTACAGTCTTCTTAGCTGCATTTAATATAAAAAGCACCCCTGCCTTAGAGGACTTGGTTCACACACTTTTTTCTGCCGTTACTTGACTTTTACGAGTCTGTCTGATGGTGACTGAGGTCATGTTGGGCAGAAAAGGAAATACTGACATAAACGAAAAGAAATAAAAGAAATTCATTTTCATTGACGCTGGGTATTCTGCTAAAGCTAGTGGCATCGCATTACATGCGTTTGACGTCATGTGCCATCGAATGGGAAGCATCTTATATTTCCGTCTAGTAAAAGACCTCTAGTGTTCCATTTGAGACAATACTACCCTTCTAAAATTCATACACCAGATAGTAGAGTACATAGTGTATAGTGTAAATCTCGTAATTTGGGACACAACTTTGGGTTGTACTCTCCGATCCATGTTTTCGGAACAGAAGTAACGCAATGAGTAAATGTACCCCATGCCAGGCACAGACCTCCTAATGGATAATGAAATTCATTGATATCAACTTTCAGCTCTAGTGCCACTATTATAATCTGAATGTTTGGGAAGATTCTGTGTTGTCATTATTCAGTCACAATTTCACCCTGGATTTCTCAGGTTTCACCCTGAGAATTGCCAATGACCTAGAAATGTTTATAAAATTTTCAATGTAAATATAACCTTGTAGTATGAGAATGAGGGGATATATCTGCCTTGGCTCATGAAACATTCACTAAATTAACTTGTTTTCTGGCCTGATTTTTTAAAAATATTTTTAGATTGTAATGGTGAAGATTGAGGATATTCTAAGTAAATATATACACACTTCTCAGTCTTAATGTGACTGCTTGCCATATGGTGAATATGCATTGCATATGTCTTAGTTATATACCATGTTTCTCCTGTCACTATAAGGTCAAGCTGAATACTTGAAGGATAGTTGGGTCAGTGCATATAGGTTTGTAACAGAAAGGAGAATTGGCTTGCAGGTCGTTTTTTTTCATTAAATAAAAATTATACATATGTTAATGACCCAGTTAATGACAAGTTTCTCACTAATACACCTGTCTGTTAGCATCCAAAATGATGTTATCTGTACTTATGTTGAACACTGTTTATATGCTTCAGATGAATAATCATTAAAATCCATTTTGTTATGACTTCTCAGCAGCTGGTCAGGCTCACATCTTTCTTGTCGGCTTTATTGATTTCTCCTTTCTTTGCATCTCTGATTCTCTCATGACTCTGCTTGGCCAAAATCTAGCCAAAACCTCTAAAAGACGCATATGAGAGAGAGAAAGAGAGAGAGAGAGAGAGAGAGAGAGAGAGAGAGAGAGCACACCAATATTATGACTAAATGCTAGATGTGCCCACATTGTAAGCACAGCTTGGAGCTTGGTTTAATTTCCTGAGAGACCAAAAATGTGGTACACCATCTGAAATTTTACATTTCTACAACTCTGCCACTTAATTGAGAGCCTTTTTACAGTTCATTCCTTACGTCTACATTTGTATATGGAGGATACAAGGGAGGATGTAGGAGGATGTGTCTTTAAGGTAAAATGTGGACATCATTGAATCTGTTCCTTCAAGTAGGAGAAAGAAGCATATAATGAGCATGCTTTTCCTTATTTCTTTCAGTTGTATTCAGTTCAAACTTGAAACATAGAGTGTGTGAACTAAGTATAAACTAAGATCTGTAACAGAAAGGAAAATGGTTTTGTCTGTCATCTCTCATTAATGATTAATTTGTTCATTTGTGGTCAAACTTTGTCAAAACTGGCTGTGTTCTCAGAGTAAACAAATTGGGGAAAAATGGGAGAAGTTTTTTTTTTCTTATAATTTTTTTAGCCAGTTAACTTACATGAGCTAAACTGACAAGATTCCCAAGCGGTTCCAAGAGATTTTAGTAGAAAAAGAAGAAGAAGATAAAGAAGAATAAGAAACCTTTAGTTAGCATATTGTTTGGAAGCTGGAGTGAGAGCGCAGCTTCAGCCATGATGCGGCACCCCTGGAGAAGAGGATTAAGGGCCTTGCTCAAGGGCCCAACAGTGGTAGCTTGGCAGTGCTCGGGATAGATAAGGGCATGTTAAGCTGGGACAATTTGCAATGCACGAGTGCTTGATAAGGCAAGGTACATGTTACATGAGTCCACTTTGCACTGTCTTAATCAAACAAATTCACAAATTAACAATTATATTAATAAATATTTGTAGGATATTTTATGATATATAATATTTTTTCTGCAATGGTTAGGCAGCTAACTTGACAAGATTTTTAAGTAATATTTATTAATGTTATAAAATGTCACTGCTAGCACTAACAAGCTAGCTATCATGAGCTAATTGACAGGATTTATGAGATTTCTTGACTCACTATATGAATATAGTGAATTAATCTGTAAATGTTATCATCTTTACTGTTAATATTCACATAAACTAACTTGACATGATATGTTAGAAAAACCATGCAATCATGTTTATTCAATGTTTGAAGGGTGTGTTTTGATTCTAAGCTCAAAGCCACAATATTCTGTAGGCCTACCACTCAAAGACACGCCCACTTATATATGGTCTGCATACAGATTCTTTTTGTCAAGGACATGACCTTATTATCTTCTTAGTTTGTTTAAAATAACTTCAATGATGTAGAATTAGATTAGGGTTGCTGGGAGCACATTCTATCTAGCTACTGAGAATTGACCCTGTCTTGAGCCCCTAAACCTATAACCCCAGAAAGTACTGCTGAGTCATTTACGACACTAAATTATTCAGCCACAGATGTTAATATAATATAATGTTCAGCCTAAGACTGTGGACTGCATTTAACCCTGACTGAAATACATCCGATTCACCAGAGTGGCTGGTTTCACCATTCACACAGTATCTAAATGTGAAAGATCAGATATGTTTGAACATATTTATTAGCAGATCATCTCAGGAGGGGCTTCCAGAGGTCACAAGGTCAAATATGTCTGAAGTGCGAAGAGGCAAGAATGTGTACATCAGCTATGTGATGTAGCTCCAGCTGAGATCTGTGTCCAGAGGTAAATGATGAGAGGGAGAGTTTGAAATGCTTGGAGGTTCCTTTATCTTTACTGTGAAATACTTTGTGACAGATGAGGCTTTGAGAAACATCTGCTGGAAGAATCAAGCTGGAAAACAGAGCATCATTGTCTTCAAGGGTGACACAGATGCTGTGTCACATTCGCAAAACTGTCCCAAAACCATAATAACAAAAAGGAAGAAAAATAATTAAGACTGCATTATACTTCCAGTCTACAGAAGGTCTCTGAAAAGCAAATCTATTCTTGCTATGACAGACAAACAACTTTGTAGACTGTAATATAATTCAGTTACAGGTTGGCAAACTCCTGCAAGTCTTACATCCTCTGCACTCACAAATTTCTTACATAAGTTTCAAAACATGATGGTCGGTTCCAGAGGCCAGACGCAAACCATATTGAGCACCATATGCATGACAAGTGGGAGAAACCAATTATGTGCATAAATCAAGTCAGGACAATCAGAGCAAGTAGGACACAGCTGGTGAGAAGATAAACACTGTGTCCTCTCTGACTTAATAAAATCCATGCATATAGAATATTTAATGGTAACTGTACTAAATTTTTAGAACCCCAAACCTTTGCTAGAAATTTTGTCTTAGATGTTTTTTTTTACAATGATCAGTCATAACATTAAATCCGCTGACAGATGAAGTGAATAACATAGATTATCTAGTTACAATGGCACCTGTTAATGGGTGGAATATATTAGGCAGCAAGTAAACAGTCAGTTCTAGAAGTTGATGTAATGGAAGAAGGAAAATTTAGCTGGGTGACTTTGGCAAGGGCTAAATTGTGATGGCTAGATGACTGGGTCAGAGGATCTCCAAAATGGCAGGTGTTGTGAGGTGTTCCCAAGCTTGTAGTGGTTAACATCTACCAAAAGTTGTTCAAAGAAGGACAACTGGTGAACCAGTGACAGGGTCATGGGCGCTCAAGGCTCATTGATGCATGTGGGGGCAAAGGCTTGCTCGTCTGGTCCAATCCCACAAAAGAGCTTCTGATATAGTTAATGATAGAAAGGTGTCAGAACACACAGAGCATCACAGTTTCTTGTGCCACAGACCGGCCAGCTTGTCCATGCTGACCCCTGTCCACTGCCAAAAACATCTACAGTGCTGTTCAAAAGTCTTTTCCCCATCCTGATTTATTCTGTTTTTGGGTATATCATACTAAATTATTTCAGAAATTAAATCTAGGATAAAACAAAGGCATTTTTTTATTGTTATTTATTGAAGCAAAAAAAGTTATCCAATACCAACTGGGCCTGTGTGAAAATGTATTTACCCCTGTAGTTGCTAATTCCCCAAATCCAGGAAACTGCGTTCATAATAGGGTTTAGCTGGACTATACACAACCAGACCTGATTACTAAAAAACCTGTTCATTCAAATCAATGCTTAAACAGAACCTTTTCAACAGCACAAAGATGGTTAAAAGGCCTTACCCCGTAACACACTATTCCAAAGTTGAGGAAGAAGGTGATTGAAATGCATCAGTCTGGGAAGGGTTATCCAGCTATTTTAAAGGCTCGGGGACTCCAAAGAACCACAGTGAAAGCCATTATCTCCAAACTGAAAAACTAGGCACAGTAGTAAACCTCCCAAGATGTCACCAACCTTCCAAAATTGCCGTTACATCTGGCAAAACCAAACACAGAATTCCACAAAAAGAATACCCACGATCAAGCATGGTGGTGGAAGCGTAATGGTGTGGGGATTATTTGCTGATTCAGGGCCTGGGCAACCTGCAATAATTGAGGGAAACATTAATTCTGCTATCTACCATTAAATCCTAAAGGAGATTGTCCGGTCTTCAAGTCTTTAAGTTGAAACTCAAGTGCAACTGGATTATGCAGCAAGACAATGATCCAAAGCATAGGAGTCAATCCACCTCTGGATGTTTCAAAAAAAGCAAAATTAAAGTTTTGGAGTGGCCTAGTCACAGTCCTAACTTGAAACAATTAAGATTCTGTGGCAGGAACTTAAATAGGCAGTTCATGCTCAAAAACCCAATGTGACTAAACTAAAGTGGTTCTATAAAGAAGAGTGGGCCAAAATTTCACCACAGTGCTGTGAAAGTCTGATCTCCAATTATCGAATGCGTTTGGTTGTAGTTATTGCTGCTAAAGGTCGCATGACCAGATTTTAAGTTTAAGGGAGCAGTTAGTTTTTCCCATGGGTGATAGGTGTTGGACTTTGCTTTTTTGGGGGGGAATGGGAATACTTTTTCACAGCATTGTACAATGGACATGTGAGCATCAGAACTGGACCATGGAGCAATGGAAGAAGGTGGCCTGGTCTGATGAATCACATTTTATTTCACACAGCCGGGTGCATGTGCGTCACTTACCTGGGGAAGAGATGTCACCAGGATGCAAATTGAGAAGAAGGCAAGCTGGAGTAGGCATTGTGTGTCATGGTCTGGGCCAAGACTCCTGTGTGTTTCAGTTTTTCCCCCATCCCCATGTTTCCAGTGTTTTCTATCCCTCTCATTTCTCTCTCTGTCTGTGTGTGTGTGTGTGGGTGTGTGTCTGCGCGTGTGTGCGTGTGTGTGTTTGTGTGTCTGGGCATAGTGCTCCACTCTCCCTGATGTAATTATTGAGTGCCCCTCTCCCTCATCAGTTCACCAATCAGTGGAGTATATAACCCCAAGTTCTCTAGCCACTTGCTGTCAGACGGTTCCGGCTTCCAGTGCAGTAAAACGTCAGGCCTACTGGTGATTATTTTCCAAGTTTTTATATACAGTGTTTTGTTGTTCGCTTACTCTTTTGTTACTTTCATGTGTATTCCAGGATCACATCTTCAGCAGTCTGTTTGCCTGTTCATTTCCTAGCCCCACCTCGCCTTCCCCTGTGGCTATCTGATTCAGCACTCAAGTCTCATGGTGCCAACCTGAGTTTAAATCCCTGATCTGCTTTTGGGTACTCTCGTTCCTGTGATCTTAACATAGTGATGCTCTGGGCAATGTTGTACTGAGAAACCTTGGGTCCTGGCATTCATGTTGATGTTATTTTGAAATGTCCCACCTACCTAACTATTTCTGCAGACCAAGTACACCCCTTCATGGCAGCGATATTCCCTAATGGCAGTGGCCTCTTTCAGCAGGATAATGTGTCCTGCCCCACTGCAAAAATTGTTCAGAATTTGAATGAATAGCCAAATTATTATTAAAAAAGACATTTTACAGAAATGGTCATGGACACCATTTGATATTTTACCTGCAGAGTCAGAAACAGTGAGAACCAAAGTGTGCAGGAGAACAGTGACAGGTTCAACAATCTTGAAATAACCAGTTAATTTTCTTGTAAAACAGTCTGATGCATTTTTAAAGGCAAAAACTCCTGCAAAAATGTTTACTGCTCTTTATATGTTTAGTATTTGAAAGCTTCAATTTTTATGATTTTTTTTCAAAGAAACTTAATTTTATAGGATGTGTTCATATGTCTTCACAACTATTGCACAGCGCTGTAAATAAAAGCTGAACAATAGACAAATATATAAAACACTATTTCACCGCTGAATATACTCAAACTTACCTTTTATGCCACCCCAGTTACTTTACAAAATTACAGCCTGGCGTGCTACTACTGTTCTACTGCAATGTAAGCTTCTAATTACTTTTGATTAATTACAAGAACAAGTAAGTTTGGTAAGATTTGGTTTTTATAATCTCAGCTCCATTTGGTGAACCACTGGAAACCTAAGAAAACAAAACTGAAAGAAAAGTCTCTGCAGTTATTGTGAAATCCAATACATTTGAACTTCATTACTTGACTAGTTTCTTTTTTCTAAGAAGTCAGCTAAAAATGTTTGCACTGTCATCTGAACTATGTTTAGACTGCTGCTTCACGTCTTTGTCAGTGGTGATTTAGGCTTCTTTACAGCTTAATAACAGCTCCATAACAACTCATTGTTGTTTTATATAGAAGGTAAGGCATCCACTGTCTGGGCTGCTTAATTTAGTTTTATGCAGAGCTGCAACTACTAAACGACAAAATCAATAATAATCTATTATGAAAAAATCGTTATCAACGAATCGCATTGGTTAGTTGGTCTGCATGTGGCACATTTACTCATTACGTTACTTCTCTTCTTCCTTTGGGGGGGGCCTTAGTCACTTGGGGGTGAGGAGGTCAGTGGTGTAATTGCTGGGGGGTCCGTGGGAAAGATTTAATGTTTTAATAATACTATATATGTATATATCCATCCATCCATCTGCTACCGCTTACTCCTTTTTCAGGGTCACGGGGAACCTGGAGCATATCCCAGGAATCATCAGGCACAAGACTGGGTGCCAGTCCATTGCAGGGCACAATCACATACACACTCCCATTCATACACTACGGACACTTTAGACACGCATATATATATATATATATATGTTTAATGTATCAAAACATTCAGATGAGATGTATTCACATTAATCAAAATGTGCATTCACAAATATCTTGCCAGCTGACGATCGTTCATTGATGGATTTTTTTTTTATTTATTTACAAAGGAAATTATAATGTGCAAAAAACCTATAAGTAGTAGACAAGTTCAAGTGTCGCATTGATGGATAAAATAAACAAAAGATAATTCAGATCAAGGGCGTAACCATGGTATGGACATTGGGGGGGTCCAAGCGCTAGACCCCCAGTGGGAGGATGTACACGTGAATGTACCGTTAATGGTCAAAAACTGGAACTGACGTTAGCCTAGGTATTTAGGTATGTAGTTACTTACTGTCTGAAAACAGCTTGTATGTTCTGCTGCAGTTTTCTATGCTTGGCTGCTGTCTCCATTTCTTACAGACTGAGCTGCTCAAATATATCAACGAACTCGCGTTGAGTATGGGCGAAACCAAGTGAACAATTGGAGGGGACACACACACCGATTTTCCTTAACAAATGGAAATATAGTACAAAAGAATAGACATAAATATATAGATAAATAAAATTAATAGAATAGATGAAGGAAATACAGATCCGTTGGCAGAGAAAATTAAAGCGGGGCAAATAGAAAATATGTTCTAGTGTATATTGGGGCGGACAGATTGGTATTTCCTCAACATTGGGGGGGATACGTCCAGCAGAGGGCACTGATGAGTCACGTGACTTTGTTTTGGTTCGCGTGCTTCCTGCTTGAGCATTTAGTTAAGTGACTTTAATTTGCCCCAGGTGTCCATGTTTTGGTTTGATTATGTTTTCTATTTAAACCCCTCGGTTACTGAGCACTTCGCTCAGTATTATAGTTTGTAAATGTGAGATAGTTGATGTTGTTTGTATCGTTTGTGTCCATGCCTTGATTCATTGTGCCACGATTCCAGTTTCTCGTTTTCCGGTGAAGGCCGAGTTTTCTTTGGTTTTGAGTTACGTGTTTAATAAAGACTTTACACAATAAAATAACACGTAACACAATAAAATAAAAATAAAAAAATCTTGATATGTTTTGATTAAATTTTGAATGTCCACTGTTAATATTATTAATGTTAAATATTAATAAAATAAAGCAACATATATAGAAATAACTGTTAAATATATAGCCAGTGAGGCAGCCCTTGTGGATTGTTCGAAATATGCTAGGGATCCACAGCTCAAAAAAGGGTGAGAACCACTGGTCTAGTGTATGAATCTTAGAAAGGCAATATTGTCTCAAAGAAGTTAAAACTTTATAAAGTGAACTTTGTGTAGCAGGAAAGCATGACAGTGATGCACGAGCACAAACTTGTGTTTATATCCAAACTGCTCCACTGTGTGCAAGGGGTTGTGGAAACTGGTTCAAGTTGCTTAAGAGGTTTAGTTTAATTTAAGTTAATTGTCATTATATGGTGTATTTGCACACTTGCAGTGAAACTTCTGTCATTTATTATAACGGAAGTGATCTATTAGTAACGAAGCCAGGTTGCTCCTCAATCACAGTGGGAGGGCAAGTAAGATCCGTAAATGTATAATTAAAACACTGTGATCAAAATGAATGCCTATGCCTAACAGTATGCCTAAAAGCAGTGAGTAACAGAAACTACAAGGTGCAGTGAAAAGGAGTTTTTATTATATATATTCTGGCGTGAGTATTGGGTTCTCTTCAGTCTCATATAATTGGACAAACAGTTGTGTAAAGTCTGAAGTTTATATTTGTAACACTCAGTTTGTGGATTTTATTTTAAATACACGAGAAAATGGTACTGAAAGTTTGCCCCCCGATTGATCGGAAAAATAACAGGCCAACTAATCGATTATGAAAATACTTTCTAGTTGCAGCCCTAGTTGTATTATGAGATGTTGTCTATTAATTTGTCTGTGTATCAGGTTAGTCTGCCTCCATGTACTGGCCTAGTCCCCTTTTCCCTATGGAGACCGTGAAAGAAGAATCTGTTGGGGTGAAAGTGAAATATGTTACATTACCCATGAACTTCTGAGCCATGGTCACAATCTTTGACAACAGGTCAAACAGTCCATTAGGATGAGACATGGCTTGCTGTGGGAATATGGAGCAAAATGGTGGTTATCTGTGTCCTCCTTTGAGGTTAAGAATGGTACTAGGATTAACAAGCTTTTCTGAAAGTGTCAGTAAGAGTCATTGTGTGCATATATGTTTGTTTACTAGACAGTATTAGTTAAATTCATGTTATGCAGGAATATAAAAATAACTATAATCTGGATCTACAATGTTCACCACAGTCAAGTCGTTAAATGCCAGGGATGCGTTGTGCTAATAAAGATATAATGCCAAATTTAGCCTAACAAATTAAGCTGTAATGAACACAGAAGTCTGTAGATGTGATTTATTGTATGATTGTTTAATGCATGAAAATGGCAAATGGAAAATTTCAAACCTTTGTTTCAATAGCGAGCAGAGATAACTCATAGTTATGCACAAACACACAGAGCCCCTCCCATTACAGCACACAGTGGACCATTGTATGAATACTCATAAAGCAATATCTACATTACATTATCATAGCTTAACCAAAAACAGATGATTATGTGAGTTTATAAAACCTGGAGACATGAGTAGTTTTTTGTAAGGATGCCTTTTATAAGCAAAATCACATTGTGACTGAATAAATATACAAAGAATCTGTGGGCTACATGATACAATATGTGATTAAATATCCTAATGTTTTGTAATCTTCATCTCAGATGTATTTTGCAAAAAGTAAAAATATTCTATATTAATCTTGTAAAAGAAAAAAAGTACGGATATCCTTTACCAGCCTAGATCATTATTATAATTCTGCTCACATCTGCTTCAGTAAGTCTCACTCATAGATTTCAGAGTTATCTGTAACAGGGGTTGCATATTTATACAGGGACTAGAGTATAGCAAATACTGTCAAATTATGTTGAGATTGTATTTCTGAAAAGCTGTTTGGTGTTCACTACGGATAGCAAAATAACCTTAATAGTACCTTAATAGTATATGTTTTTTATATGTCCATGATTGGTCTTCTCTTGACAACAGTCTTGTCCCAAACATGCCACCTGCTGAACCTCATTTCGGATACTGCAAGCCACGAGCATATGTAGCACTAAAGCCTCATCGCCCCAGGCACTGTTTTAGTCAGTCATGATGCATGAATTTCTATAGAAACTGACAAGGACAGAGGGTTGGCTATGGTGTAGGGAGTGATGAAAAAGGTCAAATAGAAACTTGGAAATAACTCCATACTATTACTCTATAGTTGTAATTGCAGCAATGAAAGCCATGTGTTTCTTATTATAAACCTAAACCTCAACTAATATCGGAAAAGGCTGTAACATAACCAAACATAAGCTAGTCCATATAATCAAGACTAATCCACATCAGTCAATGCACAACATCAGTCCATTCTTAGATTCAAATCTTTCGGGCTGCCAAGTAGAGGGTGGCAAAAACATTGCAGTGTCATTGACTAGACACTACTATAACAAGCTCAAGCTTGAGACTTGACACACTGAGGCAAACAGCCTTGTCTAGCTGTAATTCAGTAATTCTGTGATTATATCCTTTCCATTTTTCACATCAGCCTCAGTAAATGACTGCTAGGAGTATTTGTAGCACTGTTTCTGTGACAAGCCTAACTCAGAGAAATATGGAGTGATGTGATTACACCGTCTTATCTGACCTCACCAGGTCTACAGCACAGCAGTCTGTGCTGAAAATAATGGGGATTTTTTTTTAGACCAGGTCAGACACAACAGTGTTATGTCTCTGAGAAGGTTATGCAGGAGGGACAGCCATTATGACTCATTTTGGTGATTTTGTTCTTTCACATTTTTGAAAGTGATTTGAATTTTGATTTGATTTGCCCAGAAATACTGAGCAAACTACAATGAAGATCACATATCCCTACAGTAACCAACATTCATGTTTTTGTTTTTTTTATTATACACATTCAATTACTTTTTTCTATGACAATTCAATGGCTCAGAAATAACTTTCATTTAAGTCTCACAGACCACAACACATAAGTAAAAACTTTTTGAAAGTGGCAACTTAATTTTATGTTTTTGTTTTTAGTATTACTATGCTAAATAAATGTTTGGGGTTAAATAGGAAATAAATAGCTGTTATCGTTATGCTTTACCCAACCATCAAGACTCTTTTGTGTATTGGTGCCTATTGCTGTGTTAAAATGCATACTGAGAAGCAAAAAAAACTCCTTTTATATCAGTTCCTATTGTTTTTGGCAGTGCAATAGATCATTGGTATCTTTAGATTCTTGCTTTCAGGATAGCTTTTGGAATTAGACTTCTGTAAGTTGCTCTAGAGAGGAGTGTGTGCTAAATACTGTAAATATAAATACTGTAAAGATAAATACCAAATGTAAGTGCCCTTTCAGTTATGAGCTATTGTCATAATAGTAACACAGCACATTAATGATTCACATTCACATTTACTTTGACAGCTGGGTGCGTAAGAGAAAGATAACAAAATAGGGAAATGCAAGCTTTACTGTTTCTGGCTTTGGCTTAAAATTCACAAAATAGTTTGTAAAAACACCTTTGGGTTATTAATTTTCTTTTTCAATTCAGCTCCACCTCACAGTACTCACACTAGATTTACTGCAGTCAGTTCATGAGAATTTCAAGTTACTCATATCAACAGTGACAGGGAATCAAAGAACTGCAATGCAAAAACAGTGGAAAAGACATTTTTATTAAAAAGAGGCAACTTGGCCTTGGTGGTTAATCTAAAAATGCTAAACATGACCTTGTTTTCAACTAAAGATTGACAAAAAGCTTTTAGTTTTGAATTTGGTTCTGTGGCATCTTGCATCATTAACTTGTATTTTTACTTAGACTCTCCCATTTAGACTCTCCCATTACTATCAAGCTACAACCAGAGCGTCATTGACTCTGTATAAATATAATGAGTTCCTGCTGTCAGATATTATTAGGCACCAGATGTGGGAGAAAGAACAATGAACCTGCAGAGTAGATTCGAATACAAGTATGATATGGGAATACTATCTCAGAGCAACTTGGCCCATCTTGTGAACCAATTACATCCATGTGACCCTCTCATGTTTTGTTCAATATTGAACAGTGGACTCAGGACATCTCTTAAATTTGTAGCAATGCAACTGTAAAATATTTAGACAATCAAAATGATCAATATGTAGAATAATTGTGGAAAAAGACATATACGAGTCTTTCATATACTTAGAGAGTATTGTGTACATAGATGTACACAGGACAGGTATTAAAATATGTTTTGATTTATTTGTCTTGCATATTTCATTGCTACAAAGCTGAGACTATTTAACTCCTTTGTTTCACACCATTTCTATCAAGCCATCATCACTTCCACAAAAAAAAAAAAAATCTGGAGCTGCTTGCTCACAGGGCATCACACACACAAGACTTTCACTATCCTTTTTCATCCAGACATTTTGGCCTTTTTAACTAACCAAGGGCTCCCCTCAATAAATACTTATGTTCTGTATAGTTTAATGATGTTATGCTAACGCTGTATAGCTTAATGATGTAATTAGCAGTCACTTTTTTAGCATCACTTTTATATGTTGATGTTATATAGGACCAATCTCTCACCTGGGTGTGGTCACATAGGAAGGATGAGGAGCCTACTGTTTCTGCTAGTACTCTGCTCACTGGCTTTGAGCTACACTGAGGGTAAGTACACCTCCCACTGTCTTCTTTGTCCTCTCTCAACCAGCCTAGCCCCATCCCCCTTATTTTGAGTGCACTTTTAGGAGTGCACCAAGGAAGGCTAGACTTCAGATTAAATATTTATTGTTATTTTAGGTCAGTGAGCAGAAACTATTTGATTTTCTTGAGTGATGGTTTTTATGTCAGGGTTGAAATAATTTAAGCATTAAGTGTGACAATGGGGTGTCGGCTTTATAACAAGTAAACTTGCCATCCCAACAGTAGGGGAACAATGAACAATCATGTAAGCATTGCCATACTAATTACAACTCTATGAGCTTGTGGCTATATTAATCATAAATTGGATTTGGTAATGCTACTGTAAATACATACCAGTGATGAGTCATTGTCTCTTACTCATTTAAACTATTGTGTCTATAATGTCCATTAGTGGAGTCTAACAACTGAGTTAATGTAGTGGGGCTGCAGCAGACTGTCACCGATGTGTGTGGATGTGAGGGCATGTTTCTTATGGAATTCTATTATCTATAGCTGTAAACACAGCACTGAGCTAGTCATATTCCCCAGCAGAGACCTGCACAGGGATCAAACTGAATAGGAACATTCCCCTCCCCTCTTCTACCTCCTTTTCCCATTCTCTCATCCACCCCATTCACAGATCCTCTACATCTCTCACTGTTCCAGATGAAAAGTGTTCCTTACAAAAGGTACACTAATGGTCAAAAGTTTGGGTCACTTACTAATTACCATGGTTTTGAAAGAACAGCACACTTTTTTTTATTCAAATAATATTGAATTAGTCAAAATGAAAAAAAAAACTATTCTCTTCTGAAACTCATAAGCCTATTGTTGTTCTACTAAAAAAATGCCATATCTGAGACTGGCCAATAAAAGGAAGATATTAAGATGGGCCAAAGATCTCACCAGATCTACATCTAGCTTATGGTTCATAAAAAGTGGCCATCAAGCCAATTCAACTTTTGGGAGGTGCTTCAAGAAGCATGGGGTGAAATTTCCTCAGATTACCTCAACAAATTGACAGCTAGAATGCCAAAGGTCTGCAAGGCTGTACTTTCTGCAAAGGGAGGATTTTTTCACGAAAGCAAAATCTGAAGGACAAAATTCTCATTTCAAGCAAAAATCATTATTTCTAACCTTGCCAATGTCTTGACCATATTTTCTGCTAAATGTTTTCATGGTAATGTGAAATTTTCTGGGTGATCCCAGACTTTTCACTGGCATTGTACACCTTTGCATGCATTCCAAAACACACGTGAACACCCATTCAAATGCGCACACGCACACACAGCCACACACACACACACACACACGCAGACATGCGCACACGCACACTCACTGTTAGATATGATGACATGTATCTCCAACTGAATTTGTTCAATAGGAAAATTGTCCAACCCTGTGTGATATAGTGGGTGAGAGGAGCCCCCCTGTTTCAGCCTTGGCATCCACTCGATGTAATGCAGTAACTGAATGTCATCTGAAAGATAGTGTCACAAAGCTGTGGAGATTACTTAGGGCCAGATCAAGAGTTTGCATTAGTGAAATTACCTGCATGCAGTTGATGCTGGGTTTCTAAGTTCTCCAGCAAAGTTTTCAACATGTCAACGTAAACACAGTGAAGGACAAATCGGAAACATGAAAGAGTGCTTTGTGACTTTGTGTACTTTGACAATTAACGTGCGCTGAAATCTCCGGCATTCAGAACAAGGGGAAATCCGTGGCACACATGCATGCACACACTGATTCAACCCTAAGGGCAATAGTTGTATTTAAACATGTGTAAGGAGTAATTAAGTGTAGCCAATCCACTTGCTGGCATATCTTTGGAGACCAATTTAGCTTTAATACAATGTTTAGATTGGAGACCAGCTTACTTTTTCAACATCCACGGTGACTCTGTAAGCAGTCATTAAGGCTGAGACGAATGAAACAGTTTGCTTTTGCTTTGTGTATATGCTCATATTAGGTAGGGACGTGTGTGTTTCGGGTCATGACAGTGGGCCAGTGTTTGAAGAACAGCCATCCAGCCTCATTTACCCAGAGGGGCTGCCTGAGGGCAAAGTGACACTGAATTGCCAGGCGAGAGCCAGTCCTGCAGCCTCCTACAGGTAACACAGCTTTCATTTACTATGTAGCTCCAGCTAAAATGACAAATAACAGATATGCTTATATTAATCTACCATTGAAACTATGTAATTTTTAAAAACGTGTTTATGCTCTTGTTTGTGGTTCTGCTCAGGTGGCGTGTTAATGGAACAGATGTGGCAATAGGAGACGACTCTCACTACACTCTGGTGGCTGGGAACCTGGTCATCAATAATCCCCAACTTGGCCATGATGCTGGCTCATACCAATGCCTTGCCATTAACCGCTGTGGCACCATTGTTAGCCGAGCAGCTAACCTTAAATTTGGCTGTGAGTTTGAATCAGACCTTCTTAAGGATTCGTTGGTTGTCTCTCTGAGGGAACCCTAATGATTCTATGTAGAACCCCACAACAGAATATTTCCCTATCTAAGAGACTTTTCAGTAGACCTCTTTTGGGAGCTAAAAAACCTTAATAATCCAATGAACCTATAAAACCCCTTTTCCTAAGAGTGTGTTAGCCTAATATGAAATATGAAAGCCCTTGTGAAATCTTAATGATCCGGTTCTGTTCATTACTTAAAAAATGGATTTGATAGTTTGATTTTCCAATATAAAACAATTCCATGCAATCCCAATACAATACAATACATTTCTAAAAAACAAACAAACAAACAAAAAACACCCAATATATTATTTTAAACCAACAAACCCCACAGACCCATTTGTGTGTCCAGACAAGAATTTCTCCATCTCATATCTACACACCTTTTCCTATTTGTTTTACTGTAGTTATTATATATTTGATAGTGAATAATATAGTTACAGATGAGTAATTTATTAGCAACATAAAAATATTTAAGGAAATATAAATAACTCACCTCATTGGAGATCCCCGTCATGGTAAATGTGCAAATCAGAGATTGATTTAATATAACATCACTAAAATCACCCCTTGTTTTCAAAGACTGGTCATTTTGAACACATTGATCACCCTGATACTTTCAAATAATCAAGTAAAATGATAATCAGAAAAATTATCCTCATTATAGAAGCCAAACGCATCTGAAAACATATTACTATTTTTTCAATTTTAGTAAATATATATATAGAATTGTTCTGAGCTGCATGATTATCCAAGAACAATAATGAAATTTACTTACTGCAACATTAAGTCATGACCCAACAAGTTTGCAGTTTAATGTTGGCTCAGACCAGCTTGTTGTCCCTTTTAGATCTCCACGATTTCCCCTCAGAGAGCAGGAGTCCTCAGACTGTTTATGAGGGAGTTGGGACTTTTCTGGCTTGCCAACCTCCAGCTCATTACCCAGGTAAGTTGCAGAAACGAAACAAGAATTTGTCCATTTTCAAAAGTGAAGAGAATTAAGTGAAAATGGCACTTTGTCTTTTCTTTCTCCCTAGCTCTCTCCTACCGCTGGATCCTCAATGACTTCCCTAGCTTTGTCCAGCCAGATGGGGGAAGGTGGTTTGTGTCCCAGGTGACAGGCAACTTGTACCTGGCTAACGCCAGAGCCAATGACACAGGCAACTACTTCTGCCTCACCACCATTAACATGGACATCACCACTAAGAGCACATTCAGCAAAGCCATTCAACTCACAGTGCAGTCTGACGGTCAGCACTATTTCTCTGCTTTACCAGCACAAGTGTCTGTAGTATCACATTATACTGTACTCTAACCAGACTATGCTCTAACTATGTTAAAGTGCAAACCTAATTTTTTAAAAAAAAATTAAATTTCTTCAAAGCAATATTTCTTCAAACGTAAAAGTCATCAGTGCATCATTTTTCTTGAGTTTATTAAAAAAAATTTTTTTTTTGCAAAACAGATAGAAAAATTATCAGATTTGTAACAAACAATATTTCATAACCCTGGACCCACTACAGCAGATGCTGTTGCTTTCCCTTCTGTGCAGTCATAGTTTTCACCAAACATACTGTCATGCATGGCCAAAAAGTTTTGTTTTGTAACTGAAGTCTGAAGTTTAGGAAACAATGACATTTCTTGGAAAATATCTAATCTTTAGGAAAGACCATTTGTACTTTAATTTTTAACTTTGTATTTTAATTATTCTTTAGGGTTGTCAGTGATTTCTAACACATTCGTTTTTGACAAAAATAAAATACTACTTGTTAAAAAAAAGTAAATAGTTTTATAATTTTTTCTATTGAGTGAAAACTTAGTTAAAATTGAAAGTGAAAATTACAATAATTGCAATAGTTTTTATTATTTTCCTCCAGGGTGCCAGTAATTCTGGTGTTGACTGTAGATCAGTGCTCATCTATGACCAGCCTCATTTCTGTCCACTAATGATCATTCCACTAATGATATGTGTATCTAGCTCTTTTAGCATTTTTGTTGTTATTTTCTTTTCTCTAGGCTCCAACATTTGGAGGAGAGATACTTTTAAAAGTGTTTTACTGTAATACTAGCTGGCTTCCTCCACTTCATTCATGTATACATTAAAATTTTTAGCTAACCCCAGGAAGTCAGCCCCGAACATCCGTGTGCGATTTCCCTCTGAAACGTACGCCTTGGCAGGTCACACCACACAACTGGAGTGCTTTGCCTATGGAAAGTAAGTAGTTTGGCCCGTATATTGTACATCCCAGACTGATTCACTATTGCTGTACATGCTGTAAACATTATGCTTTAAAGCCAAATTTTAAACCGCATTATAAATATCATCCTTTTTTTCTGCCATTTTGTCTTATTATTTATCTACCTCTCTCTAAGTCCCACACCTAAGTTGCGCTGGAGGAAAGTGGATGGTGTTTTACCCTCCAAGGTTGGAACTAGTGCAGATATCCCCATCCTGACCATTCCTGACCTAAGTTTTGATGATGAGGGCATGTATGAATGTGAGGCTTACAGCTCAGAGGGACGGGCTACGCACCAGGGTCGCATCTCTGTCCAAGGTATACCATGAATTCTTCAAATTTAAATGATCCTAAATTGTGCTATTTGCATGTAATGTTGCTGCTAGTATATATATATATATATATATATATATATATATATATATATGTAGTTTCAAGCCCAAGTAAACATTTGAAGACATTGTTGAAAATTAGCTTTATTAATGAGTGAATACTTATTATGAATAAGATGATAATAGTTTTATAGAGATGCATGACAAATCACTTGTTCTTTTTAACCCCTTAAACTTTCTTTCCTCACTCTTTTCTTTCATTACTCTTTTCTTTTTCTATTGGTTTCACTGTGGTTATCATACAATTCACAGTAGGTATGGAGTAGTATGCTAGTAAGATGATATCAAGCTAGGAGTTTAGCTGGTTAATTAATATTAGTACCATTCATGTATTATACTATGGTGCCAGGCTAACGAAATGGTAGCCTGTTTTAAAGTAGGGGGGAGTATGCCAGATTGTAAGGATTCATGAAACATATTTAGCAGTGGGGGAGGTTTACTGGTGAAAAGCTTAAAAAGGAAGTGGAAAGACCACCAGGCCCTGCACATTTCCTATTCTGCGTTGAGAGTAATGCACCTTTAATTAAAGGCTCATCCAGCCTAAAAGGTTTAGTGGCCTAAAAGATAGATTCAGGTAAGCCAATGTCTTCGAGTCTGCTGCATTCCTTCAAATCCACTACTTTTAAGTTTTGAGCAGCTCATTCTCTTTCTGCAAGCAGAGCAGGTTCCCTCAAGATGCTGAAGCCATTGGTCAACTAAAGTGGCATTAGCTTCCAGAGACTCAATGCTTTGCCCATCGTCAGTAATGGTGGAATGAATGCTGTCCAGTGTAGAAGAAAGAGACTTGTTTAAGGATTTAAAATCAGCCGAAAGGGCCGTTCTGTGTTCATCCAGTAGTCAGCCATGGTTATGCTAGCCATTGATGAAGACTCCTTATCTTTTTCTGTATGTTTCCCTTTAACCTTGGACAAGGTAGGGTGCTCCATAAAACTGTCTAGTGTACAGCAACTTGATTTCTGCTGGCAAGGCCTATTGTCATAAAAAAATCTCTGTGCCACCCAATGCATCCAGGCTCTCATCTATGCGTGGTAATGGGAAAGCGTCATGCCAAGTCTTAGCATATAATTTCTGATTTTCCATACAAAGCATAAAACTCCCATCCATTTTGCGAACTAACACAATTGGTGAGGCTTAGGAACTGGGACTCTCATGTATGACACCTTTCTTACGTAGCTTAGAGATATACTCCCTGACTTCTTCAAACTGGTTCGGCATTATACATCTGTATGGCTGGGAGATGGGGGTATCATCAACCAAAGTGATCTCATGCATTACTCTGTCTGTGTACCCAAGGTCTTCATCACCCACTGCAAACACATGTGCATACTCCTTTAAGAGTAAACCTAGCGCTGCCTGTTGCTATGACATACCTCCTATCTACACTCTACTTAACAGTTTTCTTGTGTCACTGTCAGACTTTGGTCTAAACTCCTGATCACCAGTCACTTCTTCCTGCTTGGCAGACATGCACTGAAAACTCACTTCACAGGGGTTATTCTCAACACACTGACAATGGCTAAGTACAGACAGCTGGGCCTTAGGGGGCAACCAAGCATCCTCTAATGAAAAGTTTACCACCCAAACAGGAAACATGCGACTATGAGTTGTCACTAAGGTGGGAACTGAAATCAAGCCACAAACAAGGGCGTGTTTACTGGCTCTAACAATAGCTAAGCATCACTGCCCATTGGTCTGCCCATTGTGTACTCTGGCATAAATTGTGGCTACTGAAGATGCAGGTACATGTATTTTGTGCTTGCCACCGATTCTAGCTACCAACATTTTCTCAATTGGCTCCACCTCCTGTTAGTGTTATCAAACTGAGACAGAACTAGCTATCTGCATCATTGAGCAATATTCATACCTATAATGCCAGGGGGAGTCAAGTCTGGCTCTGCTACATCCCCATCATGGATTATCAGAAACCTACATTCAAGTATGGTTAACCGCATAATTTGGATGTCTAATTCGATATACCCAAGTTACAGCAAAGGTAACTCATTGGCTGCTGTTATCTTGAGCAACTTGGATCTACAGTGTATGTTCTGGTCATTACCATGGAGGTGCCCTGTACAGAAACTCTTGGTAAGCCTGCTCACGTAACTCTCAGTGTCTAACAAACAATGAACAGGTTCACCACCAATGTGAATATTTACCTCTGGGCATTTGCTACTGCACGCTTGATAAATCTTTATTTGGTCAACGGTCTGCTTTTTGAGCCTTCAGTCTTACCTTGTGTTGCTAGGCTTGCTGTAATGGAGGGACCTCCATTACTCTGTTCTGTAGATGCTGACCACATGGTGCTGTGCACAGTCGAGCTAATTGTCCCACCCCCTCATCTTAGGCAAATGGGTTGACCATCGTCATTATACAGTGATCTAAACTTATGCTTGGTGTTCTTGTCAGGAATAACACAGGCTTTCTTCATGGTAAATTAACGCACTGCTTTAGTGAGTTTACCAATTGCTTGGCCCTGCTGAGTAATAATTTTAATGTAAAACAGTCACAAACAATCACAGTTAAAGCACAGGTTCACTCAAAGGCCTCAGTCTTCGATGTGACAAGCCCCCCAGCTTTGCAATGCCGGCACTCATCCACCCTCCCCACACTCCACCACACACCCCCACCTCCAGGGTACATATAAAAGTAACTCTTTATATAAAAAATGGAGTTCATAAAGTAGAGGTCAGTAATTGTATGAATCTGTGTGTGTAGCCCAACCGGAGTGGCTCCAGGTGATGAGCGATTCTGAGGTGGAAATCAGCTCAGAACTACACTGGAGTTGTGTGGCTGCAGGAAAACCAAGACCATTAATACACTGGCTTCGCAATGGACTACCTCTTAGCACACAGGTTAGTTTCAAAGCAAAATATATCTGCACATTAAATTTACACTTGCTTTTAAATCCTAGATACATTTAAGTGGAGCTATTTAATTATTTTACTTATACATATGGAGTGGTGATTTACTTATACCAGCAGAATAAAACACATCTCATATTATGTGTTATCACCAGAAAAACCCTCTGGCACCTTTGGCTATCAAAGCTTACACTAATACTGATGCAGTCAAAATTATATATATAAAGGAATTATCATGCCTGGAAAGCAATGAGGATTGACACTAGCAAGCCATTTCTTATTGGTGACACTGTGTGGTGTACACTGAGACTTCTAGCAGGGTGATCAGTTACATATCTCCCTACAATAACGATAGTATAAATTTGTTTGAATCTCCTACTGTGAATTATTAAGTAGTTTGCCAAAACAAAAATTATTTGACTTCCTGCCTGTGTACAGGATCGTGTGGAGGTAAGCAGTGGTCACCTAAAAATCAACAACTTGGCACTGGAGGATTCTGGGATGTACCAGTGTGTGGCTGAGAACAAACATGGCACCATCTACTTTAATGCAGAACTCAGAGTTCAAGGTGAGCAGAACTTCTGCATCAGGGTTGCCAGGCCTGTCTGACGAAAACTACCTAAAAACTAGCACAGTGGTCAGTAAAACCAATCTAGTTCAAACCACAAATTCCCTCAAATACCTCTATCCCAAGTCCCTTAAACTCCCAAATCATGGCATTGCTAAATATTGTGTATTACTTAAATTGCTCATTTTAAAGAATCAGTATTAAGCCCATGCAGATTTCATGCAGATTTCAATAGTTCTTTTGTCAAGGTCTAATTACATACTTTATTTACCCTGTCACAAATAAAGAATATCTACAATTTTAATCTCATATACTTTTACCATAGTTACAAGTTAATATAGTTAACCTTATTTATACTGATACACCATTCCAAGTAATTCTCTACATTTTACTTATAACCACAGCCCACATACACATGTATTACAGTTTATTTTTAAATTTAATGTTTGCATTAAAAAAAGTTTGCTATTAGGCTTGCATGGCACCAATATCATTTATTTGCAAAATCCAACCATGGACTTCGCAAACCTAGTTGGCAAATCTTCACTCTAAACCCACACAGTTTAATGTCATGTCACAATATTAACAAATGTGATAAATATTAATCTGCATGTATTTTCTTATCCCTTGCTGTATCTATTACTAATCCTATTGTACCCATCCAATCACACTACAACCCTGATTGTAGTTGTATTTGTGGTTACATTTTCCTAGGAAAACTTCTCCTCCCTTTTCACATACTTTGTGATTCCTCTCCATCTCCTCTCATTTCCTCTCCTCTCCTTCCTCCCTCTTTTGTTCTTTCCTCTTCATCGGTCCTGGTTCTCAGTCCAGGCACCAGATTTTAGGCTGAACCCAGTGAAAAAGCTGGTCCCTGCTGCTCGTGGAGGCCAAGTGAAGATGGAGTGTAAACCACGAGCTGCTCCTAAACCATCGCTCTTCTGGAGCCGTGGCACCGAGCTCCTTACCAACAGCAGCAGGTAACATGCCGTAATAGCCTTCATTCTCTTTTCTTCATTCGTCTTTTGAGGAAAAAGTTAATGAACACCATTTCAAGACATAATTTCAAGAAGACTCCAATATTAGAATTATATTTGATTTCATCATATTTGGCAACATTTTTGTTTTTCACGAAAGGCCCAAATGGGCTTTACACTTTCACAGATCAGTAAAAATAAAATGAAATGGTGAAATATATTTTTTAAGTATAGTAGTTAATTGGTTATGAAGCCTCAGCTCCAAGCTGTGTAGGTGAAAGAACAGAGGAGTAACATGATGAAACTGGATGCAGGATTACAGTCACACCTGATGGGGTTCTGTGGATCTATAACATCAGCCGCGCAGATGAAGGAAAGTACACTTGCTTTGCTGAGAATTACTTGGGCAAAGCCAACAGCACTGGCCATCTATCAGTCAGAGGTACACCCCCTACATTGACCTGCATGTCTTGATCTGTTCAACACAGTCCATTTGAAAAAAACAAAATACTAAAAGTGTAGTAATCATTAAAAATAAATAAAATTCACTTCTCCAACATTCAACCTTAAAATGGTTGGGTGAGTTTCCCTAAAGGAACTGGCCCTCATTCACATCAGTTTACACACATGCACACACACACACACACACACACACACACACACACCACACACACATCTCATCAGGAAGATCCCTAAACATATGAAAGGGACTTGTATCTTGTATAAAAAAGATAATGCTAAGAACTATTGAATAACTTTCAAATAAATTTCACAAATTCATAATTGCTTTTGCAGATATCCCTTTTTATTCATAAGCTTACATTCTACTATGATGATTCTGGACTCACTTCTCTAATAACTCTTGACGTTTTATCCCTTTACAAACAGATGCAACCAAAATTACATTGGCACCTTCCAATGCTGACATCAACCAGGGGGATAATGTCACCCTACAGTGTCACGCATCACACGATCCAACCATGGACCTCACCTTCACGTGGTCCCTCAATGGGGTTCTGCTAGACCTTGAGCAACCAAACGGACACTACCATCGTATGGATGGGGTAAATGCATTTTATTAATGTGCTCGCTTTTACCATGATCATGAAAAAATCATTGTGATGAAGTTTATTTTGAGTTGAGCAGGATTAGCTTTTGTATTCATGTATCTCAGCAGCCTTCAAAATGTATTTTAATAGGATAGCCATCAAAATTAAATTGGTTTTCATGTAAACCTTTTATGCTCTGCCAATTTTATGTGGTTGTGCTTAGTATTCATGCTGTGAAACGCTCTTAAATTGATAAAGTAATGCAACGAAGACGAAGAAGTTTCATTTATATAGAGCCTTTTGAAAGCTCGAGGTTGCTTAATGCAATAATTATCATTGGGAAAAGGCAAACTCTGTTTCCCTTGCTCATTATGCTATGCAGAAAGAAAGCATCGGTGACCTGGTCATCATGAACACCCAGCTGAGCCAAGCAGGCATCTACACATGTTCAGCGCAGACGGTTGTAGACAGTGCAGTGGCATCTGCCAAGCTGGTTGTTAGGGGTGAGTGAGTGACTGTGTGTGTGTGTGTGTGTGTGTGTGTGTGTGCGTCTGTGTGTGTGTGTGTGTGTGTGTGTGTTTGACAGACCTAAGTTTAACAGACCTGAGGCAATGGCTGTTCTACCCTTAAATCCATTTTACCTTACCTTTTTATCATATTTGTTTACTGTAGTAGAGTGTTATAAGAACCATCCGTGTTACATAGAGCTAAAAGAATATGAATAAAGGCATATGCTTCTGTTAAAGAATACACCTAAAAGTTCATGGAATTTTATACACCATAAAGCACATTAAATATTATATCCTTTTTACTCCCCCTTTGAATGTGGATGATCTAATGGGAGAAAAGTACATGGTGCCAGTAATTCTAACAGTGCTCTCTCTCTCTCTCTCTCTCTCTCTCTCTCTCTCTCTCTCTCTCTCTCTCTCTTTCTCTCTCTCTCTCTCTCTCTCTCTCTCTCTCAAATTTACTCCAGGCCCTCCGGGGCCCCCTGGAGGTTTGGTGGTTAAGAATGTGAATGAAACATCACTCGAGTTAAGGTGGAGCCGTGGCTATGACAACCACAGCCCCATTGGGAAATATGTCATCATGGGCCGTTCTGAGCATGCACATGACTGGAGGAGAATGAGGACAGGTAAAGGAAAAAACCTGTAATTAATTTGTGTTTTAAGTAAGTTAATTTTACTTGTGTGTTTACGTGTGTATTTGGCTCTTAGTTTAATTCTACTGAAAATTAATAAAACATACAAGACTTTTATGATCATAATGCAAAAACGAGTCATACAATGTGCAACATTTGGATACACAGTATGGGTGTGGACATAGTTTGGTATCATAAATTTTTTGGACGTTCACACGTGTTTATTATTTATTAGCATTTATTTTTCCAAAATCCCCTATGATGGAAATAAATCAAGAAGCTAAGTAATTTTAGTGATTTTGTTACTTATATGAGTTTTATTCTGTTTAATGACTACTGTACAAGTATTGTGACTCTTTTTTGTTAGGGATAAACTACTCTCATCGGTTATATGTAATCAGTATGGGGTGAAATAAATAGTGTATGTCTTGTCACGCTGCAAGATTGCACTCTCCCAAGGGTGCTACAGGTGCAGTCACAATAAAGTCCTGAGCATATTGGACAAGGTGCTGGAGGGGCTTAGACAGGTCATTAGTTGAGGTCACCCTCCACCAGTGTGTCAGCACAAACAATTCAGCAGAGAAGGTGGGGGCAAAACCTGGGGGCAGGAATGAGAGGTGATCTTGGCAGGAAGCTACAGTTCCTTAGTAAGATCACCAACACAAGTCTCCGCCCTGATATAGTTATGTGGTCCAGCAGCACCAATGGCAGTGCTCCCCATCAAGCTAAATGTGCCATGTGAAACTTCTTTTGAGAGGAAAAGGCTGAAGTAATCAGATCTCATTGTTGAGTGCAAGAAGGCTGGCTGGAGAACCATCATTTACCTGGTAGAAGAAGGATGCCGTGGCTTTGTTGAAACATCAACTGTTCACCTCTTAAGGGATATGAGAGTAACTGGAGCAAACCAGCGGAAGGCCTTGAAAGACCTGGCAGAATAGGCCAAAAAGAGCAGTTTTTGGATCTGGGTGAAGAGAAAGAAGTGTTGGAGTAGCAGTGGGTGGCAGGGAGATGTGTTCTGCAACCTGGAGACATTCTGGGATTAAAGGAACAAAATATTGTTGAGCAGTGGTACCCGGCTGACAACCCTGCAGCTGACCTATGCTATATGTAACCAGTGGCACTGAGCATGCATTAACGGTGCCAGTGGGGTTTGCCATAGCCTTAATCACCGGGAAGGTCTATATGGTGCTGGCTGTGTTAGGCAAATGTGCCAGAGTGGTATTAGGAGTAACAGAAGGAAACCATATAGAACCAGTGGCACTGAGCATACATTAATGGTGGCATTGGGGGTTGCTACAGCCTGAGTCACTGGGGAGGCCTGTATGGCTTTGGTTGTGTTAGGCATGTTGGCAAGGCTCAAGGATGAGTGGGGTAATCCTGTGGGCACTTGAGGAGGTGCGACAGGCAGTAATGCCATAGCAGGTCAGCATCTACCTGTGGGATTAATATGTTCATAAAAACAGATTGTAAGAAATGGAACAGCCTATACTTTGCCCCTGTCCAACAGAAAATGATCTATCTCAAGTGTGGATTACAGTTGGATCCAAAATACTACTGCTCCAACAAATTTAATATGTCACACATATTGTGCCACCCATGTCAGTGCAGGAGAAGCTGTCTCTGGCCATAAAAATACTAACTAGTCAAGAACAGAAAAAAACTGTCTTACTGTTAACATGGCCACATTTGAATACTTAAAATGAGTTAGTTAATTAAAATTATGCTTGTACATAATTAATAATAATGACTAGAATATTTAATACCACTTCCTGCTGGTCCCAGTTAGTGGTTTTTAATTTGCCGTTCGGTCACACATTAACCAGATGGTTTTTTCTAATACTGTATATTGTCCATCAAGAACCCGCTAATATTGAGGGCAATGCTGAAGCTGCACGTGTGATTGACTTACGACCCTGGATGGAATACCAATTCCAGGTCATTGCCAGCAACATTCTGGGTAGTGGGGAACCCAGCATGCCTTCACATACCATTCGCACCAAACAGGCAGGTCAGAGAAACTCTTTGAATCCAATTATTTTTTTCTGTCTATGTCCATATATATTATTTATATTGCTATTTAGACAAATGTAAGTTATATTGGATATTTAATATTTTAATCAAGTAAAGCAATATACAATATAATATGCAATATATTAGTGAGCAGTACATGACTGTTAATGTACGTTCTTTCTGTGTGTGGTTGTGTCTCAGCACCAACAGTGGCACCTAGTGGTCTGGGTGGAGGAGGAGGAGACCGTAATGAGCTCATCATCACATGGACAGTGAGTTTACAGTGTTCTTACCTACTTTCTATTATGAGTTGTATTAATTTTGTTTCATGCATATATATGTACTAATCTTATATAAATTGCAACACTTTTGTGAATGCAGTTACTGTATGATATGTCTTCCCTCAATCTGACATATAGCCCATGGCCAGAGAATATCAGAATGGTGATGGCTTTGGCTACATCTTGGCATTTAAGAAGTTGGAGGCACCAGCATGGATGGTGGTGCGTGTTCCTAATGTGGAGTCTTCCCGCTATGTCTACAGTAACCAGAGTCTCACGCCATACTGCCCCTTTGAAGTTAAAATCAAAGCCTACAACAGGAAAGGCGAAGGCCCTTTCAGTCAGATAGCCACTGTGCACTCGGCTGAAGAGGGTAAGCTGTGTAAAACTTAAGACAAAAATGTGGCTGTAAAAGACAGTCAATTTTTAGAATGATAATGCACTGAATCAGAGTCCAAAACTATTCCATATCTCATTATATTTTACATGACTAGTTGATGCCACCATCACTAATTTAACTTAGAAGGGCTTAATTATTAACTTAATTATAATTAATAATTAACACAGAAAAGTGTCTTATCAAAGTAATTCAAGGTCAATGAACTGAAGACTTTTATCTCCTTTAGAGCCCACAGTGTCACCCCGCAAGATCAATGCTTCAGCATTAACAGCCTTTGAGATCCAAGTCTCTTGGGAACCCATCCAGCTTTTAAGCAGCAATGGCGTACTGCGTGGCTATGAGGTTTACTTCCTTATACTTCATATTCAATTATTAATGTCTAATAAACATCAACCATATCATTAACAGATAACAACACTCTTGATTATCAGTTAGTTAACCTCATATTACAAATACTTGGAAATTAAGTAGAAACTCCTACATGACCTGTGTCTTGGATTAGACTAGTTCAAAGACTAGTGTATAATACTGTAAATGAAAAAAAATTTAAGGAACATAATGTTTAGTCCCTTGTTAAGTTATTACAAAGCCTAAAAAGTTGAATGTCTGTAATGGTCTATTAAAAAAGTGACTAGAAGATTTTACCTGTGGAAAAAATTAAGTGAGAAGTGCTAGAGGCCTTTATTATTGAAAAGAAGTGGACAGAATAAGTACAATGGCTTCACACAAGCTCCTTTTAATTATATTAAAACAGCATAAATGATTCTGTAAAACATAGTACTGTAAAGCCTGAAATCTACATACAACACATTCTTATGTTTAATACTGTTGAGTCATCGCTACACTCCTGAAGTGTCATATCTATGTAGATCCGATACTGGAGGCAGCATGAGAGGGAAGCTGCAGCAGACCGTGTGCGAACAGCTGGCTTGGAGAATACAGCACGAGTGACTGGATTAAGACCGAACACACTTTATCACATCACTGTTCTGGCCTATAACAGTGCTGGCACTGGGCCGCCCTCTCCACGCACAACCGTCATCACCAAGAAACCCCGTAAGAGTTTTTAGAATTGTTGAAATTACCAGGGGCTGTGTTGAAAGTGGAAGTGGATTCTGTGATTTTTGATCATAGTGATGTTGATGCTTAGTTGGGCCGGGCGATGTGACAAAAATATCATATCACAATACTTGCAGACATTTCTACAATACACAATATGTATCACAATATATATGTTTGCTAAGCATCTCAAGGCAAAACAGTAGTGTTACAATAAAAAAACTATGAAATGTTTTGTTTGCAATGCCTATAAAGATTTAAAATAAAATAAAAAGAAAAAAGTTTTAAAATAATAAAAAATATTCTAGTAGTATTAATAAATTAAAATAATAATAAATAAATAATACATACATTTAGCACTTTTAAAGGTTCAACATAAAATTTCAAATAACCTGCTTTCAATCAGAGTTTGTCATTGCTACTCAAAAAAAGTTGGATAAATATATCACAATACCCACGATGCATAGGTGCATTGCAACATAATTTATCACAATATTGATATTATGTGATCATATTGCCAAACACAATAAAATGGAGCTACAGCATCTATGTTGTCTCATCTAGCTGAATTAAAATTCGTATAAGTTGGAGGTTCCAGTACCATTTATTTTAAACGCCTCTTTAATGTAGTCCGTGTTTTTCATAGATATGTGTATTTTTCAGTCTTTTTTTTTTTTCAATTAAGTAATTTTCAGTACAAGTGTCAATAAAAAGCGTCTACTGTAGCTGTTCTAGAGCTGAAGATATAACGATAAACCTGTTAAACCTATCAATTGACATATCTTTTCTTTACATTAAGAACAGTGTAAATGCTACAAGACTGATTAGTTCATTTACATGTCTTCTCATTTTCAGCCCCTAACCGTCCCCCAGGGAATGTTTCGTGGAAGACGGATGGTTCATGGGTAACAGTGAGGTGGGATCATGTTAAATCTATGGACAATGAGTCTACAGTGCAGGGCTACAAAGTAAGTGGCACTCAGGGGTATGTACTCTATGGACTGGTTTCTCAGACATGGTTTAAATTTAAACAGAAGTAGACCTTAATGTATAGTTAATCAGTGCCTTAAAATTGTTGCAAATTAACTTAGGTTGCTTCCAGACTAAGAAGTCCTGAACTAAATAAAATTTAACCCAGCTGTGCTAGTGTGGTTTTATGAGATGTGCAGGTTGCCTCTAAAACAGAGAATAGATCGAGAAAGACAACATACTGCTAAAAGCGTTTTATTAGTAGTAGTATTATTATAACAATTATTATTAATTAAAAATGCTTTTAAGCAAATAATTTCAAGAAATACAGCACACGTCAACCACATAAGTTTGACAAACCTTAATTAATTTAAAAAAAGTTTTTAATTAATTTCATGAAATGAGCACATATTAAAGAGCCATACAAGAATTTTCAATATTTCCTCTTCCATGCCTCTGAGGTTAAATTTAAAGTGTTATTTATTCCTGGAGTAATTTGAATTGTTTAATTGGGAATTGGATTATTTAAATCTAATGATTACTTTCCAGTTCAGTCTAGTATTGTGATGATTGTGTGATGCAAACAAAAAAAAAGTCAAAAATTATTTACTGGGGGCTTATATACAATGGATTATAAATAGGAGGGGTGTAATGAATGGACAGTTTGGATCTATGCATTGATTTAAATGGCAATGACTGGAATGAATTGAGGTGACAATCATACATTGATTATTATGGATTGTTATTGATTATAAATTGATTATTGTTGAAAAATAACTGACAACTGTTGTGTAAAAGAAATTATTTCTGTTTTTAAACTGATGTGTTTAATATGTGTAATATATACAATATAATGTGCTCATATATACTTAAAATAGTCATCATCATATATACTTAAAATAGTCATCATCATTCACAAATTGATAGTTGGCCTAGGCTAGATTCTGATTCTGATTTTGGTCTTATATCAATCTGAAGCTACTAAATCAAATCATATTGTACTGTAGCATATTCAGTGGTATCATCAAATATTTGATGAATATTTTATTTGTTTTATTTTTTATTTATTTGAATATTTCAAATAATTGTTGCCTTAAGAATCAAAGTGATATCGTAATGTGTGGAAACCTGAGGTTTACGCCCCTTATGACTGGCACCTGATGCACCATAGTGTTTCAGACTTCAATCTCTTTTATTGCATTGTACAGAGTCAGTTTTGACTTTTAATATCAAGAGAGACTGCCTTTACTTAATTTACTGTGGTATACCACTGTGCAGCAGTTTTCCCGGTGAACTTGTATTAACACCATTGGCTACCTGCTCCTATTCTATCTTAGCTTGGTGGTGATTTTAAATATTTTACATCGGATGCACAAGCACTTATTTTTTCCCTTTCCTAAAAACTCTTGTTGCTGTTTTAAAATATTTTGTTTAGCAATTGCACTTAGACCAGTTAAAAGCTACAGGACATATAATTGGCTGAGAAGATACCAATTAAATGGGTGTGTGAGTGGGTATGTGATTGTGCCCTGTGATGGACTGGCACCCTGTCCAGGGTGTACCCTGCCTTGTGCCCGATGCTCCCTGGGATAGGCTCCAGGTTCCCTGTGACCCTGAAAAGGAGTAAGCGGTTTAAGATGGATGGATGGATACCAATTAAGCTACATATTTATATTTTCCTTGTTTTTATAGGTTCTATACAAGCATGAGGGGCAGTCAGCTCTAAAGGTGTTAGACAAAGGCAAGACGTCAGTTAATCTTCCACTACCCAAAGATAATGGCTACGTGGTCCTGGAAGTCCGATCTTGGGGAGAGGGAGGTGATGGGGCAGCTCATGAGATCATAGTGTCTCGAGATTCAGGTATGTTGCCTGTCATATGCAGAATAACAGAATATACATTTTCAGTAGTCTTAAGCAGCTAATCTTTAAATATTTAAAGATTTAATATTTAATCATAATTTTTGGATTCCAAAGAAGAAAAACATTTGTTTAAATGAGAGATGAGAAGACCTAATTTTGTTTTTGTTTGTTCTACAGGAACTGGAATGATGGTTCAGAAAAACAGTGTGGGAATCCCCAGATCCTTCAGCACATTATTTTTTCTCTGGCATGCTATGGTTCTCATTGTGACTGGCTTGTCTGTGCTGTGATCAGCCAGTGCAAAGGTTCTTTCCCAGTAATACCCCTGGGTATATTGGCTGGGTACTCCCCAGGTGGGGTGCGACTTTAGGTAGTGGGGTTTCCGAGTAGGGAGGTTAGGGAGGTTGGGGGAGGTTGAGTGCTTGGGGTTTTAGTAATAAATATGACAAACAGTATTTGTTTTACTCTTTTGTATAAAGAAAAAAAGATTTTTAACAAGAACAAATTGTGTTGTAAACCTTGCCTTGTGTGGAAAAACCAGTACATTTCTTGATTGCCTGGAATCAGTCAGTGACATTTCAGCTGGTACTGGGTTTTCAATTTTAGTCATCACTATACATAGGTATTAACAGGCACATAGATTTCAATAGGTCAAGATCAATATACTTGGTGCTTTACACACAATGGGCCTCATTTATCAATTCTTCAATTGAAGTTGTGTGTAAATATTTTCAAAGGCAAACTGAACTAATTGAGTGTTATAGGAAGCCCATAGATGGCACATTAGGGATTATACAGCACAATGAATCATGAGACACACCAGATTGGTAATTTATTGGGCCTTACTGGCTCTAATAACGTATTGCATACCATTAAAAATAGATGTCATGAAAAACAGAACCAGCATATACATATATATATAATGTTTTTGCAGCCCATCCTCCTTTTATTACAGCAGCATTCTTAATTGACTGACTGGTTTTATTTGCCTTAATTTATTTGTTTATCTTGGCTTGCTTTTTTTCATATTCAATATTTCTTTAGTTGATGCATTTAATATAATATGACTGGGTTTCACAAAATGCATTACATTTGTGTGTAATTGAAATGCAAAAGTTATTTAACCTTTACAGCATAATCTGTATATAAAAGTGCTGTAATTTGTCGCGTTTTATATGATTAGAAGCTAATCAACTGAGATTTACATTAGCGTTAGTTAGTCTTCTTATGTAGAAATTTACACACATTCAAGAGCATGAGCTGGATACAAACATTCTTTGTAAATTATGGAATTTTCATGATGACCAAATTTACTGTGTAAATGCTCTCACAAATTATTTACAAATAAATCCATTCATATACAACTTGATAAATGAGGCCCGATGTGAGGATATGTTCAACATAATATTCTGAAACCATGTGAATCACCAAGTAGAAAAAAGTTTCTTTTTTAAAACAAAAAATAAGTTGTTGCCAGTGTTTGGCAGCATGAGGATTGTTTCAAAATGAGGATTTGAATGAAAGTTTACTTTTTATTTAGCTAAAAATTGTATACAGTGTTTAGTGTCTGTATACTTCTGAAATATTATAGAGTCAATACAGACTCAACAGCATCACCTTATTCTTACAGTGTGCACCCATGTGTGTGAGGGTGTGCATGTGGCTGGTTTAGGATAATGGTCGCCATAGACACAGTGGTTAAACAAAATAATGTCTGATAATAAAGGCGGTATGGTTTATTGGGTTATCTTCATATATCAGGATTATTTAATTTTCAGAGCCATTATTATCATTGTTTCTCTATCAAGCGTTATGTAAAAGAATAATCAGTAACCAGAAATTAAGTGTTTGTCAGAAATCCAGTAAAAAGTCCATGGGGCAGATGTTATGCAGTGGGTAAGATTGCACTTTGGTAAATCATCTTACTGTGGTAATATTTATGGCAGTATTTTTCCTTTATGTATGTGCAGTAAAGATTTGTACATGCATGGCCTAGTTATCATGAAAGATTTACAGCCAAAGTGGCAAAATTTACATTTTTGTTTTTTACCAATATCTAGATTAGGAATACACCCAGTATAATGTCGCCAGAGCAGGATTTGTATTATCCAAGTGTGTGATTTTTATCTACACCTTCTACATTATAGATATAGTACTTTTATTTCCCAGTGATGCCTTTGTTATTGCAACATAACAAAGACAATCTTTGCCTTTGATATGAGATATAGATACACTTATACAGATTAAACAATTTACAATTAAACATATTTGCAAATATACTATAATATAAACCTAATATAAACCCTGTCCCTGTCCCTGCATAAATACTGGCTGTATTTTTTATTTATTATTATTTAATCTAATTAATTCTGGTTTTTGGAAACTTTAATGATCAGGGCAATCATGATCCACACAAATGCACACCGTATAAAACGGTCTAGTCTTGTCTAGTCATATTCACTCAAACAGACATTTGTCAAATCTTCCTATTGTTTTAAACTTTACTTTTACTCACTGTTTTCAAACAATATTAACAACAAATAAATCGATTGCAGAAGATTGCATTGTCTGAAAATCAGTAGTATTATAGAATTTCATCAAACACAGGGATACACTCTTCCTACTGCTCACCACTTTTTGATATTCACATTTTGTCATGTTGTGTTTTATTTATTTTGATATTTCACCTTCTGTATAATGGCTCATTACTAAATGTTGCAAACATATTCTTGCTTGTTTTAAATATTCTATATTCTATTCATTGATAGCCACACCATTTGGGAGACACCAGGGACCAAGTACTAAAATCACCAGAGCTTAGACATCTTATATTTGAGAAAGTCTCCTGAGATTTTCCAAAATTTCCAAAAATTGTCATTAAATGTGCAGTAAGCCTCATGCATTACAAAAAAAAAAACAATGATTACAGTTCAATAAAAGGAATCAACTTTCATGTTTAGTGCCACTTGTGGTTAGATTGGGTTTCCTTTTTAAACTATCATATACTGTAAATGTCTGGTTGAACCTGTCCAATGTGAACTGAATGAGCCTTTCATCCAATGGAACTTGTAAATATTCTTCAATAAACACCATCTGATTGTATTTAATGCAAGTGTGTCTGATATTTCACCACCTTATATTCATTCAAGTCTACCACTAAAGTCCTTGGTGCCCATTTCCAGTAAATAATTTATGTTCAGTACATAAGTACAGTTTACATGCAGGGTCATACTTTATAACCTTAAAAGAGATGGAGCAATTCAAGGTTATTAACTCTCATAATGTCTCTCATAATGTTCAGTAATTCAAACTGTTGCAAAATAGTTGGAAGTCATATTACATTTATATGGCCTCATAAAAATTGTGATTTATCTGACTGACCTATCTAATATGTAAGCTGTTAAAACATAGTAAGGAAAAGACTGTAGTCCTTTTCTGGACCAACTTAAGATTTAGATAGAGATGCAGATACTGGAGAACACTACTAATTTACAGCACTGTTGAATTCTCAAATCTCATTGATCAGAAAATGTTCATTAATTTTCAATAACAGCAGCTCTGATGGTAGTGCCAACTACAAAGCAAATCACAATTTCTATTAATGGGCTCATTGTAATATAGGGTATCCCAAAAGTCTCCAGACCATAGGGTAAATTAACACTTTTTAGCAAAATGTAACTTTATTTACAAAACATCCTCTACATGATTCATTGTAAAAAAATAAATAAATAAATAAATAAAAAAACCACAGAATCATGTCTAAAGGCCCTGGCCTTCAGGTGGCTCAATGGTAATAAATATATGCACCCTTACCATAAAATGTGGTAAAGAAGTATACCATAAATCAATAAATAACCAGTGTATTTTCTTCTTCCTTATTATGCTTTCAAACACTTATCACCTGCACTTTGGTACCCGTTAATATACGTATAAATGAGCTTGCACATGTTCAACTTATTACGGATGATTCTCTTGGACGGGTAAATATATTAACAATGATCATTAATTAATTGCATGTTTTAGATTTAGAGAAGGATTTTGCATTAGTTGCTTTGTCAGGGTAAATAGATGTAGTCAGGAATGCAAGTAATGGCTATTACTGTTTAATCATAATCCATGAGCATATAAAAATGGGTCAGTAGATATACTGATATAAAAACAAATATATCAGTAGGTTTGTCTTAATTTTACTAAATTGCACCTGCATACTGAAAATGAAAATGTTGATGTTAATGCTGATTTTATCCTGATAATTTTACTCATACAAATTGTTTTATTTTGTTAATATTCTTTTAATACTAAGAATGTTGTTATTATTATATATACTGATTGTTCACTAATCATGTCTCTAGGTGGATTTCTAAAATAATCTGAATTGAATCAGCACCATCATGTTCAAATTATCTCTCATAGCAGGTATATATATAAATATGAAATATTTTTTGAAATATTTTTCAACTAGTTGTTCTGTTTTGCCATATTTTACTCAACTGTTAACATGTTAACTCTCTTCCTTTACACAGGACTGGGACTTCTGCTTTCTTTTCAGCTTGGTAATTCTCTCTCTTTATGTTCAAATGTTCAAATTTCTGATCAAATTCTGGTATTGGTGCTTAGGTTAATAGCTAACACTGGCATTTATTCATCAAAGCTGTGTATAAACAAGCACAGATTTAATGTATGAACAGATCTATGCCTGATACATGAGACTATCATAAAACATAAAAATGAGTGGAAATAATTGAATTTTTATCTACAGCAACCTTGAACAAAATCACCTCTAACTCAGACTAATTCAAATGTAATTTCTCTTCTCCATTTTGGAAGATTTTACTCAGATCTGGTTATGCTTAAGGATTTGTGGGTGGGGGCTTGATTCCACACAGATTAAGCTGATTCATTGTGGACTATATATTTTGTTTTTAAATAGCAACCCATGTGAATTTGATTTATAATTAAGTTTTTGTTCATTATTTTAGAGTTTGTTTCTTGTAAGATTTGTACTGTACTCAATTATTGAAATAGAATGTATTCTTACTAAAGTAAATGATAAAGGAAAATATGTAAAGTAGAATATATTTTTTCCTGCTTACATTTTCATTTTGACATTGAGATTTTCTACCTGTTTTTTCTCCCCATCTGCTGTTTTTAATCATTAAACATCATTACTATTCCTATATTTTAACATGAGGTTTCTGTATATTCCAGCAATTATTCACATTATTTGCTTATTAATAATAATGCTGCACTGCTTTATATACTTGCTATTATCATTGTGATATAGTTTTTGATTATTTCACCACAAATGAAGCATTTTTCAGGTTGTCAAAAATGTAAGTCTCAGGTTTATCCATATGCAGCTTTGAAGAATAGGGGGCCTTTAAATTTGTGTGTTCATGTATGAATAAGATTGAAAGACATCTGTGTTCTTGACGTGATTTAAGATTACAAAGACTATTAAAGAAAATAACTATTCCTCTTGCAGCCTATTCAACAAAGCTGGTGTGCTACTTCAGTAACTGGTCCCAGTACAGGCCTGCCAATGGTCGTTTTACACCTGACAATGTTGATCCCTTCCTCTGCACACATGTCATCTATGCACTGGCAACCATCAGCTCAGACAATAGGATTACAACTATTGAATGGAATGATGAGGACATGTACATGAAACTAAACAGCCTGAAAAAGATGTAAGTGAGACTAAACATTGTTGTACAATAATTTGTAATATTTCTTTAATAGGCTAATCATAACTGCAATTAATCAGATAGTATGCTTTATGCAACAGAGAACAGTGACATGCAACAAAATTGTATATATTAGTAATGTAATACATTTGTTATTTGCTATTTCGTTCCTTTGCAGAAACCCTGATTTGAAGACACTGCTGTCAGTTGGAGGCTTGTACAATGGCATTAGCCAGTAGGTACCCCCTTGTGAAATGACAACTAACCAGCAATCACAGCTTTTTATCAATGCTATAATTATGAAACTGAAAAAAAAATTATATACATGAAGCTTTCAAAAGCAAGGGCTTTCCATATCTGGGCCTGTGCTCTTCGATGGGAGGGATGGCATTATCTCTTTCCATCACAGCAAAACTAGCCAATTGTGGGAATCTGTGGGTTAGGCTATGCAGAAGATGGTTGACAGCACTTTCCTCTGTGTTATGCTGCCCTGTGACATGAGAAGCAGGTTGGCTGGCTTCTCGTGTCTTGGAGGACGCATGTGTTTGCCTTCCCCCTCACAGGTTGCTAACTGTCATATGATAGGGGAGAACTGGATGGTGGGTGGGGAATTGGCAGGTCACCAAATTGGGGGAAATTTCTTGAGTGTTAACATGCTTAAACAAATGTAACAGCCTTTCTTTGGACAGTCTCAATATTTTTTAATAAATAGGTAAAAAGAGGTAACCTTTTCTTTTACAGGTATAGTAACATGGTGGCCACTCCAGAAAACCGTAGGATCTTCATTCATTCTGCTCTGCATTTCCTCCGGGCTCATGGTTTTGATGGCCTAGATCTGGCCTGGGAGTTCCCTGCACAGAATGGTAGTCCAGCTGAGGACAAGCAGAACTTTGCTGCACTGATAAAGGTGAGCAGAATGCATATGGAGCTGAATGATTACTGATAGATGTCTCTAATATATAGCACATGGAATTGTCAGGTGCTTGACAATGATTTGATGCCATTTGTATTGTTAAACCTTGTACTCTGCAGGAGATGAAGCAAGCCATTAAACAGGAAGCCATAGACAACAGGAAGACCCAGCTGCTGCTTTCTATCAAAGCAGGAGCCCTTAGGCCCACCATTGATGCAGCTTATGAAGTCCCTGAAATAACAAGGTATTCCAGAGATACATAAGACCTCATCAATGGCTTAGGAAAACATAGATTATAATAAAAGGTTGGTCATTATATTTTGTTGTTGTAGTGAAGTAGACTTTCTCAGCATCATGACTTATGACTACCACGGTTCATGGGAGAAGGTTACAGGTCACAACAGCCCTCTTTTCAAGAGTTCTTTTGATCAAGGAACCCACACCCAACACAACATTGTAAGAGACAAACCTTAGGATCCACTTAAATATGATCAACTTAAAATGTGGCTTCTTTTGGGTCTGAACTCTCTCCTCACTTTGTTCAGAATGCTACTGTGTCTTACTGGATAAGCAAAGGGGCTCCAACTGAAAAGCTGCTTCTAGGTTTCCCCACATATGGACGCACTTTCCACCTTACCACCTCCTCAACAGGCCTTGGTGCACCAACCAATGGCCCAGCTGATGCTGGCCCTTACACACGTGATCCTGGCTACTGGTCCTATTATGAGGTGATTGTGTCTAGATTCTTTATTTAAATCTATCTCTAGTTTTAAAGTAATTCAAACTTAATTCAGTAAGTAAAGTAATTCAAACTTACTTCAAACCCCCCATAGCTCTGTACTTTTGCAGCAGTGGGCAAGGTAGAATGGATCACTGAGCAGAGCGTTCCATATGCCACTCGCGGATCATCTTGGGTGGGCTATGACAACCAAGAAAGCTTTGCTGCCAAGGTAAATAAAACTGAACTGAAAAATTTCCACAGATTACTTTCCACAACTACACATATATTTATGTTTTATACACTCTATTGTTTAATAATTTTCTTTTAGGTTCAGTGGCTCACATCCATGAACCTAGGTGGGGCATCAGTATGGAGCCTTGACCTAGATGACTTTGGAGGACAGTTCTGCTCAGAGGGAGATTATCCTCTTGTTAACCACCTACGCAACTCCCTGGGTAAATAAGTGTTATCTCAATATGCAGGTTTCAGTTAAATTTATTTGACTACATGTTTTTAGTTTATAGCCTAAAAGTCAAATGGCAAAACTGAAAAAATTTGAGATGTTTTGCCATTCTTAAGCTGTTACATAACATTGTATAACTCTTATAGGTTTCCCTCCCAAGCCAACCACCACACGTCCTCCAACCACTACCCCAGACCCTATTACCTCCTTTTGCTCTGGAAAACCTGATGGTTTGTACCCAAACCCTACTGATGCCACCACCTACTTCCAGTGCTTCCGTGGGAACACCTACTTGCACCGGTGCCAACCAGGCCTGGTCTATGTTGATACCTGCAAATGCTGCAACTGGCCATAAGACGCCAGAAGACATTATGACAAAATATTAAATAAAATCAGAGCCATGCTTCTCCACACAATCATTTCCATGTGTTTCAGTTTATATACTGTAAACTCTATCAGCTTGGTAACACTGTTGACTATCACTTATCACTTTACTTTGTTTGGGCATTCACAAATACAAATTATAGGACTCTTGTTTTCCTGTTTCTGGTTTAATATCAAGTGTTAGAGACAAAACGAACTGTTTAATTGCATTTGTTTACTTTCATGAACAAGTTTGCCAAATTTTGTCAAATAAAAGAATAGAGATACAACTGAAAAATATTATTTAAATTGAATTTATCTTGTGTGAGGTATGACTTTTTGTGACATTACTTCCTAAATCAACAAGGTTCTTCAGTGTAGATGCTTTTCACAGCATAAAACAGCACAAGGTAATATCATGTTAAAAAAAAAAAGAATTTAAGTTATACCAATTTGAAAAAAGACATAATCAGAAAACAAATCATCAGAAAAGAATAATAATTAAAAACAACACAAATAAATGCATCTATATAAAAGCTATAAAATTGATCATATATTACATATAGTATATTATAAAATATGTTCAATATATTATATTTGCATTACTGGTGCTAAAATTAACAGTAGTATATTTTTCACAGACACAAATATGGAAGAAGATAAGTAATCCAAAATCACTCCCTTTTTAATATATAATAAACAATTAAATCTAATAAATTATTTAAGGATATAAATATAAGAAGAAGGCTAAGTATAAAATTATTTATTGTATATGGAAAATACTTGACTTGTATTTAAACAAAAAAATGTATAAAGACAAGGTATTTGATGTTTTACTCATATAGTTATATTCATACTCATGCATAGTTCTTTGCATCATGCATCCTCATATTCAGGGAGTCTCAGAAAGTTTTCTCTTGCTACTGTTGCCTCTGGCTTGCTCATTAGACGATTATAATCAGTTTACAATGTCCATTGTTAAAAGCGTTATACAAAACATAGAAGAAGAAAGCCATTATTTTTACACACACAGTATACATTCCTACGAGCTTGTTAGCAGATTCCACGGCTACATACTACATGCTTTAGGGGCTTGTACAATGTGAAGAGTGAAATGTTTGTGGTCTTGAATGAAATGTATCACAGTACAAATACTCACAAAACAAAACTTTAATATGTTGACTAACTTGCATATATATAATATGTGCTCTCTCAGCGACATCATGGCATGAACTGCTGTACTCTGAACTGCTTGCATGTCACACTGACAGCTGTTTTGACCAATGATATAAGTCATGCATGGTCTCTGACAGATGATTAGCTATCGGCTAACATCATCATATTATTTCAAAATATTGCATCCCCTTTCTTTTGAATAAACAAGGTACTGTTTATATATTCAGAGAAAGCAAAAGTTTGTTTCAGACATTGTTACATAACTTGTATTTTAATAGTCTATCCAACTGAAACATATTCATATGCTGTGAGATATTGAAATATCCTTGAAATGAACACTTATTCAAATTTTAAGTAGTATGAAACACTGACACTGTTTTTACATTGTTTCATTTTACTATTAAGGGCAGCGAGCCCCCTACACCCTTGTACATTCACAGGTCTAGAATAACACTAGATTTTATATGACAAGCATACCTGGTTCTGTGAATGGCAATTTGAGAAGTTTCATCAGTGTGTTCACATGTGTGTGTGATGTTATTGTGTGTTGAGTTGTGAAGTGATGCTCTTCAGGATTCATCATCCTCATGTCTCAGGACTTCACTTGTACTGGTATTCACAGATTTTTTTTCTTTTTATACAACGGAAAACAAAATTGAACCCACAACCCACCCCTCCGGCTCATTACCCATTAACTGTCGCTGGTTATAAAGATATTATAAAATTCAACAACAGGTACCAACCTTTAAGTGGGTAGTATCTGTAACTCCATAAACTATGCAATAAAGGGATGCCATTTATGAAAAAACTTATCTGTACAAACATTCATCGTATATCTTATTTTCTCGAGTTTCAGAAAAAACATCACGTCCTTTATCCACTGAGAGACAGATGTGAAAGCAATAACATCCTTTTGTATCGAGCTCAAAGGAATTGAAGCTTGAGGAATCCCAAATATCGCAATCAATGGACAAGGTTTTAAATCTACCCTGAGAATAGTGGACATGATGGTAAAAAAGCCAGATTTGTTGCTATGTTCTTTAGTATCCAATAGATGTCATCTGTTTCGCCGATTTTCCTGTCCATCAGCAGTACTCACACGATAAGATCTCTCTATGTTTGGTGGTTTGATGAAAACAGCATGTTTCAAATAGCCTTGCTCCTCTGTTCTACAGATGTGGCCACTGAAAATGCCTGACAGAGGAAATGATCCTACGATTTAATGCGGTATTATGTGGTATCGCGCACATGCTGTGGGCCCAGGAAATACAAGACCAGTAGGGGCAGTCGTGTTTCATTCGAATAAACATGGCTTGCTAGTAGATACAGTAGTTGTGCCTGAACCTATACTATATATACATATATTATTTTATTAACCAAACAGTGCTGTTTCTTGTACAGAAGCCCATGATCTGCTTGTGCTTGGCCCGCTGTGAACCTCTCTGTGAACCTCTCTCAGGACCATTTTGCAACAAGCAGCAGAGCACATTAAATGTTTTCAATCCTGGAAAAAAATGGAATGTGAGGTCGGTTAGATTTAAGAAAAAATCTTACGTATGGTTTACATAAATATATCACGTTTCTCATCAAAACTTATGATAAGCCTAATTTAAACAAGTTTCTAATTACAAGATTGAGTGTGGTCGAGTCACGTAGTATATGTAACTATAGTATATAAATGAATGTAGCTACAGGATGTGTACTAGGATGCCACAGTGGTAACATGCAGGATTTAACAAGCCAGTGACTGGAGTTTGAGGCTCAGCTTAGTTTAATGTTTTAAATGAGCAGGGTGGTTTTCACTGTAGAAAGTTCCTCAAGGTGACATTGAATGAATTCCATCTTCACCCTTCTTGCCAATGGAAACTTTTGTTCTTTTCTTAGATTAAAAGTTTAACTATTTATTTATTTATTTATGTTCAGTACAAATTTTCAGCAGAAATGTTCAATAAAAATGAAAGGGGGGTTAACTATTTAAAAACTGGTTTAAAGGGAACACAAAAGTCCACACACTGAAAAAACATCACTGAATTTACTTTATTCAAATTCGTACATCGGTTCCATGTGATTCAATTGAGTTACATTAACATAATTTGTTTTCGTACATGAAACATGATTTGATCCTATATTTTCATTTAAAGAAAATGCTATTATATTTTTTCCTTCATAAATACACATCTTTACCTATTTTAAATAAAATATATATGAAGACAGAACACTGGGATGGGACACCAGTCCACCATGCACACATTCACATCTAGGGACAATTTATCTTAGCCAATCCACCTACTGGCATGTTTTTGGGAGGTGCAAGGAAACCCATGAAAGCGCAGGGAAAACATGTTCAGAAACTCGGCACAGACAATAACCTGAACTCAGGATCAAACCGTGGACATTGAAGCTGTGAAATGCCACCATGTGAATCACCTTTGTTTAAGCTGTGACTTTAAAATAACACAAAACAACAAAACAAATATTATTTATTTCAAAGAGCAAGCTAAGCATTTTCCTACACTGGTAATTGGTGAATATCTATTTGTTTTCTGTTGTCATTCTTGTTGTTTGTTATTTTCATCTTAAAACTGTATCATTAACAATAATTTAAAAAATAAACAAAAATAAATTAAAAAAATAAAGAAAATAAAGTGCTCTCACATTTAAACATTTTTACCTTTAACTCATAAAATGCTCTCATATTCATATTACAAAAGATTTATTTTGTAAAATAAAATGTGGGAACATTTTGTTTATGAAATATTTCTGTTTAATGTAAAAGGTAGAAGTAGTACGTGAGAGCACTTAATGTAATGTTAAATAATTTTCCATAAATGTTTGAGAAATAGATTACTTTGAGAGAGTAAATGTCAAAGGTAAATTGTAGCTAAATGTTGGAGGTATAGGGGTAAGGCTAAGAAAATTGTACACACACACACACACACACACACACAACCCTTTGAAAATAAAAGCACAGCTTCATAAATGCCACTCCTTGCCAAGATAACTAAAGATAATAAGTTTATTGGTTTATTCAGCAATTATCTGTCTGATAAACATGCAAAGATAAGGATTCTAACATAAAAAAAAGGTTTACTGCTTAGTACATGTGTTTAATTTATGCTACTAGATTGTAAAATATAATGTTGGGATGATTATTTGTACAAACCGTATATAATGATATTATTGTGACTCTAATTATAAAAATACCATACTTTAGATTCTTCAATGTACAAGATCAGATCTGTTTAAATTTAAATCTGATATAAATTATCTTAGGACCTCCTGTTATTAATATTGAACTTGGGAATTGCTGGAGCAATAACAATTCCTTTAAGATAGCAAATCTCATGTGTTTAAATATTGAAAGCATGTGCTATTAGTTAGTATTAGTTTAGTTAATAAATACAAACATAAGTATAAAAAAAATAAGAGTGGCTTATGGTTCATCCTTTTAACTTCTGTTCTCTGTTCAAGTGAAAATGATCAATATAGATTTGTATTAAAACTCCAACAATACTAATAACGATAATAACAGTAAAGCCTCATGTGCTTAGTTCAATGATAATAATTCTATAAGAAACATGTACAATCATTTTATTTACAGTGGTGTGAAAAAGTGTTTGCCCCCTTCCTCATTTCCTGTTCCTTTGCATGTTTGTCACACTTAAATGTTTCGGAACATCAAACCAATTTAACAATAGTCAAGGACAACACAAGTAAACACAAAATGCAATTTGTAAATGAAGGTGTTTATTATTAAAGGTGAAAAAAAATCCAAACCATCATGGCCCTGTGTGAAAAAGTGATTGCCCCCCTTGTTAAAACATACTATAACTGTGGTTGGTCCCACCTGAGTTCAAATTTCTCTAGCCACACCCAGGCCTGATTATTGCCACACCTGTTCACAATCAAGGCATCACTTAAATAGGAGCTGCTTCGACACAGTAAGGTCCACCAGAAGATCCTTAAAAGCTACACATCATGCCGAGACCCAAAGAAATTCAGGAACAATTGAGAAAGAAAGTAATTGAGATCTATCAGTCTGGAAAGGGTTATAAAGCCATTTCCAAAGCTTTGGGAATCCAGCGAACCACAGTGAGAGCCATTACCCACAAATGGCGAAGACATGGAACAGTGGTGAACCTTCCCAGGAGTGGCCGGCCGCCCAAAATTACCCCAAGAGCGCAGAAGACTCATCCAAGAGGTCACAAAAGACCCCACAACAACGTCCAAGAACTGCAGGCCTCACTTGCCTCAGTTAAGGTCAGCGTTCATGCCTCCACCATCAGGAAAAGACTGGGCAAAAATGGCCTGCATAGCAGAGTTCCAAGGAGAAAACCACTGCTGAGCAAAAAGAACATCAAAGCTCGTCTCAATTTCTCCACAACACATCTTGATGATCCCCAAGACTTTTGGGACAACATTCTGTGGACCGATGAGACAAAAGTGGAACTCTTTGAAAGGTGTGTGTCCAAGTATATCTGGCGTAGAAGGAACACTGCATTTCATAAAAAGAACATTATACCAACAGTAAAATATGGTGGTGGTAGTGTGATGGTCTGGGGCTGTTTTGCTGCTTCAGAACCTGGAAGACTTGCCGTGATAAAATGAACTATGAATTCTGCTGTCTACCAAGAGATCCTGAAGGATAATGTCCAACCATCTGTTCGTTTACTCAAGCTGAAACGGAATGTTCTGCAGCAGGACAATGATCCTAAACACACCAGCAAGTCCACCCCCGAATGGCTGAAGAAAAACAAAATGAAGACTTTGGAGTGGCCTAGCCAAAGTCCTGACCTGAATCCTATTGAGATGTTGTGGTATGACCTTAAAAAGGCCGTTCATGCTCGAAAACCCTCTACTTTAACTGCATTAGGACAATTCTGCAAAGATGAGTGGGCCAAAATTCCTCCAGGACGCTGTAAAGCGTGTCATTGCACGTTATCGTAAACGCTGGGTTGCAGTTGTTGCTGCTAAGGGTGGCCCAACCAGTTATTAGGTTTAGGGGGCAATCACTTTTTCACAAAGGGCCATGATGGTTTGGATTTTTTTTCACCTTTAATAATAAACACCTTCATTTACAAATTGCATTTTGTGTTTACTTGTGTTGTCCTTGACTATTGTTTAAATTGGTTTGATGTTCCGAAACACTTAAGTGTGACAAACATGCAAAGGAACAGGAAATGAGGAAGGGGGCAAACACTTTTTCACACCACTGTATGTTAAGAGGTCATGTTTTAATAACTTATAATAACATGATAAAAAGTATATAAAAAATGTCTGTAAGGGACATCTTCAGACTCTATAATAACGTATATAGTGGGGGAAATAAGTATTGGATGCGTCAACATTTTTCAGTAAATATATTTCCTATGAGGTTATTCACGTGGAATTTTCACCAGACATCAGTATTAACTCAAGAAATCTGGAGATATAAAGAATGCACAACATAAATAATGCTATGTGTAATAAAGTGGAATGACACAGGGAAAAAGTATTGAACATGCTAACCGAAATTTATTTAATACTTGAAGCTTTTGTATTTAATGACAGCTTCAAGACGCTTCCTGTATGAAGAAATTAATGGGCAACAGTATTCAGGTGTAATTTAGGCCCATTCTTCTAAACATATTGTTTTTAAATCTTGTTCAATTGGAATAAAATCAAGTGATTGACAGGGCCATTCTAACACCTTGATTTTTTTTCTCTGAAACCAATTGAGAGTTTCCCTTGCTGTATGCTTTGGATTGTTGTCCTGCTGGAAGTCCACCCACATCTCTTCTTCATCATCCTGGTGGATGGCAACAGATTCTTCTCAAGAATCTCTTGGTAAAGGGCTCCATTCATCGTTCCTTTACTTGTATGAAGTCTGTCAGTACCATGTGATGAAAAACTGCCCCACACCATGAGGCTTCCACCTCCAAACTTCAGTGTTGGTGTAGTGTTTTTAGGGTGATGTGCAGTGCCATTTCTTCTCCAAACATGGTATGTAGTATGACAGCCAAAAAGTTAAAATTTGCTCTCGTCTGACCAGACTACACTCTCCCAGTATTTTATAGGCTTGTACAAATGAGTTGTAGCAAACTTTAAATGAGATTTGACATGCCTTTTCTTTAGTAATGGAGTCTTGCACAGTGAGCATGAGCAGTGGAGTGGAGCATTGCCTATTGTTTTCTCTGTGACGATGGCACCTGCTGCCTCCGAGAGTTTCTCAAGCTCTTTTTGAGTGGTCCTTGGCTCTTGGGCTACTCTTATGATTATTCTTCTGACTCCGTGGTTAGAAACCTTACGAGGAGTTCCTGTGCGTTGCCGGTTGATGACGGAGTGATGTTGCTTTCACTTGCGAATAATGACCCCAATCGTGCTCAGTGAAGGATTCAGAAGTTTTAAAATACGTCTGTATCTGATTCCATCAATATGTTTTTCAAAAATAAGGTGGCGAAGGTTTTGGGAGAGCTCTTTGCTTTTACCCATCATGAAATGTTTCTTGGATGACACCTTGGTAAGGAAAAGCCTTTTTATAGACCATCAAGTTACTTGTGAAACTCAGCTATACTTCTGAAATGATGAAACACAGTACGTTGGTCTGATTTAGATCATTTATAATATTTTTAATTACTTTAGAATACTTACCGTAATTTGCGGACTGTAAGCCGCTACTTTTTTCACACGCTTTGAACGCTGCGGCTTAAACAATGATGCGGCTAATTTATGGATTTTGACAGGCTAACAAGCTTCATGCCGCCTGTTACACCACGGCCAGCAGAGGGCACTGTGGCACGGCTCCTGACTGGTCACGTGACTTTGTTTTGGTTCGCTCGCCTCCTGCTTGAGCATTTAGTTTAGTTTAAGTGTCTTTAATGTGCCCCAGGTGTCCATGGTTTGGTTTGATTATGTTTACTTTTTAAACCCCTCAGTTACTGAGCACTTCGCTCAGTATTATAGTTGGTAAAGGTTAGATAGGTGATGTTGTTTGTTTCCATGCCTTGACTCATGATCTCGTTTTATGCCACGATTCCAGTTTCGGTAAAAAATTACGGTAAGTAACTTTAGAATTGTACATAACAATACCTGAACTCCTCCTAATATCTTCCTGTGAAACAAAACCTGTAGAATGACATCTGCTCTATTTCTATCAAAATAGTTACACTTGCAGCATTTAGCAGACAGCCTTAAGCCCTGTTCACACCGGGACGATTTTCGCAGGGAGAAAAACTGTCCGTTTAACGCCCCAGTGGCTGTCAATGGAAGTGTTCACACCCACGCATAAAAAAGTTTGGCGTCAAAGCGTAAAAAATTTTTCATGTCAAGGGGGTCATTTTTTGTTTCTTTTTTTTGACGTGCTTCACCAAAAACTGGCCAGCCAATTATTGACAGTGCATAAGTGTCAAACCTGAAATATTTTTTATACTTTATTAGCTATTAGCTATTTTAAAGACAACCACACACACACACACACACACACACACACAATACACACACACACATATATAATCAATTCCTAATTGATAAAAAAGGGGGATATATTCAGAAGTCTGTATTTTTTACGCGTTTTCGGGGTGGCTGTGGCGCAGTTGGTAGAGTGTGTTGTCCACTAATTGTAGAGTTGGCGGTTCGATTCCTGGCCTGGGTGACTCCACGTGCCGAAGTGTCCTTGGGCAAGTCACTGGACCCCAAGTTGCTCCTGATGGCAAGCTAGCACCTTGCATGGAAGCTGTGCTACCATGTGTGAATGGGTGAATGAGATACAGTGTAAAGCGCTTTTGCTATAAGTGCACATTTACCATTTACATCTTGCAAAATCGGAGCCTCAAATGTTAATGCCATTTGGGGGGCCTTGCCCTGGGAAAGTTTGGGAAGCCCTGTTCTAAATAATCCATTTATTTCTTTTAGTGTTGCTTTCTACAGTAAATAGCATTGTTTGTTTCGTTGTCTCTTCCCTGCAAATGATAATCCACTGATTGATAGTCCATTTTATTTTGCACCTGGCATATATATGCATATAAGTATTCTTGACCTCTTATTCAAATAGCTAAGTGCCCCATTATTGCATCGTTGTATTATCATATTGACCACAAAAAAAAGACTATTCATATTCAACACTTCATCAGTTTGCAGGAACATTAACATTTTTGGGCATAACAATAGTTGCCTTATACCCAACCACCCCCAAAACAATTTAGATTTTAAAAAATAACATAATTTGGATCTTCCCATAAGTATGTGAATGCTATTGCTGTGACTTTGCTGTGAATTAATTCAAATCATCATTATTTTAAAAAAAATAGTATTGTGTTTAAAATGAGAACTTGAAGGATTTAGCTTTAAAGAAGTATTTATTGCAGTGGCCAAATCACCAAATACCTTACATTTCACAAAACTGCATACGTGCTTTAGCAAGTTTTCAAAAAGTGTGTGAACAGCTTAAAGACATAAATACTGGCTCTGTTCTAAACTTGTTTCTAGACATTTTAAACACATGTAAATATGAATTAGTCTGATTCTGTTGGCAGGTATTTATTTCAGATTTTAAACATTTAATTTTTAGAAAAAATGCTAAATAGAATGACAATTTAATTTAAAGCTTGAAATGAGTAAAAGTATCTAAAATCAAGCTGAAATGAAATAATTTATGATAATAATTTCATACTAAATAAATTTGCTCATATTCAAGACATTTTCACTTGCTAAAATATATTTTTGTGGAGTAAAAACTCCGTTGAGGAGTAGAGTATGAATGTAAGCACGGCAAATTATTTATTAAAATAATAAAAGATAAACAAAGTGCTAATTCAAGTGCTTCATGAAAACATGGCTTGTTTTCAACTGAGGAGGTTGAATAATTGTGACTGATAATGAATGGGTTATAGCCCCATTTATAATTATTTATAGGCAGGTATTACTGCTCTATAAACACATTTATAATGACACATAAAGATCTATATTTCGTTATAATAACAGTTATAGATACATTTATATTATTGTTAAAAAAAATCTTTTTTGTTATATATTATATTACATATATATGATTATTTTAATATTATTTAAAAGAAAGAAAAAAAATTTTGTTTTGAAAAAAAAAAAGTTTGGGGGAGGGAGAGCAAAAAAAAAGGAGAAAAAAAACCAAGGAGCAGCCCCCCTTTTTTGCAAGTAATTAATGAGCATGCATCTGTATCACTGAGCAGTATTCCAGTAGCTGATGCCATACAGTTGGAAACATACCTTCATCAGACCACACTGCCTTGTTCAGACAAACATTTTCAGTACTGGTCAGTTAACAACATACAATTTCCATTTCACAAAAATATATTTCGGCTCCGTGCAGTAGGGTGGAAAACAAAAGATCACATAGAGAATAAATAGAGCTCAATAACAACCCAGGACCCTGGAGCTTAAAGTGGCAATGCTACCTGCTACCCATAAATTCGACTGAAATAAATGTAATTATTTAAGTCAAAGGAACCATTATTTAGAACTTAAATCACAATTTGATTTGTAGAGCAACAAGCAGTCCTATGCAAAATGATAAAATAACTAAAAATAACTAACAGCAGAAACAATATTTATAATAAAATGGAGTAACAAACTTGTTCATAATATATGCTCCTCTTAAATGAAGCTCAAATGTGGAATCTACTTAACTGTATCTTAACCTATCTCAGGAGAGTTCTGCCCAATATACAAAGATACTGGGACATATTACAAATGGTTTCACAGATTAGCATATCTGATCAACACTGTGTCATGAATGCTGACAGACCATGTGGTGTGATAAGGTTTCCTTTGAGATAGCAAATATCTAAAAGCATTTATAAATTGAAAGCTCATGTTAAGTATTAATTTAGTTAATGAGTACAGACAGAAAGATAAATCAGAAAATAATCTATGCACATTCAAAGACACGTGGTGAGAGGTGCAGTGGCACAGCGAGCAGCATTGCTACATTACCAACTCATTACCACCTGGGTCAATCTTGAGCTATTAAGATTACTGCCTGTGTGGAATTTCACATGTTCTCCCTGTGTCTGCATAGGTTTCCTCCAGGTTCCAAATTCCAAGATGACAGCGTGGCAGTAGCATGCAGTGACCTCTCCAGCTCGAAAGTGGTGCTATTTTTGTCTTGTACGCTTTTTTTTTTTTTTTTTTTTTTTTTTTTTACAGCACATGGACATCAGGGAAACCGGTGTTCATGTTTACCATTGACAGACCCTGCTAAAATACAGAAAACATGCAACAACCAACCCGCATGATGATCTGCTGGAGAAGCTACGCGATCGCGGCTTGCTGACAAGACCAGGTCTCCAGTCCTCGGCGTCGTCTGATGTGGGTGGCCAGGGGAGGGGACGTCGAAAGTGGTGTGCGAGGAAGTGGAAGCGTGGGAATAGGGCGGGGTCCATGCCATGCTAAAAGCAAACCCTAGCCGGCCGGCTTTCCTGTCCATCCACTCTCCAATGTCTGCTTCCCTGGACAATAAACTGGCTTACATCCGACTCAAGCAGGCAACATAGCATGAATTTAGAGACTGCTGCATCGTTGTTTTGGCTACACAGACCACATCTCTGTTATGCTGGTTCCTGCATACAGATCGCTCATCAGGTGCTCCAAACCGGTTTTGAAACAGGTGAAATGGATGCAGGAGCCATCTCTGCTCTTCAGGACTGTTTTGAGCACACTGACTGCGACATGTTCAGGGAGGGTGCAATTGACAGCATCTCCACCAGATTGGAGTAATACACAGTGTCAGTGACCAGCTACATCAGCAAGTGCATTGATGCACTTGAAAATGGTCTCCTAGACCATCACCACACACTCCAACCAGAAGCCGTAGATGACTGCTGAGGTTCGAGTACTACTAAGGACCCACGACTCCGCCTTCAGGGCAGGTGACAAAGTGGCGCTAAGAACAGTGAGGGTCAAACTGTCCCAGGCCATCAAAGAGGCGAAGCGCGCACACCCCAGAAAATCCACAGTTTCTTCACAGATAGCAGCGACACGCAGTGCATGTGGCAGGGCATTCAGGCAATCAGCAACTACAGGACAACATCACCCACCTGTGACAGTGATGTCTCCTTTCCAGATGCACTGAACAACTTCTATGCTGGGTTTGAGGCACAGAATGACGTGGCAGCACGGAAGAATACCCCTCCTCTAAGTGCTGTGTCTAACCACAGCTGATGTGAGGAAAACTCTATGCAGAGTCAACCCATGGAAGCCAGACAACATTTCTGGCAGAGTGCTCAGGGGATGTGCAGATCAACTAGCAGATGATTTCACTGACATCTTCAACAACTCCCTGAGCAGCGCCATTGTTCCAACGTGCTTCAAGGCTGCCACCATCATCCCCATGCCAAAGAAATCTCCAGTGTACTGCCTCAATGTCTACTGTCCTGTTGCACTCACATCCATTTTCATGAAGTGCTTCGAGAGGCTTGTCACGAGGCACATCAAGACTATGCTGCCCACCTCACTGGACCCACTGCAATTTGGGTATTACACCAAACGCTCAACACATGATGCCATCGCCACCACCCTAAATCTGGCCCTCACCCACCTGGACAAGAAGGGCACCTATGTTCAAATGCTGTTCATATACTTCATTTCAGCATTCAATGCAATCATTCCTCAGCACCTGATTGGAAAACTGAACCTACTGGGCCTGAACACCTGCCTCAGCATCTGGATCCTGGACTTCATGACTGGGAGACCTCAATCAGTCCGGATTGGGAATAACTTCACCAGCACCACCAAGCTGAGCACGGGGGCCGCTTGGGGCTGTGTGCAATCAGCACTGCAATCAGCAGAATCCACTGCTGTTCACTCTGCTGACTCACGACTGTGCAGCAATGCACGGCTCCAATCAAATCATCAAGTTCGCGGATGACCGTGGTGGGTCTCATCAGCAAGAGTCAGCATACACAGAGAAGGTGCAGGGACTAACTGACTGGTCCAGAGCCAACAACCTGTCTCTGAATGTGGACAAAACAAAAGAGATGGTTGTTGACTTCAGGAGAGCACAGAGTGACCACTCTCCACTGAACATCAATGGCTCTTCCCTGGAGATCGTCAAGAGCATCAAATTCCTTAGTGTTCACATGACAGTGAATCTCACCTGGTCCCTCAACACCAGCTCCATAACCAAGAAAGCCTATCAGCGACTCTCCTTTCTGTGAAGGCTGAAGAAAGCCCATCTCCCACCCCCCATACTCACAACATTCTACAGAGGAACTATTGAGAGCATCTTGAGAAGCTGCATCACTGTCTGGTTCGGATTTTGCACCTCATTGGATCGCAAGACCCAGCAGCAGTTAGTGAAGACAGCTGAGAAGAACATCAGGGTCTCTCCCCTCCATCACAGACATTTACACCGCATGCTGCATCTGCAAAGCCACTAGCATTGTGGAGGACCCCACACCACTCACAAACACTCTTCAGCCTCCTGCCATCTAAAAAAAGGTACCGAAGCATTCGGGCCCTCATGGCCAGACTGTGTAACAGCTTCTTCCCCCAAGCCATCAGACTCCTCAATGCTCAGCGACTGGAGGTTGTGGCGCAGTTGGTAGAGTGGGTTGTCCACTAATCGTAGGTTGGCGGTTCGATTCCCGGCCCGGGTGACTCCACATGCCGAAGTGTCCTTGGGCAAGACACTGAACCCCAAGTTGCTCCTGATGGCAAGCTAGCTACCTTGCATGGCAGCTCTGCTACCGTGTGTGTGAATGGGTGAATGAGACACAGTGTAAAGCACTTTGGATAAAAGCACTATATAAGTGCACCATTTACCCTACAAGATACATTAATTGAGTTCCTGAAGAAGCGAAGTGCACAGAGTAGAGGTGTAAGTGCAATTTATTTATTTATTTTATTATGAGTTGGTTAGGTGTTCACTGAAGAGGTGGGTCTTTAGCTGTTTTTTGAAAATGGTGAGAGATTCTGCGAGCTAGATTGAGGTTGGAAGTTCATTCCACCACTGAGGAACAGTTAGTTTGAAGGTTCTGGAAAAGGACCTTGCGCCATGCTGAGTGGGAACTACTAAACGTTGGTCGCTAATCGATCACAGATTGAGAGAGGGAACGTAAGCCTTCAGGAGAGTGTTGAGGTAGGAGGGTGCTGTTCCTGACAAGGTCTTGTAGGTGAGCATCAAGGCCTTGAATTTGATTTATCAGACACTTCCTGTTATATCAGACACTTCCACACTAAAACTGTGTACTGTTTAGTGCTACACTGTCACTTACTGTGCCCATTGTCCTGTTTTAGTAGTTACTGTACTGTCCTGTGTTTTTAGCACACATCTGTACATGCACTTTATGTAGAATGTTTGCAGATCTCATTTAGTTCTGTGTTGTCTGTGTATTTTTTTATGTAGCACCATGGTCCTAATCGAAGGATGTTTTGTTTTACTGTGTACTGTACCAGCTGTATATGATTGAAATGACAATAAAACCACTTGAACTTGGTTCTCTGGGTTCCTCCTACCTCCAAAAAATCTCCCGATTTAGGGTAACCATTCTCGGTCTGGATGAGGTTAACAGCCAGTGTTAAATGCCTCAGATCCACTATGATCATGACCGGGATAAATCAGTGACTAAAAATTAATGAACGGATAAATCAATGAATCAGCAATGCACATAATTAATTACTGGATATAGAAATCACCCCCGACCAATTAGTCAAAAGGTTACACATATCATAATTCTAATCGCAATTGTGTATAAGAAACCCATATGCAAAGATAAATATGTTCAGTTTGAACAGTCATGGGCAAGAGTGCAAAAGTGTTCTTTAAGAGTAAGAGTTTATGTGCACATGGTATTGAGAAATATTTCTCAATACCATGTGAAAAATATTTCTGTTGTTGCTAATAGCTACAGTACTACTGTACCAACTCAGAATGGTGGGCTTGGACAACCAAGAACATTTTGCTGCTAAAATAGAATAGATTATGGAAGCCTCACTGCAGTAAGAGACAAGAGAAAAGTTATTTAATTATGATTATATGTTAAATAACTATTGCATGATCCTGCTCTTTCATTTCAATAGCTCATGTTTGTAAACCTACTGTAGGCAGGGCATCAGTATGGAGTTTTGACCTAACTTTGGAGGACATTTCTATTCAAATGGAGACCACCTTTATCTATAGTTGTAATATCTCTGCCACTGATATGATGATAAGATACCACTGACACATAGACTTCTGCTTTCTCATATTAAATAAAGGTATTCTCATACACAGAATAGTTTGTTTCAACATGACATCACGTTACTGTGTTGCTATGGTTAGAAATGCAGATGGAGGGCAAGAAGTGATTTTCTAAATAGGAAACACTATCACACACTCAAAATGCTTATGTTTTGTGTCACAAGTATTTCAATTCAGTAGAAAAATCACTCCTCTTCATAATATAAGGATCACATCCAACATATCTTGTGATTTTCCGTTTGTACCTTTCTCTTGTAATAGTGTCTAAACCAGTACAGTACAGACTTTCCTCGATCTTGTCTATTCTGCTTTTCATGTCGTGCCCCCCATCTGAATTTCGCATGTCATCAGAATCACCTGCCTACAAAAAAGCTATTACGCAGGAAATAGTAAAAGTAAAAGAAAAAGTAAACATGATTTATTTTAAGTTTATATTTCATTTAAATTAAATATTATGTGGAAAAGGGGAAACAGTGGCTTAGTGGTTAGCACGTTCGCCTCATTCCACCGGGGTTGGGCGATTCCTGACGTTTCAATGTGTGTGCAGAGTTTGTGTGTTCTTCCTGCACGGATTTCCACTGGGTACTCTGGTTTCATCCCCAGTCCAAAGACATGCATGGTAGGTTGATTGGCATGTTCAAAGTGTCTGTGGTGCATGAATGGGTGTGTGAATGTGTATGTGATTGTGCCCTGCAATGGACTGGCAGTGTATACCCCACCTTTACATTTCCATTACATTTATTAATTTAGCAGACGCTTTTATCCAAAGCGACTTACAAATGAGAAAAGCGATGCTCCCTGAAATTGGTTCCAGATTCTCTGTGACCATCAAGGATAAGCAGTACAGAAGATGGATGGATGGATGGATGGATGGATGGATGGATGGATGGATGGATGGCTGGATTAATTGACAAAGATTATAAGATAACATATGCATTCTCTATTGTGATGTATGAAAATGTATATATAAAATAACAGCAATAGTACTATTTGCCCATATATTCTGGCCTATGCTTCTGCTGTATAGCCAAATGGTACTGGTCACATATTCTCTAACTAACTCTATACAGAGGGGTGTTTTTTTCCAGTAAATGCAAGGCACCTTTGAATCCAGTAGATCTTAGAAAACAAAACAATAGTTTAGAGGATGTCACTACCTGCCAAGATAACCAATGGTAGATATTTATTAGTGGAAAACAGTGGGGGGGTTATTAGACATAAAAGGCTGCCTCATAAACCACTGTACCCTGATAAGATAAAGTTTCTGAGGACACAAACCCTTTTTAATAGCTTAGCAGATAAACTACATGTGTGAACTGCCGATTTAGACTGTAAAAAAGCACCAGCACAGATAATTTAACGTGTATAATTTAAGGTGAACAGTATAGAAAATTTGGCTATAGATACATTTTGATATTTATGTTAATTTCATTGTATACACATATGCACATTGACCTTTTTTTCTACATGCAGCTTTTACATTCAGTTGTCCATAACAATAACTTAAACAAAAACAAAAAAATCTCCTATACATGTATTCTGTTTTCCCACTATCTATCTATTAATTTAAACAAAATTATGTTACCATGCCACCACATCTCACAGAACTGCAGAAGGTTCTATCTATAACTGAGCAAGCACAGTTCTTATTCTGATTCATTCTGACTAGAACATACAGGCACAAGCTATAAAAGCATCGTAATTTTTTTTTAAAGGCCAGAGTTCTTCACTGTGCCAACATGTTCCAACTTCACGCTGTGTCATATCAGTCCACATTTTACACTTTATCGGATGACGTAATAGACTTTCCATCTCTTACCTAATTAGTGAAGCCACCAGCCAGACTATTTAAGCTCTGTGAGCTGTAGGTACATTTGTCTTTCATGCAGAAAGTACCCCAGGTAAGATTTCAGTGCTTAGGGTTTATAGCAGTCTGGCAAAAAATTATATTTGTCTATTCCTAAATAGTGAAACAAATGACTAAATATAACCTCTCTCCTTGACAAAAGAATTACAAAACACAAGAGGTGCTATCAGAATGGCCAGGCTCACACTTATTGCAGGTATTTAAAAACTGCTTTCAAGCTGATATTTGATTGTATAATATATTACACTGAGATTAAACCTCTGCATTTTTTAGGATTGTGCCTGGTGCTGTGTCACCTTGGTAAGTCATGCAAATTTATAATACTCAATAAAATCACTATCTGTAATTTCTTTTGCAGTTACTTCATTGTTTTATTTATATCGGTGTCTTCATTTTACAGCAACTTCCAAGCAACTGGCTTGCTATTTCACCAACTGGTCTCAATATCGACCTGGAGCTGGGAAGTACACGCCTGCTAATGTAGATCCCTTCATGTGTACACATCTGATTTATGCCTTTTCTATGATTAACCATGCCAATGAACTTGTCACATATGAATGGAATGATGAAACCCTCTACCAATCCTTCAATTCTTTAAAGAAAGTGTACGTATGATAAAATGTATCATGTATGTAATGTAATGATAATAGTAATGGTAATTATCTAACTATTCACAATACCAACATAAAACCAGATAAAGTGTATTCATGATGTTTCCTGTATCTCTATAGTAACCCCTACCTTAAAACTCTTTTGGCTGTTGGTGGATGGAATTTTGGCTCAACTCAGTAAGTACTTTTTTTTCACTTTATTTATAAATAATAGTTCTCTGATACTATATCACAGTCTAATATTTATTAAAGAACTTGTACAGACAATGCAACTCATGACAAATAAATCTTCCTCAGGTTTTCCATTACGGTCTCCACACCTGCCAACCGTCAAAAGTTCATCCAGTCATCCATCTCATTCCTAAGGGCACATGGATTTGATGGTCTAGATTTGGATTGGGAATACCCAGGTTCCAGAGGTAGTCCTCCTGAGGACAAACAGAGGTTTACTTTATTGTGCAAGGTAGACTTGATCTTGTAATCCAACATTGTATAAGCTGTAACTACCTGACGTAACTAGTTGATTTAAAAAGAGTTTGTCCATTTTTTCTGGTCTGGTTTTACCATTTGTTCTGTTGGAATTTGATCAGGAACTGGTGGAAGCTTATGAGGCAGAAGCTAAAGCTACTGGACGGCCTAGACTCATGCTTACTGCTGCAGTATCTGCTGGCAAAGGGACAATTGATGCTGGATATGAAATAGCAAAGCTTGCAAAGTAAGGTTTAAAGTTCTAACTGAAATACATTGAAACACAAAAAAAATTATCCAATTGGTAGGCAAGAATAAAAAAAAAGTAATAATATCAGTTAGGAAAGAATTATGTTATCTATCTATCTATCTATCTATCTATCTATCTATCTATCTGTGTAAATTTCATAATCAATATTTGCCTGAATCTCTAGCTATCTTGACTTCATCAATGTGATGACCTATGACTTCCATGGAACTTGGGAGAGCTTCACAGGGCACAACAGCCCCCTTTATAGGGGATCTCAAGACTCTGGGGATCTTGTTTACTTCAACACTGTAAGAATTCTCTGGATCAAAAATATGTATTGTTTTAAATTGTTTTCCTCAATGTAATGTCTAAATTTTACAGTTTTAACCTCTAGCATTCATTGTGTATTACAAAACTGAGCAACACTGATGTTTGTTTCATGTTAAGGATTATGCAATGAAATACTGGAGGGACAACGGTACCCCTGTGGAGAAATTGAGAATGGGATTTGCCACATATGGTCGTACCTTCCGCCTCACTTCTACAGCTACTGGAGTGGGAGCTCCAGCCAGTGGACCAGCCTCTGCTGGACCCTATACCCGAGAGGCCGGCTTCTGGTCCTACTATGAGGTATCATCAAAAAGTTCAGCATAAAAGAGTTCTCACTTGCATTTTTACCAAGCTGTTAGTTAATACAACATACCACTTTCCCCAGATCTGTGGAATCCTTCAAAAAACAAAACTTGAGTGGATTGAGGATCAGAGAGTACCCTATGCTGTGAAGGATAATGAATGGGTTGGCTTTGACACCAAAGATAGCTTTGATATCAAGGTATTTAAAATTTTACAGAGTAACAAAGGAAAGTTTTTGGCATAAAGGCAATTATACACATCATACATTCTTACTCTTACCATTCCTTTCCTCATAGGTACAATATCTGCAAAGCAACAAGTTTGGGGGGGCTTTTGTTTGGGCTCTGGATCTGGATGACTTTGCAGGCGAGTTCTGTGGGCAGGGGAAGCATCCTCTTATGGGTCACTTACGCAAGCTCCTGGATATTGGTAAGTAGCCACTGATACCTATTAAATATTTACATAACTGACAACCTCAAACCCAAATCTTAGTCACCTGATTTTGCATTCTAGATATGCCTACACCGCCTCCTACCACTACTCCCAAACCTGGTGATACAACAACACCAAAGACCACCACAACTACCACAACTACCACACATGAACCTGGAAGTGGATTCTGTGCTGGAAAGCCTGATGGCCTTTATGTTCACCCTGAAGACCCAGCTAAGTTCTATAGTTGTGCCGGAGGTAAAACTTTTGTAGAGAGGTGTGCAGATAAAACAGTTTTTGATGATAAATGCAAGTGTTGTGTGTGGGCTAAGCCTTAAACTCAATAGCTTTCAACAGTAAAACCCACATTAATGCAATACAAGAACAATGCTACTTGATATTTAGGAATTAATATAAGGTAAAATTCCTGAAGCAGTATTGGTAGAATCCTTGATAAACAGAACAAATTGTGATTAGTCTTATTTATCTTCAGAACACACACACACACACACACACACACACACACACACACACACACACAAACATTCAGAAGACTGTTGTTTATGGACCCTTGCCCAGTGTATCTTTTTAAACATTTTAAAACCTGCTGTTCATTACCAAGTTCATTACCAATCATTGATAATAAATTCTTAAATATGTTTTTAGTTTTGAAAATGATAATGTTTATACCACATTAATTTGTTTATTTTTGAGCAATAAAACAAATGCTTTGAAGCAAAGACAATTTAATTAATTGTATTTGAATTTGTTTTTTGAATTTTAAAAAATGCTACCATTTTAATCTTTTCAGGAAAAGGCAACCCTTTAAATGCTTAGAATATCACAAAGCTCATTAGGTCATCGATTTATTTTATTTATTTATGGCATTTGGCAGACACCCTTATTCAGAGCGACTTACATTGATCTCATTTATAACTGTGCATTTGAGAGTTAAGGGCCTTGCTCAAGGGCCCACCAGTGGCAGCTTGGCAGTGCTGGGATTTGAACGTCTTAACCACTGAGATACCACTTCCGGATAAATAACTGTTGATAGATAATGTTGATATTTTAGTGTAATAGAGCTTGAATTATATATAAGATTCTTACAATATCTACTTTTATCATTAACCTGAAATGTAACAAAAAAAAATAAGAAGCAGTGATTTACTGAGACTGATAGCATAATATGTTAATGAGCAAGCAGATGTTTATGTGCCTTTCCCCCCATTTTTGCAAGTTCTGTTTGACAGGAAACTGTGGCCTGTACCAATTTCTCTGCAAGCACACTGCTTTCTTCACAAATGTGAAATAGTCAAATATGTTTTTTCTTGAGCCAAATCAGTTGTAAGTTTGTTTTGTGCCAAAGAAACTAATAACGTATAACAGGCACTTATTATTCTTAGTTTTAAGTGTACTGAATCACTAGTCAAGATTCTTTCTTCCCACTCAAACATACATGCTGATTAGCTGCTAATTTTCTGCCTCTTTTTATTAGCAGTATTGCCTTTCCTCAAAACATTTTAGTGCATCACAAAACTGCATCAGCTGTGCATTCCTGACTACAGCTGGCAGCAATGGCCAACTCTGTGACAAATTACTCAGTCTGAATGTTGAAATTTTGGGAATGTAAATACACTGAAAAAATATATAGAATGATATTTGAGGACATTATTAAATACATGATATTTTCAATTAATAGTATTGTCACGTCAAAGTCCACAAAAAGATCTTATTCACACAGACGACATTGGAGGAGACAGCAACTTAAATTAAAAACTTAAAAGCTTATTGGGACCAAAATTATTTATGGGTACAGTTATGAACTAACTTAAAGTAAAAGAAAATTAAAAGCATGACAATATGTCCTATATCCAGGTGTCTGTAACTATAATAGGATGCACTGGAGTGCTATCAATTACTATTTTATAAGCTTCCAATAATAAGGGCGAGAGCCGTATTGTTAAATTTCAATTAAAATCAGAACAGGTGGAACATTGGCATTGTGGTTAACACGTTTAACCTCAGAGCACCTCCGGGGTTGGGGGTTCGAATCCTGCCTCGGCCCTGTGTACACAGAGTTTGTGTGCTCTTCCTGTGCTTCATAGGTTTCCTCCCCTGATGTACGTTGTAGGCTGATCGGCATTTCCAAATTGTCTGTAGTGTTTCAGCGGGAGTGTGAATGTGGATGTGATTGTGCCCTGTGGCACCCTGGGATAGGGTCTATGTTCCCCCACAACCCTGTGTAGGATAAGTGGTATGGAAAATGGATGGATGGGTAAACAGATCACTTGTCGCCATCTACTAGTCAAAACAGAAAATTGTAGAATAAGTTAAATATATTAAAAAAGACTAGTAATCAAAAGTAAAATTAGGAATGTATAAACAATTTTCATTGAATTTGCAGTTACTGAATTCTTGATCAATTTAAAACCTTGATAAAAAAAATTATATTGTGACTCCCACATCGAGTTTGGGACACAAGGACATTAAATTATTTGTATATATTTTATTTATTATTTACATATGTCTATCTATATTTATATGTATTTATATACATTTTCATTACATTAATGTGTTAATTAATAATTATAATTGAATATTTGAGTCGTGCTTTTCTAAAACAAGTAAATGGGGGAGCTGCGCTTTGTCTGGATAAAAAGCACAATAACGTATACATTTCTCAAATGATTTCAATGGTCTGTGATCTACTTGGAGTACAAAAACAGTTCTGTCTGGTTATTTAGAATCTTGATAGTTAGACTTGGAAAATTATTCATTGTCATAAGGAATTGTGAAAACTCTCGCTTTTTGTGAAAGCTCCACTGTTTACTTGATTTTGTTTATAAGGCAGTCTTGCCCGAATCAATACGGCCAACATAAATAAAAATAGATAAAATACACTTACAGTGTACTGTAGTACTACTGAAAAATTATGATCCTAAGCGTTATAGATTTTTGGACTCAGCTCTATTCAAACAACAAGGGACACAGCACTGTGGCACGTTGAAAATACAAAAGTGTTAGCCAAGTAGAGGCTTGTACCTGGAAACAGTATTATCAGAAACTTATTATGTCACAGCGTAACAAGCAGATGTTCCCTTACTGGAAATGACATCATGTTTTCTGAGGGAACTTTTTTCCAAAGATTTCAGGACAGAGTAACAGATATTGTATCGTCAGGTAGGCATGGCCTATTTTGAGAGTCTGCATAGGTCAATAATCATGCACAGTTTGGGAAGAAATGCCATTTGCTGCAGATAGTTGTCTGTCCGTGATCACAGGGGTTTTACATTCATTCTGCTATAACTTCAGAGACCTGTCCATGATCCCAGGAAGTTTCGTGCCCAAATACCTTTTTACATTAATTCTGCATTAACTTCAGTGGTCCGTGATAGCTGTTTGAAAAATAAATGGTAAATGTGCACTTATATAGCGCTTTTATCCAAAGCACTTTACACTGTGTCTCATTCACCCATTCACACACACACTCACACACACACCAATGGTAGCAGAGCTGCCATGCAAGGCGCTAACTTGCCATCTGGAGCAACTTGGGGTTCAGTGTCTTGCCCAAGGACACTTCGGCATGTGGAGTCACCCAGCCCAGGAATCGAACCGCCAATCCTACTATTAGTGGACAATCCACTCTACCAACTGCGCCACAACTACCGAAAAATAAAATTGTAATGAAATGCTTGCTTCACTTAAATAAGCTCAAGGTCTTACTGAATTTAAATCAATTCTATCATATGTCCTAATTTTCAGGACTAAAAAATATGCAGTGAAACCTTAGTTCTTTTTAACGTCAGTATCATTTCCACTGCTGTTGCCCCATTATAAAAAAAAATAAACAAACTCAAAATTATCCACGTTTTCATACTCAACTTTATTTACACAGAAAGAACAAAGTTGACCGTTTGAATAATCAGTTATTATAGATATTATAGATATTATAGAATTTACAGGATTCTAAAATAAATAAATAAACATTTTTAAAATTGTTAAAACAGACAGGAATAATAACTAATTTTGGTAGGTACCAGTGGGAATTCGGGTGGGTACCAATAATGGCTAAAGAATCATTAAAGATGGATGAACCAAGTATAAATATTTCACTCAGCAGCTCAGAAAGAAAACATTTGATATTAGAAGCATGTAATAGGAAATGGACATATCGGGACTCATGTCAAACAGGATGACATTATTATGAGATACAAAGGAACACAAATAAAAAGAAAATCATTCATATAAGTAGAGAGTAGCGAGTAATTTTCACACAACTAAGATCAGGGCATTCAAAGCTTATCCACACATTACACATCATAGGGAAACATAATACCGGTCTGTGTAATGATTGTTTAATAGAGGAGACATTCAAGCATTTTGATGTGTCCTTTCATATGAAATTGAAAGGAGGAATTGCAATCCTTAGGATGTCAAGCATTCACAATAAGTAATATACAAAATGATGGTCCAAATGCGAGAAAACAAATGGAAACAATCATGAGATTTATTGGGACCAGTGGAGTAAAATATTGGATATAAGGAATATGTATTAAATATAGATTTAATTCTCTTCACACTCCATCGCAGTGGGTGGCGGTATGCACACCTTAAGTTGCATCGCAACCCGACAGGAAAACAAGAAGAAGAAGAAGAAGAAGAAGAAGAAGTTTTTGCCAACTTCCGGCAACAAATGTAAGCTTGTTATCGATGTTGTAGCTCTCAAGTGATTACTTATATTAGCGGTTTTTAACTTCCTTTGACGTTCTATGAAACTACGGAAGCCCTAAGCGGCCAAGCGTTATTATTTTTTTCTTTGTTGTTTACTCGACATCCATCGTCCCGAAGTCAATGGATTTTTTGAATGGGTTTTTTGTTTTTTGTTTTTTGTTAAATGCCTGAAATAAAGTCTGTTGTTAACACAATCACAAGATATGTTCAGGTTCTATACTACGACATAAAATACATCAGTAATATCTCACTCAAGATTTTTATTTTTTTTTAAAAAAGCTTTAATGTGTCTTGAAAAAAAAGGTTCTAACAGTTGGCTAAACGGGACTAAAGAGTTTGTCAGGGACTTTAAACGTCATCACGCCGAACAGGAAAACTCCTCTACTACAGCCTCGTGTTTATACTCACGCTCTTGCAACTCAAACTTTCCAACTTGTAGATCTACCAATTTATAGTATTTTCCAATTGTATTGTTTGTTTATATATGTATATGTATGTATGTATGTACAGTATGTATGTATGTGTGTGTGTGTGTGTGTGTGTATATATGTATATGTATGTATGTGTATATATACACACACATATATATATATATATATATATATATATATATATATATATATATATATATATATATATATATATATATATTATATATAATGTGTATATGTGTGTGTGTATATATGTGTATATGTATATGTATGCATGTGTATATATGTATATGTATGTATGTATATGTATGTGTGTATATATATATATATATGTGTGTGTGTGTGTATATATATATGTATATGTATGTATGTGTATATATACACATATATACATATATATACACACACATTATATATATACACACATATTATATATACATACTTACATATATACAGTACATATATATATATATATTATGTATATTGTGTGTGTGTGTGTGTGTGTGTGTGTGTGTGTGTGTGTATATGAGATTGAAAGAGTTGTCTGAAACTTTGTGACGTTTTAGTCATGTGACCGTGGTGTAGTTCATTTGTATCCTAACATTAGTATTTTACTTCTGGTAATTGTATTTAAGCATCAAAATTCATTAAATTTGTGTTCATTTGTGAAGATTGATTTAATGAACGAAACATATAATAATCATAAACTTTTGTTGGTCAGAAATTATTTTCTGCAATAATACAAAAGCCAGTGGAAAAAACCCTATCTGCTTTTTGTCGAGGGAACCGGGGTGATGCTGACTCCTGGGGTGCCTACAATAATACCCCATGGTGTCCGACATTTGAGAAGGACACACATCTCTCTCTTATTGTGGAGATAAAGTCCATCTCTACAGCAGGTAATTATTACATTAATGCTGGCGAAGATGCCAACTTGCAAGTAACACTCCAGTCTCTCTCACAATGCCATTTTCTCTGGATAAAATTACCTCGTGAGCAAACAACCTTTTGTTATGTCGAGATCACGAGAAAACAACAGGATTTATTCTTTAAATAATGCATGGCCGCTTAGGGCTTCCGTAATATATGGTTTGTTTCAGTCTTAAGCACTTTTATGTGTTTAAAGATTTATTTATTAATTGATTCATTGAATCCACTAGTTTGCCTGTGATTCTGCTTGACATATTATGACAGACATACGTGTGATTAAGCTAATGAATTTATATGGCATATAAAACAAATATTTTTAAGTTTTCCATTTTTGGTGACGCTTTACAACGTGAGTATGTAGCCATGTCGCGGGAAATTCAGTTAACAGGGTCCCAATGTGTCGTGAGCCAGAGCCCGACCTCTTGTACATGATAGACTGATTCACTACATACTGAACTAGGGAGCTGACTGAGACGCACCCTAACCTAGACACCTTTATATGTTTATGGAGAAACCTAACCCCAAGTCTCTGGTAGACTATTTTAGACTAATAGGTAGTAATTAGGTAGACTCTAATTACTGTTGTATCTTTGATGGACATAAAAATAAAAATCTTTGAAAACTCAAAGATTGCTTACAATGTTTAACCGTGTATAAAAAAAAAAATTCTTCCCCTCTGGCTCTTGGTTATTTTATTTGTATTGTTTTCGTGATATATGTCTTGTTGTTTGTTTTTAAATGGTTTCTGTTGTTGTGATAAAATAAAACAATAATGTAAAAACACTAGCCCAGACTGAGATTCAGATTGAGGTGGACTTTTTGCCGGGTGCAGGCGAGGAATTACAAGTTGCAACTTCTCCTCGAACGCAGTGAAGGTGGGCGGTTACTGCTCAGCCTGTTGGGTTTCTTCCGGCTGGTCGCCATTTTGTCCGTGTAACCCAGTCCTGGACCGTCGGCGACTAATGATCTTATACGAAAACAGGTTTTAACAAGTCATATCCATATAAACTGGTAATTTCTACGTTTTTATTTGTGCTAATTATGTATTTAAGTAAATGGTCTCGTAACTCTGCCAGGTATCTGGCGTTAACGTCGGTGTAATTGTCTAAGCCGACAAAAATGTCGGTCCACTTAGCTCATTTATCTAGCTACCGTCATGTGAATATCGGTGAGATCTTAATGTTACGTGAAATCAAGTCATGCCTTACTTTGGGACCGTCTCATCAATTATATCAGTAGTTCAGAATGGTAGAAAATCTGAGCCATGCGGCAATTCACAGCGAGTAGGGCTGTCTTTAACGGCTTTGTTTTCAGCGAAGCAGCCTCGGCCTTGTGGGCCGTTTCGCTTTGTTAGCCATTTAGCTGCTGAACATCTATAAGGCTTGTTGCTCTACTTGTATTGCTCACGTGTGTGTTTTAGACTGAATTATTCCTGTCTATTTCAAACTACACGTGGTGTCTGAAACATGTTTAGTTAGCGGTTACACTGAGAAACTCGGTGCATATCGTCGCTCCATTTTCATGCAGAAGTCCGCCATGCGTAACCGAGAAGGTCTTTCAACGTTCATTTTACCTCCATGTCATGTTCTGATCATGGTTCCTGCAGATTACAGAGGGTGTAAAGAAAACGCCATGCACATGACTTTAAAGACCAAGTCTTTTACAATAGAACAAGAAGAGAAGAAATTAAGTGGGGAAATGATTTTTGAAAAACATTCCAATTTGAAAACTTGATGCCTGTTCCGTGTGATTAAAGTGGCCGTGTTGTGTTCCCAGCACTATAACGGTGTTGGATATGAAATCTAGTCTTGGTTGGATCAGTGCTTGCTTCAGTAAATGTTGAACAATGTCTGTTTCATGTTTTGAAAAGCTAGACCTCAACTTGACAATATGTGTAATTTCTTTGTGATCATGGCATTTGAAAATATACTCAAGTAATATTTCATTAATTCCTCACTCATTTACCCACTTTCTGAAGTATGTGGGGGAGTGTTTTGTTTTCTTTTTAAAGGTTATACAGGAATTTCTTCTACAGCCCTGGTGATAACTGGATTCGGATAGAGGCCGTCTAATGGAGAAATATCTTCTCTGAAGATTGGCACTTTTTATCTCCACACTCATCGTTTTTTTCCCCCCTTTCACATTGGATTTTTTTTTCCTCTTTTCAAAATTAAACTTTTACCCAATTTAAATGTCCTCACCTATCTTCAAATTACCACAATGGGTGTGAAGAGATAGAAGACGCCCCCCCTTCCTGTTCTCGCTCTCTGTCTTTCTCTCTCTCTCTCTCTCTCTCTCTCTCTCTTTCTCACACACATACACATGCATACACAGACATAAATCTTCAAGATTTTCATTCCTGCCCTCCCTGGCTCTCACCTCTGACATTTAGCCCGAAGATTTTTGTTCCTTCACCAAACAGTTGCTTTTATTGAGGAATAGAAAAGGACTTTTCACCACCATTTTACTTGTTACAAAGCAATCTAAGACGAACAAGTTTCTCAGTGACGAAAGCCTCTCTCACCCTGTGCACTCTTAACTCATCGGTCAAGTGTTCCTTCAGGACCATTACAGCTTGGAGACAACCCAGAAGAAGTTCACCTGGTGGAGACATATTATCCATAGCAGGTGAATTGAACCCACCTAGTTAGCAGGGGTGGGGGGAACTAAATCATTTGCAATAACAAAAAAAACACTTGCATAAACTTGTATGTGACTAGTCACAAGTTTTTATAAATGTTAGGAAGGCATAGGGTCTATGGAAATTTGAATGTTCTTGTTGCATTTTGACTAGGGAAATTCCAGAGGGCCTTGCAGCAGCACTTGAAGAGTTCCTGACCAACAAGAGCATTCCCTGGCCATGACCAGCATGAGCAATAAGGGAGATGATTGCTATTTCTACTATTATTCAACATGTTCTAAGGTAGTATAGATTGTTTGAGATACAAGATAGAACATCATAGAGAATTGCTTCTTTGCATATGCTTCTACCTTGTGTGGGATATGGAAGTTTGTTTTTTTGTTGTTTTGAATCTTTATCCAATATTTCCTAATTCCCGTCCATGTTCTTGATTCCTTTGAAGGGTGATACTTGCCCTTTTCGACATTGTGAGGCTGCCATGGGAAATGAGACCGTCTGCAGTCTATGGCAGGAGAATCGTTGCTTTCGCAATGTATGTAAATTCCGTCACATGGAAATAAAGGTAAGGTGTATTCTGAAACTGCATTGGGTTTACATGAATACATTTTCTGACTTGAGCAGGTATACGATTATTCCAGGGGTTTATTATGCTATTGCATTTCAAGACATTCAATTAATAACACCTGGATTTTAGCCAAATCATTAGGTTATTCCACACATACCATTATCATTGTGTCTCTATGGCTGCATGCTGGAGTAAGGCTGTAATTTCTGTAAATATGTAAGTTGAAGTGATCTGAATGCCCTGTTTTCCAAACGTAGCAGTATTGGATTTTCTGGCAAACTATACACTATGTTGTATTTCACAGAAAAACCGCAAAGAAATTCCTTGTTACTGGGAAAATCAGGCAGGTGGATGTCAAAAGTTTCATTGTGCTTTTCACCACGAGAAGCCACGTTTCATTGATGGCCATTTTGTTGCCCCAGACAAAGGTATAAATCCAATTGGACATAATTTAAACTATAATCTTTTCTTTGGCTTTTTGATTGTGAATAATTCAGTCAGAAAACAAGTAATTTCTTTGCGATCATACCCAAGATTTGCTTTTAATTATTACTTCACAGGGCCTGTGGTGAGGAAGGAGAAAGAGGAAGAAACTCCACAGGACGACCATCTTCCGTCTGCTGCTGCCAACATTTCCAACACCACCAACCCACAACTCAGAGGGGTCATCAAGGTCGAGACTCAAGAGAGCGTCCCCAGTCCCACACACCCACCAGTGGTCATTAATCCTGTGGACGATGAGGATGATGAAGATGGTAACGTCATTCTTATTTGCTCCAGTGCTAGGCATGTTTTGTTTTAGAATCCTAAATGTCCTGTATTGCTGTTAGTAGATCAGTTTTCTGAAGAGGGAGAGGAAGCTTCTGGTGTCTCTCCAAAGAAACTGTTGAGCAGTAGTAGAGGTAATCTTCCTTCTGATTATTTTTTTCTATGCTACACTGAGTCCTTTTAAAAATGTATTAAAGTGTATTCCTTGCACAGATGAGCCACTGAATTTTGGTATCAAAACACTGGAGGAGATCAGGTTGGGGAAAGCGCTGAAGACCAGTCAGACAAAACCAGGTAAAATATTAGTCACTTGTGTTAAAATTATTTCTATTTCTTTCATAATAAGTATCATAATAGTGCTCATACATTTTTTGGCTTTTGTGTATTTTATCTTCATCCCTTTTTCCAAGGCCCTGATGATTTCACCTCAACAAAACAGTGTAGCAACGGAGCTGGCACGGAGAAGGAAACCATTTCGTCAGTTACACGGGCAGCAGTGGTCACTGCCAGTGGTATGCCAATGGACAGACATTACCCCCTAAGATTTCCACTTGTTGTAGTGTTTCAACCTTTCCAAATTTAGTTAATTGGAAATTTTACCATTAGCATTCCTTTATGTGTCTTAATATTAGAATGTGCAAAATGTGTTTTGTTGTGACACAAAGGTTAATTAAACAGAAAAGCAGACATTTGTTGGCTATATTAGTATTTGTCCCCCTCAGTCAATACTTGGTAGACCCACGATTGGTTGTATTTACATCTGCAACTCTTCTGGGATATGTCCAGCAGCCTTGCATATTTAGATCTTGATATTTTTGCACATTCTTCTTGGAAAAAGTGGTCAAGCTCTGTCAGACTGGATGGACATGGTTGCTAAACAGCAACTTCAAGTCTTGCCATAGAGCAGGGGTCCCCAACCCCCAGGCCGAGGCCCGGTACCGGGCCGTGGGTCATTTGGTACGGGGCCGCACAAAAAGAATAAATAACTTGCATTATTTCCATATTATTTATTATCTGAGTCTGAATGATGTTTTATTTTGAAAAATGACCGCATTCTCTTCTTTACATGCGTCTACGACTCGCTCTTGATGCGAGTCAAGACGCTTGTCTCGGTCACATGATATGTTGCTTGGTCACGTGATACGTTAAGGGGTAGAGCGGAAGTTACTCATGCTATGTTGTTGGCGTGATGTTACCAGGGCGCTGCTAATAAAGCTGTGATTTCACAATGGATTCACGTTTATTATTATATTTTAAAAATACCCCAGTTTTTATGCCGGTCGTATCATTTTATTTAGTTGTATTTATCCGCCACTCCTTAAAGGCCGGGCCGTGAAAATATTGTCTGATATTAAACCGGTCCATTGTGGAAAAAAGTTTGGGGACCACTGCCATAGAGTCTCAATCAGACTGAGGTGTAACACAATGAGCTGTTCTGACACATTCAGGTTCTTGGTTTTAGACCACTCCAGTGTAGCTTTGGCAATATGCTTGGAGTCATTATCTTGTTGGAAGGTGAATCTTCACTCCAGCCTCAAGTCTCTTTCAGACTGGAATAGGTTTTCTTCTTGGATTACCCTGTATTTGGCTCCATCTGTCTTGTCCTGAAACCTGACCCGTTTCCCAACCCCTGCTGATGAATAGCATTCCCATATAATGATTTTACCACTACATGCTTTACTGGGCAGATAGTGTTCCCTCTAACCATGTGTGTTCACTTCTGATGATGCTTTTGCTGAGAAAACAAATAAAATAAAGACACACCTAAATGCATTTAAAATGTTAGTCTATTGGTACAATCTGTACGGCTCCTGTTTCTGTTCAGAATGGTTTGACCAATAGAAATCAGTTTTGCTCAGCAAGTAAACTATTGCGAGATCGTTGTTGGTAAGCTGTGTTGGGTTTTCGCCAAACGTACTTATTTGTGCCAAGGTAGATGATGTGGATCTCTCCAGCTGGAGCAGAGTTATTCTTGGCTGCTTGATTGATTGATTGCCCTTCTTACCTATTCACTGGTTTTTGATGGTAGTCCTCCTGTAGGCAGAACTGTATTCTCTCCATTTTTCATAATAGATTTAATGGTGCTTATAGGTATTAGTGGTATTTTATAACCAAACCCCAATTGATGCTTTTCCAGAACTTTGTCCTGAACTTTTGATTACTCTTTGGTATTTGTGATGTTTATTTAGGTATGCTCTATACTTGTTCAATATAATGACTTTATCATCTCTGTGATTTTTGCATTGCCACAATATCCAATGACAATTATTTTTAATCATATCAAATGAATAGACTTGCCAGCCTTTATGTATTTTGTGTAGGGGACCTGCAATTTAATGAGAGTAAGCTAGTGTAAGTGATCAGTCAAAAATATACCAAAACCGTCCATTGCAATCCAATAAAATGGGAGATGAACCAATCAACATTTGATTCTGCAATGATTGGTATAGGTGTTTTGAACTTTCCGGTATTAACTTCCACAGTCTGGAGGCCCTTTCCTTTCTCACATGCCACTAATAAATGTCAAAGGCCTTTAACAGTGAATTATCAATTGGTGAAATTTATATCACTAAGTAATATATAATTTTATAGATTTAAGTTAAATAAAACCTAAATGCAAAAAAAATTTAATACCTTATTTTAGCACTTTCGTCAACAAAACAACTCGTACAGCCTTGTTGTGTCGTGTTGTTGCAATGAGAAACAGCCTGAGGGTGCTGTTGGACATGGTATTGTGATTGAACCGCAAGGAAGAGGAGGATGATAAAGAGATGGAGTGAAACACATGCATGTTTCTCTCTCGTTAGGCATGAATCCAAAATGTTTGTGGAACGCCGCTGTAACATTTGGTTCCCAACGAGATCCATCGCAGCGGCAGAACCTGGAGTGAAATCGCAGAATTTCTTCTGACTGGATTTTGGCATGCTCAAACAAACCCACACCAAATTGATAAGACAAAACCATATAAGGCGTTTGATTATGTTTTACGTACTTTGTGTATTAATATAAAGTCTCCTGCTATATGGTAGACTATTAATACAAATTAATATAGAAACTATTACCATTATTGCAATTGTATACAAAATCTTGTACTTGTCATAGTGCCCAATCAAGCAGAAACATTTACATGGTGTGTCATGTGGCACTCTACCACACGTGCTAGACGAGTACCACCGCGGTGTTGCGGTGGTCATTGCCATCATCACAGCCCTACTGTCAGGTATAAGGAGAGTGGAGGAAAGCGCAATATAATTAACTGTGAACTGCTTGCTGGTGTTGTGTATTCCCTGTGGTGCATATTTGGGGGAATTTCTGAGTGATGTCTCATACTAGTATGCTTTGATGTTAAATGGCAGAACAAAATATGTATGTTGGTGGGTCTGGTAATATAATCCTAGACATCAGTGGGTTTTATGGCAGTGTAATATCATATAGAGATGACAAACTTGCTAAAACACACAAGCCTAGTACTTTAAAACCACCGTTTACTCAATTTGTTTCTACCAATGTCATCCTTTTTCAGAGTGTCCTGCGTTGGAGGAGTCCGGAAAAAGGAAAATTACTGACAGGCTTGGGAAAAGATTTGATGAAGGTATATTGACATTGGATGTACTTCACCATCTCCTGTACTACATACAATTGTAAAATAAAAGTTTACAAAAGCAGCTTATAAGCATCAGACTCAGATAATAAATAATATGGAAATAATGCAATCATTTGCTTTGTTTAGACATGCTTGTAGAAGGGGGTCTACGGCTGAAAGGATCCCTTGCTAAGCGCCTTGGTGGATTTGTTGACTCCACTGAGGATAAAATCGATATGCCTCCCCTGAAAGTTACACGTAAGTGTCCCCATGTTTCATATTACCATTACATCTTTATTGTGCACTTAAGAACCTCTTCATATCCACTGTTTTAGCTCCGAGACCAGTGCATGGAAGACTTGGAATAACTCCTGACATCACTGCACCCAAGTCAATAAACAGTGACCCAGTGCCTTCTGGTGAGATCCGGATCAAAACTCTTGAGGAGATTCGTCAGGAAAAGGCTGCTAAATCTCAGATGCAGTGCAAAGGAGTCAGAGTTGTCAACGAGGTACCCACAAATACGTTAACGTCCACCAAAAAAGTAAAGAAGCCTGTCAGTGTGCCAAGTGTAAAGACTTTCTCAGAGATCCTGCATGAGAAGAAGAAACTCCAGGAGACAAAGGTCATGCCTCAGCAAGGTAGTACTAGCAATGAGAAAACCGAGGGCCCTACAAATACTGGAGTGATCAAACTGACCACCCAAGCAGCAGAAATCAGAGTAAAGACACTTGAAGAGATTCGTAAAGAAAAAGCTGCCAGAATGCAAGCAAAGCCTCAGGAAACCATAAATGACGCTGCACCTAGTTCAAGTGATGCAGTGCCAAAAAGACAAATTCTTTGCATTGGCAAGACTGGATGTAAGATATATTTTTTCCCCATAATTTGTCATTTATTGAATGGTTTAAGAATTTATAATTCAGTTGACACTTTTATTTACAGCAGCTATCAACATCAGATCTCAAAAAGTGCAAGATTCTGAGAAGGTGGATTGCAGTGAAGAGGCAAGCCCAATTGTCCTTGTTGTCTAGTCATCATTTTCAGACATTATTGCTATGCATTAAATACAATTCTAAGATTTTTCCTGTTTTTTTTTGTAAATATAGTCCACTGTAACCAATGGAAAGAGTGATGCCTCCATTCAGGATGTAACAGTAAAGAGCTTTGAAGAGATCATGCGAGAGAAAAGACTTCGCAAGCAGCAGGAGCAGGCTGCATCTGCTGTTGAGCCAGCACAAGCTGCCCAGAAACCAATCCCAGTGCTTTGCAAGAAGAAGCCTCCTGTGTTCATCAGGCCAGGAATAACCATCCAAGCAAATTCGTCCAAACAAGAAGTCATTAGTCATCGGGCCTCCTCTCCTGTCCCTTCTATAGTACCCCAGAGGAAGTCTCCAGAGATGCAGAACAAGGAGAATTCTCTTACCACAAGTGCTAAGAAGTCCAAGTCATCCTCTTCAATGGCACTTCCTATGCAAGTGTCAGAGATGGCAGGTTCTTTAGGCCAACAATCACAGGAGCCACATTGGGAGAAGACCTTTGTAGTCACCAAGATGCCCCCAAGCAAAGCAGCTGAATTAAAAGGTACAATCTAGCAGAGTATATATTTTTTACCAGGTCTTTTCAAAATTGAATGGAATTTATTGATCAACTTCAAGCAGCTTTCCAGTTATGTTAAATGTATGATTTGTGTCTGCATTTCAGTGAGGCCCAAACTGAATGTAAAGCCATCAGTGATGAAGCCAGCTGCTCAGCTGAATCCTGGTAAGAAAAGGACAGCTGTAGACATTCATTGCTCTGCTGTTGCTGCAGTGAAACCTCTTAACGCTGTCCCTGCTCCTGATGTTGAACCACCATGCAAGCGGACTCAGGTGAAGCATTGGATAGTACCACAGTAATGTGCAGAATTAATACCTAATTAAATTAACTGATGATCACCGAGTTCATTAATATTTTTGTGTCTGTTAGTTGTCTGCACCATCCTGCAGTTTGGACGTTGAAGCCAGGGTGCAACAGGTGTCCTCTCTTGCTGAGCAGTGTTCGCCTGGGCCCCTTTCTGTTCCACAAAGGTATAAGCCTCTCTGGTTTTTATGAATAAATGTTTGGAAATGTAGATAGAATGGCAGTAATAAATGTTCCACTTAGGGCTAGAACTGTTTTACATTTTCTGCATGTATGTTTTAAGGCCTCAAACTGTTTTATAGGAAAACTAAATTACAATTAACTCTTTTTACCATTGGCCACACTGGTAAATTTCATACTCCACAGTAGTGGTTAAATGGCTCATATGAAAGAAGACACTCAAGCCTTTAAAATTGAGCAGTTTTCTGAGTTTACATAAATATACATAAACAGAAGTATTTCTGTTTTTACCTAGCCACCTGGGGCAATATTTAGATTTTTTTTTGTGAGTGGCGTTTTTCTCGCATGTTTATTTCTTCAAAGAAAATTGTGATATCAATCCCATTCCTGCTCTCTACCACTAAAATTCTGTGAGGTTATCAGAACCGAGGTAAAAACCTCTCCCATTGGTGTAGTGCCTCTAAAAATGGCACAAAGCATCAAAGAATAGCAGACAACTTCTAGAAATAGCATGCATTACTTAAAAAAAAGGTACAAAAGGAAAAACCAACAACAAATGACACGAAAAATGTCTCCAAATGGCACAAAAAAAATCTAGCAAACAAGCGCGCTAACTACCTATTGTGCCACTGAAATTAGAAATCATTATTTTAAGCTTACCATTGCTGACTTTTTTTGTTCTTGATCAATATTGATTTTTGTTCATTTTTAGCCTAAATAAATTTGGTATTGCAGATTTAAAATGTAATAATTTAGATTTTTTTTTTGTAGCCCCATCATCAGTACTCCCACACAAGCACGGCCACGTAGGGTAAGCGTGGCTTCTGCGCGTGGCACTGCTCCTGCAGGAACCGCCTCCACAGTGGATGACTTTGAGGACTTGCTGGATGAATTTACTGATGACAGGCTAGAGGATGAGATTGAGCTGGACCCAGGCAAAGGCGAGGATGACCTCTTGCTGGAGCTTTCTGAGATGATCGACAGCTAAGATTGATCTCCGGGAATACTTGTTCTCTTTCACTGAATTAGGTCAAGCCCTTTGTCCTTTAAAACATTCTTGATTTATTGAGCTGAAGCCTTTCTTTGTCTTTGACAACAAAAAAAAATATATATATATATTTTTAAACATGGATTAAAGTATGTTTTAGTTTTCTTTACTGTTGAGTAAAGGTAACTTTTGCCATTTAGTTTTCTGGTCTATTTACGACTTTTTAAATGTTTCATTTCTGCATATATTCAGTAAAATTCACTTCAATATAAATGGCTGTTCTAAAAATCTCAAAGAAATTCATTGAGCCATTAAATTATAATATGCTGATCAATTATTTGATCACACTGTACATTTGTGGTTTGTTTCTGGTATCTGATTTGTTGAATAGTACAAGTAACTTGCCGCTAGTCATGTAATATTAATGCAGAAAGTGTTTATTTGTATACTGTGTATGCTTTGGAGAATTAAATGATAGAGGGCCAAGAAGGCAAGTGATGTCTTATTCAGTGCGCTCATTCATGTGAATTAATTTCCTATTTGAAATTGGATTTGCTAAATGTTTATTGACTGTGGATGGATTATATTCTTTTAATGAAATGTTTGTCATGTTGAAACGGTATCTTGAATTTATGAATTGATGGTATAGATTTGTTTTCAGGATTTGGACATTCGTCAGGCCTACTATATGTTGCTTGTATTTTGCTCTACATTAGGCTTATTTTTGAACCATTATCCATATTTCCTGTCCCGTGTATTTAATGAGAAATTGTGTTCCCCTTTTCAGTCTCTTGTTTTGACTTTGTAAAGGTTCTCAGGGACTGATTTAACTTTCCAAATGTTTTTACCCTTGTCTCTATTGTTGGTCATTGCTATTTGTCCTCAAGATGACCGTTTAACCTAGGGTTTCAAATAGGATGATATATTTGGCTCCATCATGGTTGGTGAAACAAGTGAACATGACTTTATTAAAACATTTCTATAATTAATTTTCTTTGACATTGTGTAGCTTTTCCTTAATTTGCATGGGGGGGGCTGATCACATTAGGTTTTTGTTATTTTTTTTTTTATTTTCTTTCTTTTGCTTTTTTTTTTTGCTTGCACTAATGTTTTGGACTCTGCATTGTATATGTGATTGTGGTGGCAGGGGTGTGGTTGATTGTCACCTGTGGACTGAGAGGAGGCGGGTCGAATCACAGGTAACACATGATTGGAGATAGGGGTAGACCCCTGCAGGTCAGAGTAATGGTCGTGTTGAAAGGCTATTTCAATTGGCAGAGCCCTATTGGTTACACATGCAAGTAAAGTTGTAAGGTACAATTTGTTTTTTAATTAATTGCCAGCATGTGTACAGATTCCATACAAAAATATACATTTCACAACATATAAATAAAATAAAAAAATTCAACAAAAGTGGATATGTGAGGTATACAATTGAAGCCATTGGCAAGCACCAGAAGTAATCTAAAGTTTGATTAATGAAAATGTATTGATTAATGTAAAATATTATATAACAGGAGTAAAAACAACAATGCTGTAGTAGATTTTCTGTAGAATTGTGAGTTTTCCTATTTGGCGTGATTAAGTTTAATATCAAAATCATGAGAATAGGTTTTTTTTAATCTGTTTTTGGCTAAATGGCTGGTATGTGGTTAACGTAAGCTCGATATTTTCACTTTTTATTCTTGATATTAATTAAGCTTTTACGTGTCTTGAAAAAGGCAGTTGCTAACACGTGGGTAAATGCAACTACAGAGATTGTTGGGGATATTAAACTTTATCACTGAAAAACTCTTACTGCTCTGCCTTGGTGTGTTACTCGTATAGAATATATTGACAATACGTGATCAATATGTGTAAATAATATTTGGATATGTCAAAGAATAATGTAATATGTATAACCAACATTTAGAATTATTAATTAGAGACATAATCTAAAACTATAAAACAATTTTTAATCAAGTAACATTTTAAGTGTGTAGACATTCACCAGAACTGTGTTTCCAATCAAAGCCCTTTAAGCTTCAATACCAGTGCCAAAATAACAGAAGACTTCCAGGAGGAAGGGTACCAGACTGGGACTAGAGCCGGAAAATCATTAAGGGTATATGGGTGAATTATGGGACAAAAGTTAAAAACCCTGTCCTATAAAACATTTAAGAAAATACAACTGACAAAGCATGCGCCACAAATGTAAGGTTCAATTATTCATATATAGATATGAATAATTAATTAAGGCATGGAGGTTGGTTTGTTTCTAGAAAGAAAAGGTGAATGCCCATCCTAGGGATAATTTTACTGCTTCAGAAAAGCATTTAAAGACATGTTTGTGTTTGTATAATTCAGACGGTCTCACTTTATAGTTTCAGTAAAGTTGAATTACTTTTGACATCTATTCAAATTTTGTTTTACTGGGTGGACTAAGTATGGACGAGTGGTTCAAAGAGATATACAGGAAAGAGGAGGAAGGGGAAAAAAGAAAGGAAATATGCTGAAATTATTGAAATGGAAATTTAAGAGCTGGAAATTTCAGGAAACGAAACCGGTTTAACACCAAATTTTATGACCATCATATTCTGTGACCGTAGATGGCGCTGTTGTCACGGAATCAGATGAGTTCTCACGCAAACAGCGTAAGTTCAGACTAAGAAAATGAAGGTGAAGGCTGTGTGGAACGTTTTTTTTGTTTGTTTGTTTTAATGCTGGTTATTCACATCATAAATCTCATCTGCTTGTCATGTTAGATTAAACATAGTGTGGTTGTTCGCAAAGTAGCCTATTAGTGTGCTTCAAACGCGACAAACAACTGACAAGCTGACGTCACACAGACAACTTTAGGCTACTATATTTAAAGGGGCCATCAGAATATGTGACCTCACTGTTACATGGCTGGAAATGCCTGGCACACCAACCAAACCATCTCAGGTGACTTCTTTTATCTTCCCATGTATAACCAAAAGACAGACACCACTCTGGTCAACAGCTGGACCTGGTCACACATTTTCAGGTCACACATTTTGATTGCTGTCATCACAATATGTGACCTCACTGTTACATGGCTGAAAATTAGACACACTTATTTGGTATTGATTCCTTTAAAAATATTGATAATAAAATTATATAAATACAAAACCTGGGTTTCTACATCACTTTCAAGCAATTTCAGTACTGTTGTATACTGTTTGTGCCAAAACACCCCTGACATATTTCACTGGTTCATGTCACATGGCTGAACAGCAAGTGTTGCACACTACAAATGTGAACGTTTTTTTTTTTTGTTGGTGGTGTTTTATTTTATTTTATTTGGGATTTTATTTTATTTTTACTCATATTAGTACAACATTTTTATGTAATTATGCTCATATTTTCATTTTTTTATATATAAATTCGTTATTGATGTGCCATGTAATTTGCATCTGTGTAATGATATTTTTTTTCTTCTCAAAATGAAATGTAATGGACATTTTTTTTTTTTGCTAAAAAAGAAAAAAAGGCAATGGACACTGCTCTCATTAACTAACTTTATATAATAGAAAAACATGAATCAGGTAATAGTAATAAATGTGATTTTCCAGAGACTGTTCAGTATATGGTTTTAAATTGTATGGCATATAGAATGAGAGACTTCAGTTCAGAGAAGAATTAAAAAATCTTGGGATCAACTTGACATTACAGAGCCTTTTGAATAATTCTTCTGAAGTACATAAAGTTCTTTTAAATTATTTTAAAGAAATACTTTTGTATAATAGAATATTAGTTAGTTAATATATTAGTTAATACTAAAGTTAGGGTTGTTTGTTTGTTTTTCTTTCTTTCCACGTCAGCGCTTCGCCCAGAAGGAAGTGGAAATGCCCCAAGAGTTGATTTGCCAACCGCGATAAAACCCCCAAAACAGAAGAAAGCCGTTGTTGTTGCAGTTCCGCACCAGTAGGTGTCTCTACAGTACTCGCATTGCACTGGCTTTCAGTTCCACAGGAAACGAAAAAGGTGTCTGGACTGACATTGCTGGCTGTGTCGCTAATATTCTAGACAGAAATGTTAACAAAGTCGTGTTAAATCTAAGAAAACGATACGCCAAAGAAAAGGCTTACAGAAGCCTTGCGCCTCTGCTTAAGGTCTGATTCACTAGCTGGAATGCCTAATTTTCCTCGTAATTGTACATGTTATGGGAGGTACTGGAAATTTCACAGTAAGAAGGAAGACATATTTATCAAACACCGAAGTGCAATAAGCCCCCGACAAGAACCTCTGAACATCTGGGGGGATTTCTAGACAGCGCGACCCTGTTTTGTCGAGCCACGGGCTGCTAAACACTGTTCCGATGGAATCTGACTAGCTCAAGAAGCTAACGCTCTCACGGCGCGAGTCTCTGCGTTTGCGTGTGTTCTCGCCGAAAGATCAATGCTGCGATCAAGTGCAGCTCCCAGTTTTGTGTTGGAATCGTTGAACATGTGGTATATGTGCATTTAGTCACGTTTAGTTTGTGCAGTACAGTGCGGGCGGCTTACTGGAGTGACGTTTTCTCGAGTTGTCAAAATAGTGCGAACAAACAATGAAGCTTTTGGAAAATTCGAGTTTTGAGGCCATTAATACTCAGCTCACCATAGAGACTGGAGACTGTAAGATAATCGGAAGGTAAGTTCTTGTCACGTCTGTAGACATGCAAAGTATGAAAATACACTGCTGCTAATACTAGAAGTAGTGCCCGGTATTAACTGACCAAATGTGTTAGTTGTTCATGAATGATGGGACAGTGGAGTGTAGAAAATAAACACGATATCTTGGAGTATGATGGGCATCTTAGGTGCGCAGCGGTTTACCGGTTTCACGGTATACCTCGGTATGAAAACTGACCATGTACATTTGCTTATCGAAGGTACTGAAACAAGTAACTCTTTTTCCACATCCTGGCTTCCGGCTACAACTGCACTGCTTCCGTGTTCAGTAATCTCCGACTTACAAACACACACACAATCATACACTTACCATAAATGACTTGGGCTTCAGAGCACGCAGACGAAACACCATCACAGACCTTGTTATCTTGTGATTGGATATTTGGGAAGGGGAGTCCTGTGAGACAGTTCTGGGAGGTAATTATACCGCATCATTTCGATGACAGACTTTGGCTCAGGCATTTCAGAAGGACAGAAACATTTGAGACGCTATGCAACGCGATTGGGTCCGCTGGTTAGTGCAGTCCTGCGACTTACTGCGCTCTGTTTCCAACAGAAAAACGCATCGCCATTGCGCTGTGTAAATTGGCCACGCGGGCTGAATATTCAATCACATAAGCCAATTATCCAATCACATGATTTGTTGAGGAAAATGCACATGACTTTTTTGATGCTCAGTGACGAATTTATTCGGTCAACTTGTTTCCGTCGTAGTTTGTGTGCGTGTATTCTTATAGAATAAAAAATGATCCACCTCGGTTGATCACAAGTTTTTTACGCGCATTTTGGAGATTTAATTGACATTTCATGTTTCCATCCAGCAATTTTTATACGATATCCAAAATCCACATAAGAATATGTGGATGGATACAGGGCTACTGACCTACTACTGACTTAGGACTACTGACCTACTGGGCTACTGACCTACTGACCTACAGGGCTACTGTGTGTGTGTGTGTGTGTGAGAGTTAAAGGTACAGACAGGAGCAAATCTGGCTGCGCTGCATCTACAGAATATGTTAATAATCATAGGACGTTATTATAAAAACTCAAATAGCTGATGTTTTTTTTCATTTAGTAGTTAATTTAACATGCTATGCTAACGTAAACAACTTCATAAACTAAAGTTAATATTAAGTGATTTATGTATTATGTAGACCCAGTATTGTTTGTTTTTGTTTTGTGTCACTGAAAATAGTTCCAAACAAAGCCACGACAGGTCCTGCTCCTTTTTTCCTCCTAATTTCTTTTGTTAAAACTGGAGATTTCTTTGAAAATGAGATTTCTTTGAAAAAGAAGACTTTTTTTTTTTTACCCATGCTTACATTTAAAAAAAAAAAAAAAAGCTTTTAAAAGATTAAATTATAATAAAGCATTTGTTCAACCAAAAAAAACCCTTCTGTTTTCATTCCATTAAGGGTAATTGTAACAACGTTATTATTATTATTGTTGTTGTTGTTGTTGTTGTTGTTATTATTATTGTTGTGTAATGCCCTAAAACTGTGAAACTGTGATATTTTCTGAGACAGTTATCATACCATGAAAATCTCATACCATTGTAACTCTTATCATAGTATGCAACTAGAGTGTATGCATGGTCCATATGTAGAATTAAATTATTTCCTAAAAACATGCAACATCTACTGCTGACTGTTTTGTGATGCTGTTTTCCTTTTTTTAGGATTGAAAGTTATTCCTGCAAAATGGCAGGTGAGGATAAGCAGATGTTTAAGCAATTCTGTCAGGAGGGACTGCCTCATGTGCTGGAAGCTCTGTCTCCTCCTCAGTCGTCTGGAATCAGCCCTAACAAGTACATACATGAAAATTTTGTCGCCTATTTCAAACCACTACATGTTTATGTTTATATATATAGACCGTTACACAAGCCGCTGTACACTCACTACTTTACATTGTAGCAAAGTGTCGTTTCTTCAGTGTTGTCACATGAAAAGATGTAATCAAATATTTACAAAAATCTGAGGGGTGTACTCACTTTTGTGAGATACTGTATATGTGTATATGTGTGTGTGTATACACTTACCACACCTGTACACCTGCACATTCATGCTGTTATTTAATCAGCCAGGTTAGATAACTTCACACATATACACATACATACATGCATGCAAATATACAAATGCGCATTAACTTTCAGGCTGAGTCACAGTCAAAGTGGCGATGAAGGGGAGGGACCACTTTCTGATAAGTGCAGCAGGAAGACTCTGTTCTACTTGATTGCTACTCTCAACGAGTCCTTCAGGCCGGACTATGACTTCAGCCGCACCCGAGGACATGACTTCAGTAGAGAGCCCAGTGTCAACTGGGTAGGGAAATTTTCACACATACAAATGTTGTTAAAACTATGCTGCATGCTGAAGAGTTGTTTAGATTATTTTTACTGAGACCATTATTAAAAAATGCAGAATATGCTGTAGGGGAATGCAAGCTCAGCAAAATTAAAAATCTGTTTAATGTTGGTGTCCTTTCAGGTGTTTAATGCTGTGAACAGTAGCTTGTCTGCTGCTGCTGGGGAGGCATACAGTCACTTACAGCAGAAGCTCTGGGAGGCCATTGAAAATGAGATCAGTCTGACTGAGTGTGATATTTACAGGTACAACTCAATTTCATCCAAATCATGAGGGCAGCATTCTGAAAATATCCATGTTCATGGATCATGGTTAATCTAGATCAGTGGTTCTCAACCAGGGAGGCTGGAAAGGGGGGTGCAAATTGTTTTCAAAAATAAAACAACACAGACAAGGCATAATTTGGGGACTCTGTGTATTTTATTGCTTTTCAAATAGAATGTTCATAAATGAGAAACCCCGTGCTCCCTCTCCCTCTGTATTTTCTTTCTACTAGGGAAAGACGCAGCTTAGCCTGCCTTTTATCTAGCTGTCAGTGCAGACCAATGTTGACAACTTAGCAACTTTTCAGACCCCTTTAGCAACATTTTTTACCAACACAAGAGCACCTAGCGTCAAATCAAGCGACTTTTTGGACAGATCTTAACATTTTTCCACATGGCACATGATGGGGGAGGCTTGAGGGAGCTTTAGTTACAAAAGGTTGAGAACCTGTGATCTAGATCACTTGATTTTACTTTGTCTTTTATGATTAGGATAAGTATGTACTACTGAAAAGATATTTTCTGTCATAATTTCAGCTATAATCCAGACCTTGATTCTGACCCATATGGAGAAGAAGGCAACCTGTGGTCCTTCAACTATTTCTTCTACAACAAGAGGCTGAAAAGAATTGTGTTCTTCACATGCCGCTCTGTTAGGTAGGATTTGTTATTCACATCACACCTCGATTCGGGACATGTTTAAAAGGTACCATGAGCTGGCAACCTAAATATTTCACGTAGGAGTAAATTGTGTTTCTAGTTTTGTAATGCCTGTTTACATTGGGGTCTAGTCTTTTTATGACTCCACGAGATTCAGGCATTGGAACTGAGCTGGACTTGGATCTGGATGAAGGTAGCTTTGAGGAGGAGGAAAACATGGATGAGGAGAGGTGAGAACACACCTGAAGATAGTAAGATAATAGATAATAAAATATAAAAAGAAAAATGCTGACATTGTAAGCAGGTCATGTCACATATTTCCCTCTTTGTTCAGAGATGATTACACTTTACATTTTAACTATTTGTATGTAACGTAACTTTTAGGATACATACTTTGTTTTATACGCTGATCAGCCATAACATTAAAACCACCATCCTTGCACTTTCCCATTTTTCCTGCTTTCAACACAACACTTTGAGAACTGACTGTTCACTTACTGTCTACCATGTCCCACCCTTTTTACACGTGCCATTGTATCAAGATAATCAATGCTATTCAAGTCACCTGTTCGTGGTTTTAATGTTATGGCTAATTGGTGTAATTACAAAATGTGCAAAAATAAATTATGTGGTGAATGAAAAGTTTATTCATAGCCCTTTCCATTTCAACTGTACCATCAACTGTAATGTACAGTATACAGTCAGATGAAATGATCTGTATCTCCTGGACCCACAGTGCAATATACCTGCATGACATAATGCTGACAGGACATAAAATGCAATAAGAATAAGAAAGGAGTGCACAGTGAAGATAAAAACTCCAAATCACAAATAAAAACTCCAAATCACAAAACATTTAACATTACATTGAAATACACAAAACACCTTTTATTTACATACAAGTGATACAACAGACATTTGGCAAATATTTTAGGAAACCCATTTGGATAGGAGACAAACATTGATATTAAACAACATTTGAATGTCGATTTTTACACTAAGTTGTGCTAACACAAGCTGATTGTGTTCTTTAACAGTAATATCCATTGCAGGTATCGACCATTATGTGCCCAGTGAAGATGTCATAAATCCGCTGCCTTGCTCCTGGAGTCTAATGTCTTTTACCATTTTATTTCAAGTGTTTGTTTTTGCTATCACTATGTTAGGATACATGCTTTTAATGAAAGGAACTTAATGAGATCCATACATCGGTTTTGCTTTTTTTTATTATTATTATTTATTTTTTTTAAGTGTTTGTGTTTCTCTGTTGTTGTTGTTGTTGTTAGACTTTTTTGTTTTTTGTCACTGGCTCCTGATATAGGATCACTTGATTTTCCTACGTTGTCAAAATTCCTGTTGACTTTTTCATTTAAAAAATTGCTATTTACTTTATATAAAGTTAATAGTTGTATTTACACATCACAGTGTGTTGGATGAAGCACTTTATTCTTTAATCTTTATTCTTATTCTTCCAGTCCTTTTTTATGACAGCATTTTTCAAACTTTACTCAAATTCAATTCCTAATGCGAAAATGCTTATGCATACATATATTTGCAGTTGCATTTTCTGTCTGTAAATTATTCAAATGCAGGTACAAAACATATATTTATAATTGCATTTACATGAACAACAATGCATAGTGGGTGCCAAAATTAAAATGCAAATGAAAGGTCCATTTGGACATTTAAATTTCTAAACTGGTATGTTTCTGCCATATTGAATAAGCTACACCATTACATTTGCAGTTGCACTTTCTCATCCTTATGGTCCAACTCAGGCAATAATAAAACACAAATGCAAACCTGTTTGTGTTTGCATTTTCAACCCCAACAAGGTACATCTATCTGTCTGTCTCATACTATGGATGTGACCTTTTGCTGTTTTGGAGGAAATTTCAAAATCAGTTTAACCTCTTAGTACCTGTTGTGTTTCATTTTGGGGCAAGTTGGAGCATTAGGATGAGTGCAGAAGCAAATTTAAGGATTGCTGAAGCTTTCAATGTGGCAGAATCATACTAGTTTAGACACTGAAATGTCAGATGGAATTTACAATTGCATTGTAATTTTGGCAGCCATTGTGCACTGTTTTCCATGAAAATACATTTGCAAATATGTTTTGCAACTGTATCTGAATTATTTCCTAAATTATGCCCACAAACACAGGAAATCCATCTGCAAATACATGTTTGAATGAACATTTTATGAGCATTTGAATTGGAATAAATCCTGAGTATGCAGCCTTTGTTTTACCATTTTCAAAAATACTGTCTTTTGCCACCAGGTGGTGTGTTCTGCCATGTCATTGTCTTTGTCACTGACATCAAGGGTTTTTGTTGTTCTTGTTGTTGTTTTGGAATACAATGCTAACAAGAGCCTGTGATTATTTGCTTTGCTTGAGTAGAGTACCTGTTGAATATGCTCTGTGTTATTACTATGTTGAGATTCAGTTCAGATTCAGTGTTCACATTTTGTCGTATTGCTTAATGTGTAGAATGTCCCAACAGTTTTTCAAGATAAATAAAGTAGTAATCTGTTCAGTATTTTCTGTGACGGCAGCTACTCAATCTGGCCCTGAGTAAAATATAGTGTCTAAAATGCATACAAAGACACCGTTATGAATCATTGGTTTATTGATTCCACATGTTTGAGGTATTTTTGTCTTTGGCAATTGTTTTATATCAGACTATGACCTTGCTGTTCCTCATAGTGCACAGCACTCATTTGTGATCGTTTATTCATACCCAAACAACATAGTACAGGTAAGAATACAGTCACTTGTTATTGGATTTTGAATGTTATGAAATGCATTTTTGTTACTCAATATTTGTGTGCAGGGTATTGTGAAAGCAGACAATGCCATAGAAAGAGCTATGGGAAACAAAGATGTAATTGATTTTGTACTGCTGTATATTAAAGGGGTATTTCTTTTGTTATGGAACAAAAATATGTTTGTTTTTTTATGTGTATAGCCCAATCGAGAAAAAGAACAGTTTACTGGTCTTATCTGCTTTGGGCTCTGAAATGCGATCCTTAATAAACCTCTAAAACTATTATGGTTTTAAGGGGTTTTTTTTCCCCCTTCATGAAAATAATCTTATGAGGGGCTCTATGGTTTTAAACTTGTCAAGGCCCAGCAATAATAAGTAGTAAAGCATTATTTCATATTCATGAAGAAAACAACAAACATTATTTTGTGCATTTGTTTATTTGTCCTGGCAACAAATACTTAAAAAATAAGTACAACAACCCTATCAACTGAGAACAAAATGTAGTGTCCTTTTGTTGCCATGGTTACAAAAAAGATATTTACAAATTTACAAAATAGTTTGACAAACAGATGACAGTCAAAGCATGGTATGCAGGCATCATTACTGACAACTGTAATGCCTTTCTTTTTCTCAAATGTGTCACACATGCCACACACCACATTACCATTAAATGCAAATGTGCTGTGGTGTAAGTGAACTAAGGGTCTGTATTCCTCAGGATCTGTCCACCCACAGCACATACACATATCAAACAGTACTTAAGCCTTAGGTCATGTTTTACCTATGAACCAAGACACCATGCCAAGAACATCAGAGGTTCCTCAGAACATTTTTAAAAACCTGGCACTAAGGGAACCTTTATCCTAAAGGATTACAGAAGTGTAGCTTGAATTTATATAGCTCCTAGTCTACATATGAACATGGCACTGCATTTATCCTTCCTGTTATACCATTTCATGAGTGGATCGAGACCATATTGGGTCACAAGACTACAGTCATGTCTCGAAGTCTTGTGAAATGCCAAACTATTTTTTAACCCTTCATATACAAGAAAGCAAAAGTGAGTACTTTAGCTAACCTATCAGAGATTGACACATTAAATGAGGTTTGGTGATGGAACTTAAATCTTTGGTAAGTTACTCCAAAAAAAACAACTAGCACTACTTATAAACTTATTTTCATTGTGAAAAGGCACTTTAAATTTTTTACTGTGTTTCCCACTGAAAATTATGTAAACAGTACATACTAAAAGGCACATACTGTGCATCAAGTATTCCAGGATTCAAGTCAGAGGTATGTGGTGATTCAAAGTCTTTCAACAACTTAAATGTACACTATGAAATATATACATCAATATCTCAACACTGCTGAACTGCATGTTTGAAAGAGCGGTGGGTCCAGCTGTGCTTTGAATATCTACTCCTAAGCATTTCAACCTTTTATAGCCCTTTATATTTTCTCTTAAACAGCAGGCATCGCCATAGGTCAGACGTTTCTCAGATGTTTAAATAAACCAATCAAACCAGTGTTCTTAGATCTATTTGCACAGACTACAAAGGTGAGAAACTTGACTTACAAACAGCAATCGAAATCACTTTGTCTTGGAATCTTGAATCTGCTCAGGCTTCCCAATTATACAACCATTGAAACAGTCAGAGATCCCAGATAGTGCAAGCAGATGGAAGTTCATACTGGTGCTTCACCAGCTTCATTAGCATTCTCCTTCATCTCTTTTCTCAAAGTCTGGCACCACTTGGTCAGTTGAGTGCCTAGAGTTAGGATGCTGGCTAACAAAGGCATTGGTGCTACAGTGGAGCCATGGGTGCAGCAAAATGTCTGCGGCCTCCAACCTCTCCACGGGTGACTTTCTGAGCATGCAGCACACAAGAGACTTGGCTCTGGGTGACAGAGTCTCTGGGATTGTGAAGGCACCCCTGCGGATTTTACTGAACAAGGCAGCAGGCTCCACATCTTGAAAGGGGTAGCGACCCACTAACATGGTGTAGAGCACCACTCCCAGGCTCCAAATGTCTGCTGCCTTTCCAGAGTATGAATGCCGTGAGTTCAAGATCTCCGGTCCCACATAGGCTGGGCAGCCATGTTTGTCTGTGAGAGAGTCGTCGTCTCCATTCAGGAGACAGGAGTCCTCTAGGTTCTGCAAAACCAGCTTTGTTCTGTGGGCAAAGAGGAAAGTTCAGTTAGATAACTCCACCAATAAATTTGCTCCCTGAGTTATTAAAGAGGAATCCAAATTCAAAAGGATGTCTTTACATCACATACTTATACTGTATAGTTATTACTATGAGCTTGATTTTCTGATAAGAAAAAAAGTTTAAAAAATAATAACTGACCTTTGTGCATCAGTAAAGACAAACTTGCGCAACTTGAGGTCTCTCAGTACAACGCCATTTTCATGACAGTGCATGACTGCTGACGCCATCTGCCTGAAGAGACGCACGGCTTCATCCTCCTGGAGCCTCTTACAGGTGCGCACGTATGAGTGCATGTCACCATAGTTGCACTCAAAGAAGATGTATACATTCTGCTCCCCCATGATTACCTCTGATATCTTACAGATATTATCATGGGGCAGCAGACGGGTGTACGGAGCAATGAGCTCATGGTACTTCCTCATTGAAAACACCTAGCAAAGAAAAAAATTATTTCATTACAGACCAGCACAAAAAACTAGACTATTTCTTTGTCCACACAAGAATGGTTAACAGAATGACCTAATCATGTTATAGACTTAAAAAGAAAAAAAAGTTCATATAAGGAAATAGTTGTTGCTTATTAAGTTGTCCAGTCACTTTTAATAACCAAGGTCTAGTGGTACACTATGGGAACAGGAATCCCCAGATTATTGCAGGACATTGACCTTACCTTACAGGAATGCTCCTGCTCAGTAATGCGATGGACAGCTCGATATGTCTGAGTTCCCTCTGCGGCCTCCAGTAGAATATAGGGCCCGATGGAAGAGAGACAGAGCTTCTCTGGGCCTGTGTGCTCTGTGCTGTGAGTTTGAGGGCGAAGGCAAGGGGCTAGGCCAGGGGAGGGGGGCTGGCTCAGCCTACGGCGCTTGCATTTCAGTGCATGGGTGTTGTGGGAGTCTTCACAATCCACTCTCTTCAGTCGCAGTGGAAGCACAGGTGCGGGTGGGGGAAGGAGGGGGGGGGGGAGAGGGGGGGGGAGAAAAAAAAAAAAAAGGGGGGGGGGGGTGGGGGGAAAAAAAGAAAGAGAGGAAAAGAAAGAAAAAAGAGGGGGGGGGGGGTTTTTTTGATGTTGGTGTTGTGATTGGCACACCTACACCAATTCAGTCACTTTACACTCATATAGTTGCATGAATAGTGAACTCTGAGTAGACTCGATTAGAAATAACAAGTGAGGTAAGGTGACAAAACCATCCGGGAGAAGGCAACGCTGAATCACATCCGCTGTTCCATCAGACTAAAATGGGTGAATGTCTGTGTGATGAGCACAGCTGCTTTATGCAACCAGGCTCGTACTCAAGTTACTGTCGAAAGCATAGGCGCTGCCAATGAGTCACACACCGACCTATTACACACTCAAGCGCGCGTCATAACGTGACGTAGCGCAGTCTCAATTTTCCATTGCCGTATGTGATCATTAACACACAATCTAGGCTACTTCATATCTCTGTAAATAATAGGCAGTTATTTTTGGCTGCAATTCCAACCCAGATAACCAGATAACCAATCCACCACCAGCACCGAAAATTCGTTTGAGAAAGGCGAAAAAAAAAGCCTGTCGTAGTCGAGTGGTGGTTTGCGAAAGACTTGCACCATCACTTTTTCCCTCTAAAGTTGAACCCAGACTATTTCACAATGACCTTTTCTAAAGAACCCGCACCTAATCGAGGGTCAACATAAGTGGGAAGAATATTTTCTTTATTAGTCAGATAGCAGGCAAATGGAGAAGGGCGACTCACCTCGCTGCTGAACAAAGGACTCGCTCCTCTTCAATAATAGAACAATAGGAACTCAACTCCAGCGCCAGTTGTTGTAGCCAACTCACTCGGCTAGTTGTCTCCGTACATGGTTGTTTTTTTTTCTTTTTCAACTTCATAAACAAACTTTACAAACTAAAAGAAAGTAATTCATTTATACCATGTATAAAAGTTAACGCAAGAACTCTTCCACACGAATGATTGCCTCGAGAGAGTCTGGACGGTGTGTGTGTGTGTGTGTGTGTGTGTGTGTGTTCCTAAACTGTAGCTGACTGAGATACGATTCCACAAAGTATCCGACACGGTAATGTTGAGGAAGATCAAAGGGTCGCTGAATTGTGGTCCGACGTGGAGACCTGTAGTTTCCTAGGTTCGGGGAATTCTGATGAGTCTTGAAGTGGAACTAACATCCAGCGCTTCTTCTTGTTGACACGAATGTCTTTGTTCCTCAGTCCTGCTGAATGAAGGCTGATCTTCTCGAGTACCACAGTCCTTGATCGCCAAATACAGCAAAGCTGCGCACCAAATAAAAAATGCTGGTGGAAAGAGTTAATTCGATGTTTCTAACGAACGGTTTAGACGGAGAAAACCAAAGTTGTCCGGAAAGTTAGCAGTTGGCATTGGGGGTGGGGGGCGAAGGGAAACGTGTCCTGGCACCAGATGTCCTAGGCTTTGTTAAGCCTTCAAGCGAGCGGGACTTAAGATCCCTTGATGAATGAGCTTTCACATCAGACGTGGCCCTTCCACCTGACCGTCCGATTTGTGGGCTTTCAGTTTGGTCGGCGACTCCTATTAAGCTTTCCTGCGTGACACGCAGCTCGCCTCGATGATGCTGTACCTAGCGCGATTGCAACATCTCGAGCTCCGCCTCTCGCGTCTGACGACATCTGGAGCACATCGCCGCAATAGCGGGCAGCACAGAGCGGGGGGAGCAAACAAACACGAGAAGTAAACACTCGATGCGTCACGAAAGCAAATAGTTCTGAAATTTAACGCAACACTTAAGCTGAAGAGCGGAAGTCTTCCTGGTCGGTCATTTTAGAATTGTAACCGTGCGCGTGCTTCTGAGCGCGATACCCAAAGCGCATGAATCGAGTGAAGCAATTTGTTAGATGCTCATGGACTCAGACGATTCATGCAACAGTGCCAGATTGCACATGATTAAAAACTGCGCTCCACGCAGTGTATGTGATATAAAAGTACTGGTTTACTGTGTCGCCATTGCCCCTTTTTTCAGAGTCAGTCCTAATGCAGGTGTTGCTCCATGCTTGCAGTATTTACTATATAGATATTCAGGTCGCCTGCGTGGCGTGAAGTCTGCACTAACTGATCCTTGTGAAAGTCATGTCTGTTCTACAAAGGTGAATGCTTTGAAAATATGCATTTAAAGTTGAGTGAAACTGCTACTGTGTCAAATATTGTTGCACGTGTTACTGTGAAAATAGTCACGCCTTGGAAGAAAAAAAAATGAAACACTGCACGCAAATTTTCTGAATTTAAAAACTATGGTTTTTATTTATGCTAAATCTTTAAATGGCACTAGGCTGCAAGGTGGCTTAGCGGTGAACATGTTTGCCTCACACCTCCAGGGTTGGGGGGTTTGATTCTCACTGTGTGTGGAGTTTGCATGTCCTCTTCCAAAGACACGTATGTCAGGTACAATAGTTTGCATACCTTTAGGACAAATTAAAAAAGGCAAAAAAAAAGAACAAAGAAATTTATCGACCACTTTATCCTAGTCAGGGTCACTGTGTACCTGGAGCCTGTCCCAGGGGTGTGAGGTGGTGACACACCAGGTATGGGACATACAGTCATGCGAAAAAATCTGTACACCCCATGGAAATTGTTGGGTTTTTTCACATATACACACAAGTAAACATTTGATCATCACCGAAACAGTGCCTATTCCATAACCCTCCATTTATTCTGCTTGAGCCATTCAGTCCTGCATTTGCTTGTGTGAACAGGATCAGTATCCTGTTGAAAGGTGCACTCTCAGTTCAAGTTCAACGTTCAAGTTCAATAGATGACCTCACATTATATTCAAGCACTCTTTGATATGATGCAGAATTCATAGTTGAATCAATGAATGCAAGCTTTCCAGTCCTTGAGGCAGTGAAGCAACCCCAAACCATTACATTTCCACCACTGTGCCTCACAGTTGGTATGAGGTGCTTCTCCTGAAAAGCTGTCTTTGGTCTGCGCCAAACATGTCAGTTATTACTGTGGCCAAAAACTTTACCTTTGATTTGTCTGTCAAGAGCACATTTTTCCAAAAGGCCTGGTCTTTGCCTGTATGCTCACTTTCAAACTTTAGTCTTGCTTTAATATTCTTTTTAGACAGCAATGGCTTTGCTTTTTCCTGGCATGCCTCCCATGCAGGAGGTTATCTCCTTCTGATTGTAGAAGTATGCATTTTGACACCGTCCTGGACAAATTGGCAGTCATTTGAAATCTGTGCCATTTGTAGATTATTTTCCTTACAGTAGACTGATGTATTTTGAATACTTTGAAGATCTTTTTAAGTCCCTTGCCAGGCTCATAGGCATCCACAACCTTTTTTTCTGAAGGCCTTACAGAGCTCTTTAGGTTTGGGAATGATGACATCACACATCTCAATAACAAAGGGAACACCAGACAGTAGATATGAGAGGGGTTTAAATAAGACAGGTTCCACCTGCATTCCCTAAGCAGGTTCTAATTACTGGCACCCAATCTTGAACACCTGATTCTAATTTTATGGATTTGAAGGTGTGTTAAATGTTAGGAATGTGCTTACTTTTGAAAATTTCTACAAAATGTTGATTTTATATTTCATTTGATAGAGTGTATCACTTTATTAATAGGCACTGTTTCAAAGAGGATCAAATGTTTGCTTTTCCAAATATGTCACAAAAGCCAACAATTTCCATGGGGTGTACTTATTTTTTCACATGACTCTATATGATACATTTATAGATTCATTCGACCCAACCCCCACACACACACACACACACACACACACCGGAAGACATATGTGAGGCAGCAGGAAGCTGCTCAGCCTTTTGGGTTTCAGTCTGAGTCAGAATATGTATGTGAGTGTGTGGGCAAGAGGCTTCCTGGGATGTTCCACAATCATTATGACTCTGAGTGGGCGATTAGCCACCTGCTTCTTTAAGTGGAAACATTTTATCCACACCATGCATCTCAGCCTTCAGGCAAATGCGATTGTGTGTCTTTTAGTACACAACTAGGCAGATGCATCAGCGTAATGTTAGCATTTCAGCATGCTGAGCATGCTGGCTGAGTGTTGGGTTGTTTGCTGTTATTGCATTTCCCAGAAAGCCTCGGGATTAATAAATGATTGTGTGAAAATGTCACACTTCCTGGATTGAGACATAGTATCACAATGGGAAGCAGACATATTGTTGACATCAGATTTCTTAGGTTGTTTTTCCTACAGAATGCATAGTGACCTTTAACATTTCAAGATCAAAACAATGGCATTAAGTTAACCTTTACTAACATAGTACCCACCATCAAAAGAGTTCCTAAAGTGTTCTTCAGATAGTGAAGAGCCCTTAACTTCTTAGCTTTGAACCCTCTCTGATACACTACTTTTGTACACCCCCCCCACACACACACACACTCAAACACATAGTAGTTAATTACATTAGTTTACAGAGAAGGCTTGGCTAATGTCTCTAAGTATACTTTATTACCTATGTAGCTAAGCAATTGAGTGGGCCTGGCTCTTTAAGATCCCAGATGGCTTAATCTGGAGTGTGCACTGTATTTTTAAAAGATGAAAGACTGAATTCCGCAGCACTGACCGGCCTTCTGTATAAACATAAAGCTTTTTACCACACTTACTGAAAGCTTTGTGCACCTGTTCTGGGTTTTGGAAATGACTGAAATGTCTGATGGGACTTTGCAAGGCTTTTCAAAGATCACTTAAAACAAACAGTTAGGGGAGACAAATCTCCATACGGATCCTGATGGCAGTATTCAAATGCATGTATATGCTCATGCAATGCAAGCTTTAGACTTGTTTGACATCATTAAAGAATGATGAAATAGTGTATGATGTTTAGGCTTTTAAAACTACCCATCTCACTACTCTATTCTTTTGTATGCAATGATACAATTCATTCCACTTTCACTGTCAGGATTAGCTTGGGCTTGGTCTAAATGCAGAAACATATTAGATCACAAGTTTCAAGTGGTAGGTATTGTAAGTGCCAGTTTCTGTTTTGATGGGCTTGACAAATACTAAAACTACTGTTTCTTTAGAACACAAGACCTCTAATGTATTCCCTACCTAATGGTTCATTAATGTACATTTAAAAAGGCCTTGGTATGAAATTTAAAGTCTTTCATACCATGTTTCATGCACACGGACCCATTTTAACCAAATGATTTGGTTTTGCTTTCTAAATAATATAATTTGTGTCTAACTATGTACTCCTCTCACTCCAAATGGCACATTATCACGTTTATATTTGATTGGTGGCTGTCTTGTTTGAAGCCTGAGTTGTGGTAAACATTTTCATAAAAATAGTACTAGATGCTTGTTACTTGTATATTTGAAAGGAAGAGATGAAAATAATTTGGAATTGCAACTGTAATATTTTGTTGGTTTAATGCATTCTTTTAATGGTTGCTAATAGTTTAAGCCTTAAAATATAACTGTGTATCTGTAGTGTTGTCTGCTGCATTTATTGAATGTGGATAGTGCATGTTTTGCATTGGAGCATTTTTTCCCTTGTAAGCCTTTATCCTTTTAATCGCTGAGTTGTTTTGGCAACAGCTGCTCCAGTAACTAAATTAATTGAACACTTCAGACTGGACAGGGCTTCACATTTCTCATGCTTTCTTTCACTCTTTCACATTCTGGTCTTCCATAAAATGAAGTTTAAAGGCACATTTATACATTTTAGCCAAGTGGTCTGGCCACAAATACTCAGTTAAAACCAAGTGATAAAGAAAGTCAAGCTCACAGCTGCCATTTTTATTTTTCCTTTAGTACTGTGAGCTAGAAAAAGATTTTTAGTAATTAATTTTGCCAGCTATTATGGTTATTTTTCAGGTTTTAATTGTTGTGATGAGCCACACAACACTATATAAATTGTTTTAATACTTTCTTTTCTTTCCTGACTAGGTAAAAATAGTTCCCTTCATGTCTCCATTACAAAATGATCAAGCATTATTAAACATTTCTATCTGTCATTAATAAATTCCATGTGTTTTTACTCTTTTGCTAGCTTTGCTATTCCTGTGTTGCACAAGTGCTGTTGACTGCTCTTTCGATGCAGTGTCAGTAATCTCAAATTGGTTTTTGACATGTGTGAGGAATCAGATGGTACACTGTGGTCATTATAGATCTGCTCTGCTCACTGAATATCTTTGTAGTGTTTTAGATTATTAAGAGCACTTAAAGTTGAACTGTGCAAAAAGTGCGCATTTTGGATTTACACAGTGCTGAGTGGTCCATGATGGAGTATATTATCCAAGGCAGCTATTTCGCCTGGGCCTGCTAATCATGCAGAAAGCTGAGAGTTTTGTTTTCTAGCTGTTGAGGTATGTTCTGTTTTCAGGCCACTATCCTATCACAATACATCAAGCATCAAAGGAACTATGCAAAAGAAAGTTGTTACTAGGCTCTGTGGAAAAAATAGATGTGCCACAAAAGATATTAACATCCACTTGTGTATTTTCTGATGTGTAATGAAAATTAGGCAATAGTTAATGCTGGTATATGCATTTCAGTCATGCACTTTCACATGCAATAAACCTGACACAAAATTACTAAATCGATCAACTTCCCCATTAATTTTGTGCTGAAAGCCTTTATTTAGAGGAAATTTCGCCTGAAGTGTTACTTAATCCTCTGTCAGACGACACAACCTTTAACTCAGCAGTTTTTAAAACCTCACGAAAGAAGGCTATTGGAAGGTAACTGTGAAGTGAGACAACTGAAACATAACTCCTACATTATCAACCTTTTTCTAAGTTGTCTAGTCATGGGACTGAAAAAAACTGCAGAGGAAAGTCATACCTCAACTGCTGACTAATAGCATCCGTGGTATTAATATATTTGGCCTATCTACTGTGGTTTGTGTTGAGCGCAGACCACAAGTTGGCTTGGAAAAAACTTATCTATGGGCATCAAAAGGGTAAAGTACATTAAGTGAGACATTTTGTTTGGAATTATTCAGTGTCTCTGATTTGTATATTTACAGCTGGTAGTAGATAGCGTTATGAAAGTTATTCTGAGCACATCAACAGTGCTTGCCTAACTTGCTTGCCTAAACAAATGTTTGATTCTATTCAAACCTGCTTCTCTCTGACATTAAATGATCTTGCTCTGAGTTTTAGTTATAATCAATCACAATGTCTTATGACTTTGAACATACAGTACATGGGACTAAATGAAATCCCAGGAGAATCTCTTGTCACACATTGGCTCAGGAGTGGGCATTACAAAATTGAATAATAACCCAATGTCATACCATCCAAGTGTGAACACATTACTGAAAAGCAATGAGTTTGTTTCTGTGCAGAGGGAGGGCATGGCTTTACACCCTTCTATTGAATCAGTTTGTGATCAGAAGGTAATGGGTACTTTGTTAGAGGTCATTTTGAATTTTTATATTAATTTTCTAAATTGAAATGAGCATTTTGATTAAAATGTTGGAATTCCCTTTAGATGTTGTAGTGTAAAGAAGTGCAACTGCAGCACTGTGTGTAATTTTTGTCCAAGATCAAGTAAGCCTTTAAGCCATTTTAATGCATTAGCACCTGTGAAGTGCTGGCTGTTATTTGTTATTCCATGGCATGCACAGGGTGTAACTGTCACACTATATTAAGTGAGACAATTTGCAAATTCCAGTCTAGTTTCAGACATGTAAGTGTCTTTTTTGTGTCAGCTGCCTTCTCTGAATCACATGCCTTTCATAACAAATGTGATGAAACATAAGGCCACGTGATGAAACATAAAGTGAGTCGACCATGGACTGACATTAAAGTCAAGGAATTGTTTGGGGAGAGTTAAAAAGAATAAAGGTGATAATTAGGATTAAATTAACCAAAATGAAAACAAGAGAGAGAACTAGGACTAGGATCAAAAGATGGATATGTGATGAGAGTTTAGGATTTCAGTTTTTTCCTGGTATTTACAGCTAGATACAACATAAAACATAGGATCTTTTGTATGCAAAAGTATAGGTACAGATAAGTAAGTTACCATAACACTTAATATTTGGTTGAATATCCCTTGCTTACAATAAATGCATCAAGCCTGTATCTCATATCAACAAACGGTTAGCTTCTTCTTTCTATAAGAAAAAATGTTTTCCATGTTTTTACTGCAGCCTCTTTCAGTTGTTGCTTGTTTTGGAGGGTTTTTCCCTTCAGTTTCCTCTTCAGGATGTGAAATGTATGCTCACTTGGGTTAAGATCTGGTGTTTGACTTGGCTAGTCTAAAACCTTCCACTTTTTCCCCCTTGATAAAGTCTTTTGTTGAGTTGGCAGTGTGTTTTGGATCATTGTCCTACTGCATGATAAAGTTCCTCTCGAATTAATTTGGATGCATTTCTCTGTAAATTGGCAGACAAAATGTTCCTGTAAACTTCTGAATTCATTCTGCTGCTACCATGATGAGTTACTTTATCAGTAAAGATTAGTGAGCCCATTCCAGAAGCAGCCATGCAAGCCCAAGCCATGACACTACCTGCACTATGCTTGACTGATGAGCTACTATATTTTGGATATTGAGCAGATCCATTCTTTCTCTACACTTTGGCCTTTCCATCTCAATGTAGAGGTTAATCTTAGTTCCAGAACATTTGTGGCTCATCTCTGTCTTCTTTACGAATTCCACTCTGGCCGTCTGATTCTTCTTGCTCATGAGTGGTTTGAATATTGTGGTGTGGGCTGTATATTTTTGAAGTCAACACTTCAAGTCTTCTTTGAATAGTGGATTGTGATAACCTCATCCCTGCCCTGTGAAGGTTGTTGGTGATGTCACTAATCTCTCACAAGTTTTCTGTCATCAGCTGCTAGTTATTGGTTCACCAGTCGTTTCTTTCTTTTTAAAGACATTCCAAATGATTGTATTGGCTATGCCCAATGCTTGTGCAATGGCTCTGATATATTTTCCTTATTTTCTCAGCTTGCTTTTTTCCCATAGACAGCTCTCTGGTCTTCATGTGGGTTTATCCTTTTTAATAACAAATGGTAGTCTTCACAGGTGAAACCTAGGGCTCAAACCAAGAGTAGATATTCAGAGCTATTAATTTTTAAAACAATCACATTAACAGGGCACACCCGGGAAGCAAGAAACAAATATAAATCACATATTCCAATGCATTTGATCACTTGAAAAACCTTGAAAAATGTAACACATCTTCCAGGAAACAAAAGCTGAAATTATGTTTATCTTTTGATCTCAAGCACAAATGTCTTCAATGTATAGCAAAAAAATTTTTACTGGCTGTTCCAGTACTATCAAATGAGATTGTAAATATGGGAAGACCACAGCTGTCTCAATAACAGAGAGAGCTTTCAGCAGATGTTGCAATAATATATGCAACCTGGTTTAACCCTAATGACACTGCCAGTACTGGTGAACCTCATCTGTGATTACACTGTCCTTAACTGACTGTTTCCTCCAGTGGTCATTTTTTCTGTCAGTGTACTGCTGTGTTCTATAAATACTGGATCCAAAAAAAAAATGAGAAAAAGAAAGAACGTTTCTTTGGGTTAAGATTTTTTAAACATTAAAACCATTGCAAGAATACTACTTTTTAAATATTTATTTTGAAATAAAGGATTAGTTTAAGGATTTACGAGACTCTCTTCAAACTCTCTCACACTGCCTTAAGCCCTGCTACAAAATCTTAAGCTATGAGGTTTACCACAAGGTAAATTATATATCACTTTTCATGTTCAACTACACTACCTTTGTCATGGAAAAGTCTTAACAGATTCTCTACTTGCAAAAGCACATGTTATGACAAAGACTGTTTTAAAGAGCTCTCACCTGAGGCAAAGTAAGAAGAAAGGTCATGTTAGTATTGAGCAATACATTTTCATACAATGTATGGTTGTTTTTTTCTTTTCAACCTGGGGGATTTTGGTGCTTCCCATAATGTAGCGAAATCAATGGTCTTTCCAATTATAGACATGTGATGACTAGCACTGTCGGACACAGAAGAGAAGTGATGAAACCTTAACATTTTGTGGGTATTTTATGGAATTTAATTTACATTTTTATTTTTAAAATAATTGTTTTAGGAATTTTTAGGCAAGACTACACATTTGAGTCTTAAATTATAATGCTTCTGTATTTGTTATTTTGCATTTTGCACTTCAACGCCTCAATGACATTTCTTTGGCTACACTGCCCTCATTTTGATACCAGCTTTAACTAGGATTTCTATGCTACATATCCCAGGTTCTATCAAACCCTGACACTAATTATGTTCAGGAATGTTTTGGGAAATATAGAGGCTTGTCACAGAGAACCCAGGGCTGTGAGAGATCTCAGAAGTCAGGAAGCATTTTTCCCTAGCCCCCTTCTCTGGCATGCCTATCCTCGAGATCAAGGATATCCTCCAGTACTGACACTTCCATGGACAGTAATGAACAGGAAAGGGGAAGCCACTTACTCCTTCCAGCAACACAACTGCTATAGGCTTTGGAGGAAACTAAGGTACATGATGAATATGATGCCAATCTAGCTTCTGATGAGAAAGTAAAAGGATATTACCAAAATATGTGAGCCAGGAGAGACTTCTGTCTGTGTTCTGTCTGCTCTGTTGTTTATGTTTTAATCTTCACTATGCCTTCCTGTAAGCTTTCATGACTTTTCAGCATAACTCCAGGGGTGGACTCAGGAAGTATGGGAAGGATACAGCATGTTCACAGAGCTGGGTGGGAGGCAGATTGTTGACTGATTTTTCTGATATCCTGCAGCTTATCTAATACACATGCATCCACACAAGATCTAATGAATAATACATGGAAGCCTTGGAGACTGCCTAATTAACTTTGAATGATCAAAGATTAATGGTCAAAGTTTAGTGGTATTTAATTAAAAAGTAACTACATTCTCACTTAATTGGTGAATTGTCTCACATTTTAGACCTAAACAAGCTTGCTAACAAACCTACAGTGCCCTCCACTAATATTGGCACCTTTGGTAAATATGAGCAAAGAAGGTTGTGAAAATTGTCTTTATAGTTTAACATTTTGATCTTTTGTTAAAACAATTCACAAAAATACTCCAACAATTGCAAACACAACACAGGTTTATTAGGCACAGTATTGACTAAAAGGGTGCTAATAATTGTTGAACGCCTATATTTAAGAAAGATATTTTTGGTTAAAACTATATCCATGAAAGCAGAGCATTTTTGTGATTCATTCAACAAAAGATCATAAGGTTTTAATAATCAAGACAATTTTTCTCAGCCTTCTTTGCTCATATTTACCAAGGGTTCCAGTATTAGTGGAGGGTACTGTATATGCATAATTATATGCCAACTTAAAACTGAAACAGTAAACATTAGGTTTTTGTTTGTTTGTACCAAGATGTTTATTACCTGCTTTTCAAATGATAGTGCAGTTCAGCAGTGCCTGGAAGACTGCTTTGTTAGCTTAGAGTAATGACGGCTGGCTACAATACATGCACTTGTGATGAAACTCTGTGTAATGCTTGATGGCAGTATTTATGATCTTTTCCCCTATTGCCTTCTCTCCCTTCCTCTCTTTCTGTCATTCTGCCCTAAGTATTGTTTCACTCGCTTTCTTTTTTCTGTTGCTCACTCAATGAACAGATCTGCTTCACCCAATTTCATGTGTGCTCTCAAGGCTTTTTCCAGCCAATAGCTTTGGCTTCTTCATAAAAATAGGTAGATATAATATACCTGACATGTTAAAAACTATATAGCACTGCAGTATGCTCATTGAGCACAGAGAAACAATCTTGCTGCTTTCACTTTTCAGAGTTGGTAATCTACTATAAGCTTGTGGGATTTAGGATGACCGTTTATGATAATTTAGCCATTTCACAGAAATGTGTATGTTGAAATCAGTGACCTTAAGTAAATGTGTTTTTGAGTGTAATCCTATTTCCAGGATGTCTACTTTGTCTTAATTTCCTCATTCAGAGCAATGAGTTTCACAGTGAATCAGCTGCACACACATGCAGAGGTGGATGTCAAGGTCTTGCATGTCTGTCCTGGGTTAAACGCAATCATTCTCTGCCTTGCACATTTACCAGGCATTCACTGATCTGCCAAAGACATAACACTATTTATCCTGATATTGCTTCAGCTCATGATGACATGAAACTCTGTGTGATAAAGGTGTAACCTGGGATCAGCAACTTTGGCTTCCTTGCCCATTGATCATCAGAGGGAGTAGAGAGTGTGCATGGTATCATTTGAATATGTGATCACCTCTTTGTGTACAGATAGTTGCCATGGTTGCTTTGTTTTTCCCTGCCTGTGTGTCGACATAGTTCCTGTTGGCTATGAGTGAGGAGATCTTGAGCAATCCCCAGGCTGTTGTGTAACACTGCCCTTCTTTCTAGCTTTCACAGGTGTGCTCTTGTTTCCTCTCTTGCTCTTGTCCGTCTCTCCCTCCCTCTCTTAAGAATTTCTCGCCTCTATCTCCCTCTCTACACCCAGGTATGTGAAAGTCTAGCTGTTTGAGGAATGCTCCACTCTCAGCTAGTGGAGGTGAGGTATTGCTGTGTGCATACTTGGCCTCCATCCACTGGGGAGGTACTGAGCAGGAGAGGGAAGGGGAGAAGAGAGCAGTGGGAGGGCAGGAGAAGTTGCAAAACTGCCTATCTGGAGCTCCTTTCTGTAACGCTAGAGTTTCTGCCACAATGGGAGTACTGTAGATAGAGGCAGAAAGAAAAGAGGTGGAGGTTGGTATATATGTAGCAGGTTGCAAGGTAGACTGGGAAAAAGAAAGGGGATATAGTGAAAGAGGAGAACAGCAGCAATTTAGGAAATAATTTGTAAAGAAAGAAAGTGTAAATATTTGTTTTTTGGCTCCGTGTAGTATCTAAAATATTTCTGCAAACCACCAGGAGCAAATTATTTTAGTTTGAGAAGACATTTTGGTGACTGTGTTTTTGAAAAAGGTAGTGTGTATACAGAGCCCATCTGTTGACACAACACCCAGCTAGTTATGTACTATATGAAATCATATGCAATTCTAGGCAATAGCACTGTCTGTCACTGCAAAAGAGCAGAGCTCCAATGTTTACCATGTGGTAAAACCTGCTATCAGAGTGCAATGATAACCAATTGTGAAGTGTTTAGCTTCATGCACATTCCTGCATGCTGAGCAACCCTTCACTGAAATGAATGAAGGTACTGATGGTCAGTGATGATTGTGCTTGCATGCACAATAGCAGTTGTGAGGGCTTTGAGTCTGAGATTGCATAAGAATTGCAGGATATGACTCAGGTATTAAAATAGTGTGATCTCAAAATGATAGTCTGAGGTCAGCTCAGCATGTGAGTGCATTATAGTGCTGGCTAAGACTGAGAGTTGCCGCAGTAGGAAGTTCATTTCCAGTGAGTTTTCAAGGAGCTGTTTAATTGTGCTCCAGAGAATTTTGCTCATCATACCAACATCCAGTGTTTATGACTTATTTTTTCTTGCATGCAAAACTGACACCAAGCTTGCATGGTTATTAAAGGACCTAAAAAGAAAAAGCAAAACATTATCATTGTTGTTTTCTCAATGGCACATTGTGTTTTAAAGATTTCACTGAAAAAATTAAAGACTTTAAAGCTCTTGGCCTCTTCACCTGAAGCAACTGTGTAATGTGGGCAGGCAGTGGCAAGACAAAACAAGTTCACCTGATATTAAGAGGAAGCATTTCTTTCTCATTCATTACTCTTTTCAGCACTCCTGTGGTTTCTGGAAAAAGGAAGTTTCAAAAGGCAAGTTAGGGTTTCTCTTATTTGTACGAACAAGTTATTACAGAGAGATAGAAAGTCAGACTGGTATTCCCCTTTCGAAACTGACATGGCTAAATCAGGCATGTTGCGCTGTAGTGGTTGCACTCACTGGAACAAATGGGTATTGCATAGGAGAATGATGTGGCTTGCTAGGCTAGTTTGTGTGAAAACATTAGTCATACCATGAATTACAATGCCATAATCATGTAGGGGTTATTATACCTTTGGGTTCCTTTTGGGATTTTTAATAATATATATACTTAGACAATATCACATGAAGTGATGTTTTATTAACATAATTTTTCCTGGATAGTCCCGTAAACCTCTGTATAACAATTTTTTTTACCATCTTTCCCATAACAGGCAGCTAACTTGAAAAAAAAAGTATTTTATAGTTTTTATTTTATTTATTTTTATAGATTATGATTCACAGTGTGCTAGAGTTTAATTCAAGCCCTGATCTAACAACTGTTTTGTACATATTTCAATGGAGGAGTATGTTTGTTCAAAAACCTTGAAAAGCTTATTCTCTATAAATAAGCTCTATAAATAAACAATTAGGTAACTGAGTGGTTCATTGAATATAATGGAATGCTTTTAGGGGCTCACGTAACTTAATAGCTATTTAATGAGCTTGCTTCCTCTTCAATGAGCAAATAATTCTGCTAGGCAGAGTAGAACACTACATTGTGACCAGTCCTGTATAAGAATTCACTTCTACAAAATACTTATTCATCATATCATCTAGAAGTCAATTGAGTATCCATTGTGTGAATATGGGTACTGATTTTTGCCTGTCTTTGTGAGGGCAGTATTTACACATTCCTGGCCTGGCTATTAATAAAATATTGTGTGTTTCACATGGAGTAAGAGAGAGAGAAAGAGAGAAAAAGGTTGTGCTGTTGAGCTTGCTGTTGATCTGTGTTTAAATTGTGAGTGTGTGTGTGTGTGTGTGTGGGGGGGGGGTTATGGTGGGGTTTTGTTTTGGGGGGTGTGGGTCAGAGGGGCTGTAGATTAGGATGGAGAAATCTAAACCTTGACCCCTGAGATGTGTTGGACTTCCTAGTTCCCAGAATGTCTTGCCTAATGCATTGTTTTCCCTGCTCACTATCTCTGTAGACTTCAGAGAGAGACAGGTTGCACAGCAATTTAAGAATTTAAGTACAACTTGTATGATTCCTATGTTTAATCACTTTTTCACATGTTAAAACTGTTTTTAATCTTTATATTATAATTTTGAATTTGTTAACCACAAAGTTGGTAACAACTTTTGGATATGGGTTTTGGATATGTCACACTGAACATGAAATAGACAGTAAAGAAACACTCCAGTGCCTCTGTCACCCCCATGTCTTCAGTCAGGATACTGACACCATCCATTCTGATGCTGTCTCTTTTCATATTAAGGGGCTTTGAAGCTCCATGTAAAATTATTGTGGTTTTTGGCTTTGCTGATTCTGTAAGTTGGAAAAATATTTAACAGATCTGTTGAGTAATTGAGAATACAATAAAGTCCTTTTAGATAAATGGATATTTCACCAAAAATGAAAACTCTATCATCATTTAGTCAAACTCATTTTGTTGCAGACCTGTCTTTTTTCTTTGGTGAAACAATATATCTTAGGCAGAATGATAGCTTCAGTCATTTTTTATGGTGCCCAGGAAGGGATCGGTTTGGTTCACTTAGTTTTGTTGTGGGCACAACATATTATTATAACACAATATATTATTTTGAGGCCACAAGTTAATTTTGTCAAAGTAATGGCATCCTTATTCATGGACACAAAATGTGAAGTCGTGGGCTCAGGATCCTGTGTTGAGGAATGAAATATTATCGCACTATATATATATATATATATATATATATATATATATATATATATATATATATATATATATATATATATATTATCACACATATTATATATATCATACATATTATCACCATGAGTTAAAATGTTGTGGCCTCAGCAAATGAGTTAAAATGTTGTGAACTCAGCAAAACTTAGTTAACCAAACCTGTCTCTTCCTGGGCAGCATACGTTTTTACTTTCAATGCATCCTTCATTCCTTACAATCCCAGTGAATAGTGATTGTAGCTATCTATTCCTTAAAATTCTGCCATCTCAAGTATCTACTTATCACAGACAAATGCAAATCATTCCATTTGGAACAAAATGAGGTTGAGAAAATGACAGAATTTTCTTATTTTTCTAAAAAAAATTTTTACCATAAACAAACAAAACACAGAATAAAGACAGCTCAAAACTTACATTTTCCAGACAGAAGAGAAATAAATTTTCTTGAAATAAAGACGGTAAAATGAGCAGTGCAGCATTCTTCTCCAGATCTGCAACTTCAGTGTGAACTTAAAAACAAAACATTATTTGCACACAGTTTGAAACAAACTATAAAAAGGATATTTGTATAGGACAATGTACAGTCAACAAGTATACTCATCAAGTTTGATCTTGTCAACTGTACCTGTACTTATGCAAATGTGAAAATAAAGTGAACATGCTGCACGTTGCATTCCCAAATGCATGTTATAAGTGACTCAAGCTCACAGCACATGCTCAGCCCCTATAGATCGCATGGTCTCTGTAGATGTGGTTTCTAAAACTAGGGACAGTCTTATAGCTTCTGTTACACCCCTTTATATTACATACTATTTTGAAGTCTCGCTGGTGTTGATGAAGTAGTTGTAAATGTTTTAAGTACTTGGGTATTTTACACTTAATGACATCACAGAATGTTCTGCTCATAACCGAGTCTGCCGACACGTCCAACCAAGTTCTGCTCATACCAGAGTCTGCCGACATGTCCAACCAAGCTCTGCTCAAGCCTGAAGCAAATGTCATGAGCAACCAACTCTGCTTACACCTGAGTCTGGTGACACAGCCAATCAAGTTCAGATGGCAGAGTCTGTGAAGAACGACACTCTGCCTCTCTGCTTGACTGAGGACACCACTCAGCATCCCTATACAGCTGAGGACACCGCTCTGCCTTCCTGCTCAGCCGAGGTCTCATTGGAAGCTGAGGGGTTGTGAAGGCATTTTGCCCAGAGGGTCAGGACCACTGGGGGAGGGAGTATTTTTTTCTGGCACTCTGCGAGTAGCGTCTTTGGGGCGGGGTGTTCTGTCACAATTTTCACTCACGCTCACCGCAAACTCAAAGCATGTTGTGATTTCGACCAAATAAGTCAGCGATTTGTGTGTGAACATTGAATAGATGTTTTATTTTCGACCTGATAACGCTCTGATATACCAACCAAATAATGAATGTTATTTGTATTCAACATTGAAAATTAATTGAAGACTGGACTGATAATGACCTAAAAACATAAATGAATAAATGTCTCTTTTTTACCTACATACAGTGCCCTCCAATAATATTGGCACCCTTGGTAAATATGAGCGAAGAAGGCTGTGAAAGATTGTCCTTTTGATCTTTTGTTCAAACTATTCACAAAAAGAATCTGCTCTCATGGATACATGAGCAGACAATTGCAAACAAAACACAGGCTTATCAAAAAACATCTTTGTTAAATATAGGGGTGCAACAATTATTTACACCCTTTTAGTCAATATTTTGTGCTAACTTCCTTTGCCAAGATAACAGCTCTGAGTCTTCTCCTATAATGCCTGATGAGGAATACATGGCAAGAGATCTGAGACCATTCCTCCATACAGAATCTCTCCAGATTCTTTCAATTTCAAGGTCCATGCTGGTGGACTCTCCTTTTCAGTTCACCCCACAGGTTTTCTGTGAGGTTCAAGTCAGGGGACTGGGATGGCCATGGCTGGACCCTATTTTGTGTTGATTTTGATGTATGTTTTGGATCATTGTCCTGCTGGAAGATCTAACCACGGCCCATTTTAAGCTTTCTGGCAGTGGCAGTCAGGTTTTCAATTAATATCTGTTGATATATGATTGAGTCCATGATGCCATGTATTCTAAGAAAATGTCTTCTAGTTTTTGGAAACAGAACTAACTTCTGCAATTCTCCAGCTGTGATCCTTGGAGATTTTTTGGCCACTCAATCCATCCTCTTCAGAGTGCGTTGAGACAATATAGATACACGTCCAATTCCAGGTTGATTCATAACATTTCCAGTTGACTGGACCTTCTTAATGATTCTTAATTATTGCCCTGATAGTGGAAATGGGCATTTTCAATGCTTGTGCTATATTCTTATAGCCACTTCCCATTTTGTGAAGCTCAACAACCATTTGCCACACATCACAGCTATGTTCCTTGGTCATACCCATTGTTATCTATGACTAAGGGAATTCGGCCTTTGTGTTACGTCATATTTATACCCATGTGTTGAACAATTTCCTAATCGTAGGGCTGGCGGTTCGGTTCCTGGCCCACATGTCTCCACATGCCGAAGTGTCCTTGGGCAAGACACTGAACCCAAAGCTGCTCCTGATGGCAAGCTAGCACCTTGCAAGGCAGTTGGTGTGTGAGTGTGTGAATACGTGAATGTGAAACAGTGTAAAGCGCTATGTAGAACTGCTAGGGTTAAAAACGTATATAAGTGCAGACCATTTACCATTCATTTCCTAGTCACCCAGGTGTACTAAAAATGTAAAATATCAAAGGAAATGTACTTCAAATATATTTTTCTCACATGAATTCATAGGGGTGCCAATAATTGTTGCACAGTTATATTTAACAAACTTTAATTTTAATCAGTTGATTATAACAAAAGATCAAAAGGTTAAACATCAATGACAATTTTTTATTTGTGGAGGGCACTGTAGTTGATTGACATATTTGCTTTGATGCCCTGTGCTGTGTGAAATATGCGGACAACTTTAACTTAACAGAAATCCTGATGGGCCAGTTGCCTATTTGCACCCAATCTGTCCCCCAAAAATCAAGGATATGATATTCAGTTGCAGGAAGGAGGAAGACATGTTCCCCCAGTGAGTGGGGTGTGGACAGTAGGTCAGTGTGTGTGTGTGTGTGTGTGTGTGTGTGTGTGTGTGTGTGTGTGTGTGTGTGTGTGTGTGTGCTAATTCTTACATCTTGCATTTTTTTTTCTTATTCTTACTGGCCATTTTTGCAACAGCACACCTCTTGGAGGGACAGTCACATAGCTGGGATGATATGAAGACAGAGTGTATTATCCCAACAACAAAGCCAATGAAAATATAGTTTAGTACTACATTAGAATGTGGTTGTGTACATATGTATGTGTGTGTGGGGGGGGTATACCTCTGAGCTGATTGCTCAACATCCTCTCAGGTCATGTAAAATGTGAGCAGAACAGAATGACACAGGATGTATACCCTCAGCCCACAGTATGCGCCCACCCTCCCTCTATTCCATCTCCCCCTCCACTACTCATTCTTCCCCTCTCCCTTTCCCGGCTACACATGACATAATAGGACTTGGTATGTTTTGTTGAAAAAAACTGTACATTTACTCATCTGAATGACAGCAACGATGATGCACTTACCGTCATACAGGCTTGGGGAGTAACAGAATACATTTAATTGTCACGACACGGGTTGGATGTGCAGATTTAACTGAACAACACAAAAGTACAACCACAAATGATTAAACACATAAAACATGAACTATGGAATCTAGATAGAAAAAAACAGGAACAATGAAATGAAACATTAGGCAAATGCAAAACGAACTGTGCAGTGCAAAACATGAATCAGGTGAAACCAGTCATGTGATGTAGCAGTGGCTGCTGGGAATCATAGCCCCGGGCTAGTTCCCGCATATCCATGACTGAACCCCCATCTTAAGTTCTGGAAGGGACCAGACCAGAGGTCCTTAAGCATTACAAAGTTCAATTAAGTATCATCCGATGCTGGTCTGGAAAGGGGACACTTGTTGGACATGTTCTCTGGGGTACAGATGTGGGGCAGTGTCTTCTGCACCACAGGGAGATGACGTGATTTCCCCATCCTGGCTTAGGCTCAGAGCAATGGCTACTGCATAGTCAGCAGGGTAAACAAAGCTCGAGGCAGAGTCCGAGGGGGGAGCGATGTTCACCATGGAGCTAGAGGGGGGAGTGACACTCTCCGCGAGGACACAGGGTGGAGCGAAATTCTCCACGAGGCCAGAGTGGGCGGCGATGCTCTTCGCGAAGCATGAGGGGGGAGCGATGTCCTCCATGGAGCAAGAAGGGGGAGTAATATGTAGTATGAAGCAGAGAAATGGAGTGACATCTTCAGCAGAACAAGGATACAGAACGGTGTTCTCAGAAGAGCAGGATGGCAGAGCGATGTCCTCAGCTGAGCACGAAGGTGGAGCAACATCCTAAGCCAAGCAGGAAGGTGGCACGACATCCTCAGCAGAGTACGAAAGCGGAGTGACCGTTGGCAACGAAAGTGAGTAGACCCCTAAGTGAAAATGTTCAAATTGGGCCCAAAGTGTCAATGTTTTGTGTGGCCACCATTATTTTCCAGCACTGCCTTAACCCTCTTGGGCATGGAGTTCACCAGAGCTTCACAGGTTGCCACTGGAGTTTTCTTCCACTCCTCCATGACGACATCACAGTAACCTGTGAAGCTCTGGTGAACTCCATACCCAAGAAGGTTAAGGCAGCGCTGGAAAATAATGGTGGCCACACAAAATATTGACACTTTGGGCCCAATTTGGACATTTTCACTTAGGGGTGTACTCACTTTCGTTGACAGTAGTTTAGAAATGAATGGCTATGTGTTGAGTTATTTTGAGGGGACAGAAAATTTACAAGCTGTACACTCACTACTTTACATTGTAGCAAAGTGTCATTTCTTCAGAGTTGTCACGTGAAAAGATACAATCAAATATTTAAAAAAATGTGAGGGGTGTACTCACTTTTGTGAGATACTGTGTGTATATATATATATATATATATGTATGTATATTTGCCAAAGTCATAATTTTCTTACTTACTTACTTCCAAGTGGGGAAGGAGCAGAATAATAATAAAACTAATGGATACAATAAGTGCCTACACACCTTTGGTGATTGGCACCTAATTAAAGCTGCAAGCAGCATTTAAAGGGGCAAAGCAACAAAGGTGCGGCAAGCATACCTTTCTGTTGAACAGGAAATTAACAGAACAGAGGCATTGATTTGCATGGCAAGAGGTTTAAAGTTTACTGCAGTGCTGAACTGCAAAAGACAGCAACCAAATGACACAAGATTACAGATACTTTTAAGAACTGGCACGAGACAGGAATTGAACCCAGGACCTTTAGAACTGAAGAGTGTCATTTACCATAGTACATCACACAGACAACACATGTTTGTCTTTTTATTGAGGAGAGGTTCCAAGGTAATAATGAGTACAGAAGAACCATTAGTTAGAACGTTAATAGAATGTATGAATTTTTCTCTAGGTCAAAGTGCTCAATAATTATAACCATTTGAAAAGTGAATATTTGAACTACTGCTGGCACTATAGAGTTGGTCATAGAGGGCCCATAATTGGCTCAGATACTAGTCATGGTCATATAAGTGTGCTAAATCTCATCATTTTCCTACTTATGGTTCATAAGGCTGCCATAGACTCCCAGTGGGAAAGAAGAACAAGAAAAAGAATAAGAAAACTAATGAAAATAACAGGGTCTTCACCCTTTCAGGGCTTGGCCCCTAATAAGAAAACTAACAAAAACAATTATAATTATAGCTGCAAGAAGCAATACTTGGGTCATGCCAATTATTGGCACCATGATCAGCAAAACTTTGTGCAAAAAATCTCCTGACCAGTAGGGGACAGTGCACTGAAATGCCGCAGGTAACTTCAGGGCCTAATGGTTTTGTCTAGTGGTGGGCAGACCGAGGCTTCGTGGAACTAACGCTGTTGAAGCAAATGTGCCGTATAGTGTCGGGCTTTGAAACAATCGATACTTGTCTCCATGGTGACACCTAGTGGTCACTTGCAGGTGTTCATCTGAAACAACCTTGACAACGAGTCAGACAAGCGGTGACGAACTATGACCAACATGATCCATCCATACATCCATCTTCTACCGCTTACTCCTTTTCAGAAGATTAATAAATGCAAAACAGTCCAAATTCTCTCTCGCCTACGTAATAACAAACAACATCTGTCCATGTCTTCTTTATTTTTACCCAGAAATTTGGGGGGGATTTCAGGTCAGATGATTAAGGCATCCTGAGGCAAGCACTGACCATGGATCAGTATAAACATTATTGAATCATTTCAGTTATATAAACCTACATAATAAAACTGACTGGAGAACAGTTCGAATTATATATTCAACATTTGTTCATTGATTCACCTGGAGATCAACATCCCCTAGCGGCGAACCATGGAAATTTCGAAACATTTCGGAAACTGTAATGACGTAACGAAACTTTGTTTGCCGAAATCACGTGACTTGCCAATTTGATACATGCGCCAAACCTCTGATTTGAAACGAAAGATTAGCAAAGGTTTTGAAGCTTCATGCAGCAGGATTTTGAAAGCACGCATCACTAGTTTTGCCACAATCCCTCAAAGCATTTCGTAGGTACAGTGTCAAGTTCAATTTTGTACGTTCATTGTGGAATTTGTTGAAGCGCCATTCAAAAATGGTATGTTTTATCAAAATTCTATGAATAACTTTTTATGAGTGCATCTAGATGATGGAAGACAATTTTCGTGAAAATCGGCCAAACGGTCTAGGAGGAGTTAGAAAAAGCACGTTTTCAAAATAGTTTAAAAAGGCAGACAGGAAGTTTGGTCAATTATGACATAATTGGTATCACTGTTCTCGGCATGAACCAAGGAATCCATAATGACCAGTCTCATGACAGTAGGTTAAAAGGAGTAAATAGCTATTAGCATTTTTAGAAATAACATTGTAATTTTTGACCACAAGGTGGCACTGTCCTGAAACCCTTTGAGTCCCTTCAGAACATTGTGGCAAAGAAATCTACAAACTTTCATAACGATGTGCCAAGTAAAATACAGCATTTTATGACTAAATTCAAAATGCCCGATATCCCAAATGGCCTCAGTATGACACTCAGTATGCCCCACTGAATCCAATGAGACCAATTTGATAATCTTATGATAAAAAGTTAAATGCAAAAATGTGCTTATTTCATATCTTGACAACTGGTTGGTGCTGTTCAGAATCTGTTCAGAGGTGCAGCTAACCTCAGGGCCAAATACTGATGAGACATACCAAGTTTCGTCACAATCACTCAAAGATTTACGGAGATATACCTTCCCATCCATTTTTGCATGCTCAACATCGAATTTGTTGAATGGCTCAATGTGCTTAGTGCATGTAGCTTAAAAGATTACATTGTAAACTGAATTGTATTTACTGACTAATGTATGTTAAAAGCATTTTTGCATTTCTTTTCAGTTTCATAAGAAATGTAAGAAAAAAATGTTAGGAGAAATTACATTATTGCACTTATGGAACAAAGTTAAAGGCGTTGACTTTATTTTTCACCTGAGCGGTCATTCAAGCCTCTCGACAAGCCGAACACGTTTTTATATACATACATACATACATACATATATATGCATCAGTAACAGAGGTACTGAATGATATCAAGAGATGCACTCTCTCTCTCTCTCTCTCTCTCTCTCTCTCTCTTTGCCAAACATGGTCTTAATAATCAAATACATAAACATATAACATGCTTCAGGTGCATCACTGTTACCAGTATTAAAATATTGTTGTGGAGGATTCTTTATATTTAAAAGGAATATTTGTTTAAGCTTCATATTATTTACAATATTGATCCCATCATATTGTATGTTTGGTGTGTCAAAAATATTATACTTCTATACATGTATTTATTGAGGAAAATGATCCAATATTTCATATCTTTGAGTGGCAAAAGTATGTGAAACTCTAGTATTAGCAGTTAATTTGACAATCAGGTGTGAGTGAGCACCCTGTTTTATTAAAAGAATAGTGAAAGTCTGATCAAAGTCTGATCAAAGTGTATCATGGCACAAACAAAGGAGATTTTTGAGGACCTCAGAAAAAGAGTTGTTGATCAGACTGGAAAAGTATACAAAACCATCTCTAAAGACTTTGGACACCATCAGTCCAGTCAGACAGATTGTGTACAAATGGAGGAAATTCAAGTCCAATGTTACCCTCCCCAGGAGTGGTCAGCCAACAAAGTCACTCCAAGACGCGTAATAGTCCCCAGGGTAATTTCTAAGTAACTTAAGGCCTCTCTTACATTGGCTAATGTCAATGTTCATGAGTCCACCATTAGAAGAACATTGAACAAAAATGGTGTGCATGGCAGAGTTGCAAAGAGAAAGCCACTGCTCTCCAAAAGGAATATTACTGAACCTCTGCAGATTGCTAAAGATCATGTGGACAAGCCAGAAGGCTACAGGAAAAATGTTTTGTGGATAGATGAGACCAAAATAGAAATAGAAGCATTATATTTGGAGAAAGGAAATCTTCCAGCATAAGAACCTTATCCCATCAGTGAAATATGGTGGTGGTAGTATCATGGTTTGGGCTTGTTTTGCTGCATCTGGGCCAGGATGACTTGCCATCATTGATAGATTAATGAATTCTAAATTATACCAGCAAATTCTAAAGGAAAATGTCCGGACGTCTGTCCATGAACTGAATCTCAAGAGAAAGTGGGTCATGCAGCAAGACAACAACCCTAAGCACATAAGTCACTCTACCAGAGAATGGTTAAAGAAGAATAAATTTAATGTTTTGGACTGGCCAAGTCCTGAACTTAAGCCAATAGAAATGTTGTGGAAGGACCTGAAGCAAGCAGTTAATATGAGGAAACCCGCCAACATCACAGAGTTGAAGATGTTCTGTACTGAGAAATGGGCTTTTTAAAATTCTCCAAGTCAATGTGCACAACTGATCAGCAGTTAATGGAAACATTTAGTTACAGTTATTGCTGCACAATGTTCAGAAATATTTTATATAAATGTAAATGCAGTAATGAGATTTTTAATAATATGATTATATTTAAACACATTGCTTTCAACTCAAGTATTTTGACTGGATTACACTAGTTCTTTATCTACCATTCACAACTGTTGGAAATGTGTAAGACATACTAGAATCCCATGAATGTTTCAAGAACTTTTCATTTCTGTTCCACTTAATAAACATTACAGAACATGCACAATTTATATTGTAGGGGATGTCATGAGAGTCATATTATGCCAAATTGATAAACTAAGAGACGTGAACAGAAGCATGTAGACTGAAATCAGCAGAATTAAGTGGCAGACATAGTGAACTCATTTTCCAAATCACAAGTTCTGTAGCACATGCCCTTAAGTATAATTACACCACAATTCCGCATGACTGCATGTGGAAGAGCACGTGACCTGCTGTCCTGCTTAACTAAACCCCAGACATATCCAATTCTTCTAAACGTTTTTCTAATTTGTTGTTACTTTTCCCTTAGCATTTATCTGTACCTACTAAAAAGCCCACTTATGTAAAGGTATGTCCTCCCTTCAATAGATGTAAATGGTTTAAAGATAGAGTTTTTATAGTGACTTTAACTGTGTGTAGAATCAGCTTTCCAGCAGAAATCTTCACTGCAGGAAGTTTTCTTAGACAAATTTTTTTAGCAGTGAGAGACCCCTTTCTCTATTAAAAAAATCATCATTCCCCTTAATATCATGGCACATTAGGCAAATCTATACCATCATATTCATTAATTGGAGGCATTGGAACTTTTTTATTTGTGAACTTTCCACCTTTCGAACCAAAACCACACTGTTGCAGATTCAAAACATTTCATCTCATATTAGCAACACTATTTGTAGTTGATATTGTGTCTACAACTTTTGAGTTGTAAATATTTGTAATGATAAATTAGCTTTGATATAGTTAATTGAGCGCTCCACCATTATTAAATATTAGGTGAGCCTGCCTTTGCTCTACAGCCATTCATTGAACTGAAATCCTGAGACGAGCCTCCTAATCTCCTATAAGATGGTACGATTTGATTGGTCTTTCTTTCTGCTGAAAGCAAGCAAGGCATCTCAGTGTCAGGTCAACCCAGTCTAGAGACTCCATTTCCCACAATGCACCACGACCTCCAAACATGGCCGCCCCAGACTCCATTTCCTAAAACACACCCACTCTACCTCACTCTCAGTCACCAGATTTTGATTGTGCACACCTGCGTGTAATCACACACACACCCAAATGCACCCTTTAAATAGAGACTCTCAGGCACAAGGACATTGTGAAGTATACACTCAATTTCTTTTGTGCTACTTTGGTCTTTGTTTTGTTTATTTTGCCTACTTTCTGACATCCTGTTTGTTGACCACTTGACCACTGCCTGTCAATGATTTTGATTCCTGCTCTATGTTTTGGATTGTTTGCATCCATCTTAGCCTTCTTTACATGACAGAATGGTAAATGGTCTGCCTTTGCATAACTACTTTTAACCTTACCAGTTCTACAAAGCGCTTTATACTGTTTCTCATTCATGCAATCACAGATACACTCATACACCAATGGTAGCAGAGCCATGCAAGGTGCTAGCCTTCCAACAGGATTGGGGTTCAGTGTCTTGCCCAAGAACACTTTGATATGGAGTCATGTGGGCCGGAGTTTGAACTGTCATCTCTGCGATTAGTGGACAACCCGAACTACCACCTGAGCCACAGCCACCGAAAAAAAAATGCTTCACTGATTGCATGGATGCAGCAAATGAGCACTGTCTTTCGGATGAGACCTTAAACTGAGGTCCTGATTCTCTGTGGTCATTAAAAATCCCAGGAGACTTCTTGTAAATTGTAGGGGTATACCCCGGTGCCCTGGTGAGATTTCTCCAGTGGCCCTTCTGTGTTATTCCCCCAAATAATCTCAATCTCTGAATAGGCTACTTCAATCTTGCCTCTCCACTAACAGCTGATGTGTGATGGGCGTTCTGGTTCACTATGGCTGCCATCGTAGTATCATCCAGTTGGATACTACACACTAATGATGGTCGAGGTGGTTTAGGAGACACCCCCCAACACTATGTAAAACACTTTGAGTGTCTAGTAAAAACACTATAAAATTTTAACTAACTAACTATTAAAAATGCAAATATCTGGATACCTCTAAAAAATAATTTTATATCTCATTGGATATAACATAGATCTCATTGGATTGACAAAGGGAAATAAACATCATACTCAGTTTTTATATAGGTTTTATTGTTATTGCTGAACTTTTGCTTGATAATTATTTGCTAATTTTCCTTCTTTGGCCAGACAGTTGTGACAAATGCAACCTATCATCCAGCTAAAACAAGGAAATGGCTTGTAATCAGGCAGTTCTTGTGAGGTATTCAAATTATTCAAATTGAATTTCTCTGGTCCCATGTTTTGGATTTAAGTTAGAGCCCATTCTCTGTTAATAGACCTCACATGCTAGCACAACTATAGCCAAAAGACTGGCCAATATGCTAATATGTTCTCTATTGTGTTTAGAGAACAATATTTAATAACAATAATAAACTTTATTTTATGAAGTGCCTTTAAAAGCAGCTTCTCAAAGCGCTGTACACAAAATAAGCAGTACACAGAAAAAATAAGAGATAAAAATTAATAAGAATAACAACAACAATAATAATAATAATAATAATAATAATAAAGTAGACATCAACAGTCAAATGCAAGTTTAAAAAATTTTGTCTTGAGTTGAGCTTTAAAAATGCCAAAGGTCTGAGCTTCCCTAAGTTCAGGAGGAAGAGAGTTCCAAAGTGAAGGAGCATAGACAGAAAAAGCCCTGTCACTCAGAGATTTTAAGCGAGTTAACAGATTACACTGTGAGGAGTGCAGTCTGCGATTTGGGGTGTAAGGAATTAATAAAGCAGACAGGTAATGAGAAGCCAAGCCATGTAATGCCTCAAATGTCAGCATCATAATCTTAAAATCGACACGGAACCTGACCGGAAGCCAGTGCAAGGACTCCAAAACAGGAGTAATATGATCGCATTTCCTGGTCTTAGTCAGGATCCTGGCAGCAGAGTTTTGTACGTATTGCAGTTTATTGATTGTGGATTTAGACACTCTGGCTAAAACTGCGTTATAGTAATCTAGCCGAGTGAGTTTAGCATAGGGCGCAGTCTTGCTATATTCCTGAGGTGAAAAAAGGGTGCTTTAACAATGCTCTGAACAAAAGAATCAAATGTAAGGCTGGTATCAAAAATTACTCCAAGGTTTCTCACTTTACTTTGAGTCTCTAGAACAGAGCCATAAACAAACAAAGACAGTGGACCAGCTTTGAGAATTTGATGACGGGAACCTATAAGGGAAACTTCGGTTTTCCCGCTATTCAGGCACCGAAAATCATTATTAATCCACGTTTTTATCACAGAAATACATTCAGAAAGAAAACAAACATAAATTTTTTCACCAGATCTTGAGTGAATGTAGATTTGGTTATCATCAGCATAAAGGCCAAGCAATCGCAGCAGATGCCCAAGTGGAGATAGATAAATATTGAAAAGTAGAGGGCCTAAAACTGAACCCTGAAGGAACACCAGTGAGCACCGGGTTTTTTTTTTTTAAAATATATATATATATATATATATATATATATATATATATATATATATATATATATATATATATATATATATATATATATATATATATATATATATATATAGGTGGTTTGTGCCAAACTGTATCTGGTTTATTATTATTATTATTATTATTATTATTATTATTATTATTATTATTATTATTATTATTATTATTATTATATACTGCTTTTTTAAATAAAGGGAACACTTGGAGTTACATTGTGCTGTTTAAGTGTTCCCTTTATTTTTTTGAGCAGTATATTTTCTGTTTGCATTGGGCATTCAGTTTGTCTCTGTTATTTTACTATTCAAATGCCTCACATACACAAAGCAGTTGATTTGGCCTGGCTGATGACAACACTGAGTTGTAACCAATCAGGACAATGGTGTTGCTTAGAGAGTTCCGGTATTGGCTTTACTTAAATGGTCCAAAATCTGTTCTCTTCTTCACAGACTCCACTCCTTATGCACACTGTTTGTTTTCAAGCCATACTCTCAATTTCACAGAGACATTAACATGCACTGTAAAGATCAAATCAGGTAAGCGTTCTGTTTTTGCTTTCTCTGTCCCTTCTATTTATCAGAATTCTTAAACGGTAATGTGAATATTCTTTGAAGTTTTTTAATCTAGAAGGCAAATAGAGAAACAACATTTTATGACATTGCTTATTTAATGAGATCTGTTTGATCTGATTTAATGCCTTAGTAAATAAAAAAAAAACATGTACTTCAGCTTTAATGAAGTAACTAGTAACTACATTTTAATTTTCATATTCAAATTAGTAACAAAGTAACTAACAATTGTGTTAATTGATGGTTTTAATAATAAACCAAATAAGCTAAATATTCAAGATCTGTATTAAACAATTTTCATAACATAATTAAGTAAAAGGAAGACCAAGATGACCAACACAAACAACACCATAATTAACATGTTTGTGGTTGCTGACTGACAAAATAATAGAGAAATAAAGATGAATATTCACACCAGAGAAGTTATGCTGTAACTGAATTTATCATTTATGACATTTTTATGCATGGAATGAATAAATGTAGTCAATGTTAACATATTAACCAACATCAGTTAATACATGTTAACTTTCTTTAATGCAACAGCATCGTTTTCCAGAACAATATGGCTCTAACACAAATAATAGATTTATATTAATGTGTAAACTGTAAAAGTGTAAAAGTGTGATGTGTCATTCATTAATAAAAAAAAAATTGTAAATTGCTGTGGTATTTGTGGAATTAATATTACTTATGGTTTATTAAAGCTGAAGTTTGTGGTTTGTTAATAATGCTTGTTAAGGGAACCTTAATGCGAAACTTTATCAATGTGTTATAAACGTTTGAAGTTTGAAGTTTTATTGTCAGTTTTAAACACTTAGGTAAAGGGTTCCTCAAGGGTTTTGTGGAGTTCTACTTGGAAGGAGTCTTCTGTTCTAAATAGTACTTTTAATGTTTGCATCAGAGGGAGAAAATGAAGCCATAAGTGTGCTAGACAGAACCTTTCTCTAGATATATAGATATTAGTTGTGGCTTACAACTGCAAGACTACAGATGGTTCATTTTATGACAAACACTATGTTTTTGGTTGGCAGATATTTAAGAAATGTTTATCAATGTTTCCAGTGATTTAGCAAATTAGCATCACACAGACTCATTATGTACTCTCATGTGCTGTTCCAAGCTGTTTCGATAAAAGGTAAGAATGAAATGAAAATACCAAAAGTAAGTAGTAAGTAGATATATTTCTCATACCTCCTCACAGTCACAAAGACTACCAGAGATCAGTGGATTGGCTCCAGTCCCAAACACAGCACAGACCTAAAGTGGCCATCATCTGTGGATCTGGACTGGGCATGCTGGCTGATGCACTCCAGGGCCAGGAATCCTTCAAGTACTCTGATATTCCTGGCTTTCCCCAAAGCACAGGTGAGATTTGTTGCTCAGAGTGAATGATACATACATATAAATATATATGTGTGTGTGTGTGTGTGTGTGTGTGTGTGTGTGTGTGTGTGTGTGTGTGGTGAAGAGTTATGAGGGCTATGAGTGGTGATGAACTATGAGGACTCAGAGACCAATCACAAAGCCATACTGGTGAGCACGATGCAATCTGAAATGCTGCAGAAGGCCATTACTGAGATCATTATCTGTGTGGACATGAATAACAATCAAGCATGACCACAGATCCAAGTAGTTTCATCAAATCTGCAGTCACTTTGGCTAACAGAGGTTCCTTCATGTTTATTCATATGTATAATTTTCTTTAATATATATATATATATATATATATATATATATATATATATATATATATATATATATATATAATGTGTGTGTGTGTGTGTGTATAGTGCAGGGCCATATTGGGAGGCTGGTGTTTGGCGAACTCAAAGGGAAGACCTGTGTTTGTATGCAGGGCCGATTTCACATGTATGAGGGACACTCAATATGTAAGGTGAGATCTTTCAGATACACCAATATATATACTGAAGCACTGTGGTTATGACAAAGCATATTTGTGTCTTACAATATGTGCATCACACTTGCCAGTTACTATTTTCAATATAACAATATAGATATTTACTTACTATCATACCTTCTAGTACAATTTAAATAAGTGCATTTTGTAAACATTTTGTCAGTATGTGCTTTGGCAAAAAGCATCCTTTTTAAAATTCACTGTTGGCACAGAGCTCATACATTCCTCCACAAAATGACATTGAGGTAAATCACATGCTGGATGCCATTGATTATTTCACTGTTCACTGTGCCTGTTGTTCATAAAAACCATGAGAAGTACATAGCTCTTCTCATCTAGTAGCAAGGTTACAATAATTTACAACAGAGGTGTTAAACTTATGGACTGTGGGCTAGAGGTGGCAGGAAAAAAGTTTGAAATCTGGCTAACCAAATGAATTTAGAGTCTGTGTTCTAAACTGAAACCACATTGTGGACCGCAGATGGATTGAAAGATTGGAAAAAAATAACTAATCTCTGTTATTCTACTAGGAATAAAAATAGAGCAATAAACTCATCTTCTGATGAGTGCTAATGACAAGTAATTCATCCTTAGCAAACTTTTCCCCAAAAGATCCGGCTTAGTGGTCTGACTGCAGCAGGGGTGAATACTTATGAAATAACATCACATAACACATTTAAGAGAGTTATTGATGATTTTTTGTGGCCCATAAACTAAATGAGACTCCCTTGGTGTTCATAGTTCCTGTGCTATAAAACTGAGCTGTATTAATACTATGTTTAGAACGGTGTTATCCATTTAATTTATTGAAACAGTGATGGCTGGCTTGTTATTCTGCATCTCCTTCACAGGTCACTTTCCCAGTGAGAGTGTTCAAGCTTTTGGGTGTGGAAACCCTGATTGTCACGAATGCTGCAGGGTCCATAGCAGAAAGCTATCACTGTGGTGATGTCATGATCATTAGAGATCACATCAACTTCCCTGGACTTGCTGGTTTAAACCCACTAAATGGCCCTAATGATGACAAGTGAGTCAAGATTTATCTGACCTTAATGACTGTCATACTTAACAATAAATCTACAGTAAGCTCATGGGAGCTAGCTTGGACTAACACATTCATGCAACATTGCCTACAACACTTCTAGAAAAAATGGCACACAAACTTTATTTTTGTTTCTGCATCTCAGGAAACCTTTCAAGACTCTATGTAGAAATGAACAACATAGACTTTCCTGTTCAGTAAAGGTTGATTTCAGGAAGTTAATAACCTCTAAGGAACACACAAGGACATGTGCATACGTACTACAGCAAACTAATTTTCATAACTGTTAACCACATTAAATGTCTAGCTAAAACTCATACTATTCATATTTGTGGGGAACCTCTTAACTGTGTACTGTTACTCCTCAGGTTTGGACCTCGTTTTCCCCCTATGTCTGGAGTTTATGATAAAGATTTGAGAAAGCTGGCATTTGACATCTGTAAGAGGATGGGCGTCACCCAATTTGTCCAGGAGGGAGTGTATTGTATGGTGGGTGGGCCCAACTTTGAGAGCATAGCAGAAGCCAGACTTCTCCACAAACTGGGAGTGGATGCAGTGGGTGAGCTTCTTTAAATAGTAAAATGTTAAAAGACCATATGAGTCTTGTCTATTACATTTCTTCATTATTAACATATTTTAAATTGATCCAGTAAAACTGACTTCCTTACAGTGAGGGAAAAAAGTATTTGATCCCCTGCTGATTTTGTACGTTTGCCCACTGACAAAGAAATGTTCAGTCCATAATTTTAATGGTAGATTTATTTGAACAGTGAGAGACAGAATAACAACAAAAAAATCCAGATAAATTGATCTGCATTTTAATGAGGGAAATAAGTATTTGACCCCTCTGCAAAACATGACTTAGTACTTGGTAGCAAAACCCTTGTTGGCAATCACAGAGGTCAGACGTTTCTTGTAGTTGGCCACCAGGTTTGCACACATCTCAGGAGGGATTTTGTCCCACTCCTCTTTGCAGATCTTCTGCAAGTCATTAAGGTTTCGAGGCTGACGTTTGGCAACTCAAACCTTCAGCTCCCTCCACAGATTTTCTATGGAATTAAGGTCGGGAGACTGGCTAGGCCACTCCAGGACCTTAATGTGCTTCTTCTTGAGCCACTCCTTTGTTGCCTTGGCCGTGTGTTTTGGGTCATTGTCATGCTGGAATACCCATCCATGACCCATTTTCAATGCCCTGGCTGAGGGAAGGTTTGACGGTACATGGCCCCGTCCATCATCCCTTTGATGCAGTGAAGTTGTCCTGTCCCCTTAGCAGAAAAACACCCCCAAAGCATAATGTTTCCACCTCCATGTTTGACGGTGAGGATGGTGTTCTTGGGGTCATAGGCGGCATTCCTCCTCCTCCAAACACGGCGAGTTGAGTTGATGCCACAGAGCTCCATTTTGGTCTCATCTGACCACAACACTTTCACCCAGTATTCCTCTGAATCTTTCAGATGTTCATTGGCAAACTTCAGACGGGCATGTATATGTGCTTTCTTGAGCAGGGGGACCTTGAGGGCGCTGCAGGATTTCAGTCCTTCACAGCGTAATGTGTTACCAATTGTTTTCTTGGTGACTATGGTCCCAGCTGCCTTGAGATCATTGTCAAGATCCCTCCCGTGTAGTTCTGGGCTGATTCCTCACTATTCTCATGATCATTGCAACTCCACGAGGTGAGATCTTACATGGAGTCCCAGGCTGAGGGAGATTGACAGTTCTTTTGTGTTTCTTCCATTTGTGAATAATTGCACCAACTGTTGTCACCTTCTCACCAAGCTGATGGCAATGGTCTTGTAGCCCATTCAAGACTTGTGTAGGTCTACAATCTTGTCCCTGACATCCTTGGCGACCTCTTTGGTCTTGGCCCTGGTGGAGAGTTTGGAATCTGATTGATTGATTGCTTCTGTGGACAGGTGTCTTTTATACAGGTAACAAGCTGAGATTAGGAGCACTCCCTTTAAGGATGTGCTCCTAATCTCAGCTCGTTACCTGTATAAAATACACCTGGGAGCCAGAAATCTTTCTGATTGAGAGAGGGTCAAATACTCATTTCCCTCATTAAAATGCAAATAACCACACCAAACTCTTTGGCTGCTACACATGATGAAACAGAAAGTCCATCCAGAGTTACTATTGTAGGATATTTTGCTTCTCCAACCTACATTGGCCCTGCTAGCTCACAAATTCAAACTATAAAATGGATTCAAAGATCTATCTTAAACTTAAGATAAATAAAACAGCCAAACTCATGAACACTGTATTCAGATAATGGTAAATGGGCACTTATATAGCGCTTTTATCCAAAGTGCTTTACACTGTGTCTCATTCACACATTCACATACACACAAATGGTGGCAGAGCTGCCATGCAAGGCACTAGCTTGCCATTGGGAGCAACTTGGGTGTCTTGCCCAAGGACAATTCGGCATGTGGAGTCACCCGGGCTGGGAACCATACCGCCGACCCTACGATTAGTGGACAACCCGCTCTACCAACTGTGCCACAGCCACCCCAGTAGGTTTATTAGCAGTCAAGCAAGACAGAAAATAACCCAGCTGGCACTAGGGATGCACGTCACATGAAGATGTAACTTGCATCAAAGTAACAGTGGCACAAAGTCTCTTTATATACACTTCAACCATGGCACCATATCTAACATTAACCAAACATAGCTCCCCTTCTTGTACATCCAATCACAATCTTCAACACGTATCCCAGTTAAACAATTTCCCATTATCTCCAAGAGTCCTTAGGTTTACTCATTTAGTACTGCTCTAATTTCCCTTATCTCTTGCCTCAGTCCATCTTAATTTTTGAAGGTTATACTGTAGGGTCATTCATCTTTTCTAGCAGTTAGTTCATTATCTACTTTTGAGCTATTTCTACCTCGAATGAGCAACAGACTTTTCTCTTGTCAGGGATGAGTGAACATTCTAATGCTTATCTGCATGGTACAGTTGTGCCTCTTTAGTTGGTCCTATATCTTTGCTCCTTGTCTGACCTATGGAAGGGTCAGACTTGTGCTTTCTAACGTATTCTATATTTTATGCGTTCTTCTGACTTATACATATGGTCAAACATCAACCCTAAACCTTCCAAGGCAAACCCTGGACCTTCCAAGATGGTTGATACATACAAATGCACTATCACGCTTTTCCCACTTTTCTCCAGGAGTTCCTCTCTTTTGCACCTAAGTGCATTGCAAACTTCACAATGGCCTATATGTTAATAATAATAATGTGCCCAATACACATACTGTGAAACTTTATTCTATAAAAGCAAAGAGTAATATTTCTTTTTATTAATGTTAAATGTTAATAACCTGATATTCCTCTGTGTGTGTGTGAACGTTTCACCCGCATCTGAGTACTTCCATCTTCAACAGTCCATCTGTCAGAACTTCCTCATGCTTATGCTGGTGTGGTCTTACACAACCACCATGTCACAATTTCCACTCAGGTTAGCGCTGGAACACACAGCATGCTCCGATGACCAAGGGCACACTTCTGTGTTTGTCAGTGACACTGACTCTGTCATGGTTTGTCCTGTCTCCACCCCGTATTGTAATTGGTTGCTTCCCATATGTGTCATCATTAATCTCAGCTATATTTTTGTCTTATCATATTTAGTATTAAAACCCCTCGTGTATCTATGTATGGTGCGGAGTATTGAGACACAACTGATCAGAGGCCTGCAGTCATTTACCACTTTCATCAGCGCTGTATCTGTGCTATGATGAAGCCTAAATCCTGACTGATACATTTCATGAATGTTATTCCTATGTAGGTATGAGCATAGCTACTGTGCTACAACCTTTTTTAAGATCTTGAAGATAAAGGGCAGATTTGATATAGGTCTATAGCTGGACAATTGACATGGGTCCAGGTCAGGTTTTTAAATCAGGAGTTTAATAACTGCTAGTTTTATTAATGATTAATGATTTAGGTACATAACCAGTGCTAAGGGAAGAATATATATATTTTTAGAAGGGATTTGGTTACTTCAGGAATAATCTGTTTGAAGAAACATGTAGGTAAGGGATCTAGTATACAAGTTGATGATTTTGATGAAGAAATTAACTAAATTAGTTTGGTCTCTCATTGTAAACGTTGTAATCATTGGTCTGGTATTGTTATATTATTATCTACAGGGTTAATTAAAATACTGTCTGGTTTTAAAATAATAGCCTGAATTTTTATTCTAAAAAATCATGAAATTGTCACTGCTATATAATGATTGTGTGCATGTTTCTGTGGTGGTTTTGTTCCTAGTTAATTTTGCTACAGTATTAAATAAGAATCTAGGGTTATATTTGTTATCTTCAATTAGGGGAGAAATAGATTGATCTATCAGCACTAAGAGATTTTTTTTACAGTTCTGGAGGCTCTCCTTCCAAGCTGTTTGAAATGTTACCAATTTCGTTTGACGCTGTTTACGTTTTAATTGTTGAATGGTCTACTTTAAGGTGCATGTGTGATCATTATACCAGGGTGCTAGCTTTTTCTCTCTAATTATTTTTATTTTAAGTGGAGCACCCTTATCTAGCGTGTAGCAGAACGTTGACTCATTTAGTTGCCTGATCAAGTTATTTGGGATCAGACGGTGATCCAATCAGAGATGATATCTCTGATAAAACTCTGTGCAGCAGCTGATGTGAATGTACGTTTGACACGGTAGCATGGCAAGGTGCAAATATTATGATTGATACACAATTTAAGCCAGATGAGCAAATGGACTGAGATAGGTTCAGACTGCAGATGTGTTACTATATTTTCTATATTTAATCTGTATTTTCGTATCAGGTCAAGAGTGTGACCACCATTATGAGTGGGTCTGATTACATTCTGATTGACCCCTACTGAATCTAGAATAGACACAACCGCTGTTCTCAGAGGGCCCACTGGGTCATCAAGATGAATATTAAAGTCATTAACAATTAAAGCTTTATCTAGAGAAATAACCAGGTTTGAGATAAAATAAGGAATTCAGAATATGGCCCTCGGGGTCTCTAAATAATAATTAGTGGAATCGATTCTCGGTTGACTTACTTTGTGTGGCTATGTATGTTATACTAGTATAAGGAAGTTCAAAGAGTTGAATTTATGTCTAGGTTTTTGTGCGATGCCAAGATTATCATTATAAATAAGTGAGACACCCCTCTGCCAATCAGACAGGTCTGATGTATATAACTGTATCCAGGAGGACAGCTTTATTTTGTGCTTATTTACTCATTTGGTTTAAACCATTTTTCTGTTAAACACATTATATTAAACTCCTGATCAGTAATGGTTTCATTAATAATAGCTGCTTTAGACATCAGAGATCTAATCCTAACTTCAACTTCAGATGAAAGGTGCAGGCTGTGCATTCAGTTTGATATAATTTTATGTTGATTAGATGACTAAAACAAACTTTCAGAAAATTTGTACATTTTTGTTTAGTTTGGGGAACCGACACAGTCTCAATATTGTGGAACCTAGGTGATGACTCAGTTTAGCCTGCTTGTCTGCTCCCTGACCTTGGCTCTGGATTGTCACAGATTAACTAGGCCTGTTCTGAGACTATATTGGGGCAAATAAGTATTGAATGTGTCTCTCATTTCCAATGAGGCAATTCACATGACATTTTCACCAGACATCAGTATTAATTCAATAAATCCAGAAATCTAAAAGATTCACAACATTAAAGCCCATAAATAAATTTGTGTGTAATAAAGTGGAATGACACAGGAAAAAAAGGATTGAACACGCTAACTGAAATTTATTTAATATTTAGTGGAGAAGCTTTTGTTTGTAGACGCTTCCTGTATGAAGAAATTAATGGGCCGCAGTATTCAGATGTGATTTTGGCCCATTCTTCTAAACATATTGTCTTTAAATCTTGTTCAATTGGATTCAAGTCAGGTGATTGACTGGGCTATTCTAACGCCTATTCTAACGCCCAATTGAGAGTTTCCTTTGCTGTATGCTTTGGATCGTTGTTCTGCTGGAAGTCCACCCACATCTCATCATCTTCATCCTGGTGAATGGCAGCAGATTCTCCTCAAGAATCTCCTGGTAAAGGGCTCCATTCATCGTTCCTTCAATTATATGAAGTCTGTCAGTACCATGTGATGAAAAACAGCCCCACACCATGAGGCTTCCACCTCCAAACTTCACTGTTGATATCTTGTTTTAAGGGTGATGTGCAGTGCCATTTCTTCTCCAAAACATGGTGTGTAGTATGACAGACAAAAAGTACAATTTTGCTCTCCTCTGACCAGACTACACTCTCTCAGTATTTCATAAGCTTGTGCAAATGAGTTGTAGCAAACTTTAAACGAGCTTTGACATGCCTTTTCTGAGGTAATGGAGTCTTGTGGGGTGAGCGTGAGCAATGTAGAGCATTGCCCAATGTTTTCTCTGTGATGATTTCACCTGACTATCTTTGAAAACCTGTGCTTGCCTAAGACCCTAAGATTACCTGCTATGTCCGGCAGCCTGGCTTTGCCTAATGATCATCTGTTCTGTTTTCTTCTTGTCCTACAGGCATGAGCACAGCCCCTGAAGTCCTTGTGGCTAGCCATTGCGGCATGCGTGTGTTCGGCCTCTCACTTATCACCAATAAAGTGGTGAAGAGCTATGAGGACTCAGAGACCACCAATCACGAAACCATACTGGAAGTGAGCAAAATGCGATCAGAAATGCTGCAGAAACTCATTACTGAGATTATCATTCATATGGACATAAATAACAATCAAGCATGACCATAGTTCTGAGTAGTTTCATCAAATCTGCAGTCACTTTGACTAACAGAGGTTCCTTCACTGTTTATTTTAAATAACATGCATATTTTGTTGTTATTATTATTAGGTGGACAGTCACTGTTACTGAGCACCTTGTTATTTTGAACTAACTGAAAATGTTTATAAACAAAAAACAAACTCATCACTCACCAAATATTGTATGAATATCACACTAGAGGGAGCTATAATTTCAAAATAAAATACTGATTGTCACATTTTTGAATGTTGCAGCTTCTTGATAGAATGTATATGGGTGTGTGAGTATTTGAAAAACGTTGCACCACTGGCTAATCAGATTTCAGAAAACATTTCAGAAAGCATAGTCATAACCTCTAATAAAATATGACTGGTATGCTTAATAATTGGTCACTCTTAGGTATTACTCTTCTTCTCAGAGACTCTGCTTCAAATTATTCACCTCTTTGAATCAAATAACTTTTCAATATGAATGGTTTCTTGGCTAAGGTTTGGATTTCAAATTCAAATCTCAGCTTCACCAAGTTAGCCCAATAAACCAGGCTTTTAAAAAAAAAAAATTAACAAGCCTGGCTAAATTCCATGAATTTTGGTTCCACAATGGAAGATAATTTTAAAATTGCTCAGTTAGTATACCGACAAGCTTTTGGACAAACCTGCTTTGTGCCAAACTAAGCTTGAAGCTTAGCTTGAGAAATTCTTTTCAACGAGTCATGTTCAGGATTTGACTTAAACTGAATGAAATAAATGACTTAAAGAAACACAACAAATATACTTGAGAAAACAAACTAACATCCAAAACAAAGAAACTATAAACAACATACAACAAACCTAAACCAGAAATATAGACACAAGCATTAACTACACATGTGATAAGATAACAGGCAAGTATCTACAGAACTGGCTCAATCATAATTACTGATTTTACTCAGAAAGATATCTGAAGCACACATATCTGTAATAATATTTTATTTGCACCCCTGTGTAATAATAAATATAAGAAAATAAAAATGAAAATATATAATTGTATCACCTCTCTGTAATTGCATTACTTGAAAGTGGAACAGTAGAGTATTTGATCGTATGTAAGATGGAAAAAACTGACAGTTTTGATTTACTGTATTAAAAATAAAGGCTCCATAGTAGGAACTGTGCAATAAAATTAAGTACACCTTTCATTACTGAGATTTAGGACTGGGTATTGACACAGATTTTATGAATCAATTCGATTTCGATTCAATTCAACATTGATTTATTTGGATATATATATCAGGTACAGTACATGCCAATTCTTCTTAAGGAAAACAATCTCTCAACTATTGCTGTAAACTATACAGGGATCCCTGTTAGTTGGTACAATGCTATAATATTATAGGTTAAAATTAACCAATTCAAATTCAGTTTCTATTTATTTTAGATATAATAAACACTCATTCAAACTGAGTTACATACAACCATTTTAAATTTAAATAAGGCGGGTTTTACAGCAACTTTTAAATTATATCATTATGTTTCTGCTCCAAATCGTTGTTGAAATATAAACATTTAAACGGTGGCTGTAGTAACTTATTTTCCTGAGAGATTTATTCAAACATACAATAAATGAGAAATCACTAACATGTTATGTACGAGTACGAATATAATGAATATGTAATATAGAGCATATATTTAGCAAAATGCTCCTCTCTATAGTTATTTTTTTTTCTAGTTAACTATCAAGCTATGGAGATTTTCGTGAGGTAAATGTAGGGTTGCATGCACATATTGTTTACAAGCTGTTTTATTGGCGTCTTTCCGCGGTAGAAACACAGATTGGGCGATTACATGAGAGCTAATACACTTCAGTAACTTTCATGTTTATTCGTATTCGTATGAAGTGGAAAAGATTATCGGTTTCCGCTTTGTCCATTTGGGACAGGGCCAATGTCACGCCACATTGGCCCTGTCCCAAATGGCACACTCCACCCTTGTGGCGCTCCTCTGAGTCCATACTTTGGTGACGTCGCTTATGCAGACTTATGGGGCGCTAAGGCACCAGTCACGAGGGGGCTGTTAATAGACGGTTTTTGGAACGGACTCGACGAAATGATGCCGGAAAGAGGCAGATTTTGACTATAATTTCACATTTCTTATCTTCAAACTATATAATGAAATATAACTAAAAGCTAGAGCTATCGTTAACTTACATATGAAATCACTGTTAATTACAAAAACGTACACTTAAAAATGCTGTTCTCTGTCATGTTGGCGAAAACCTGCAATTGAGCCTGCAGCAGTATGGGCTTCGATGAAGTCTGCATCGAGAGCCTAAAGGGGGCGCTCGCGAGAACCCTCACTTGAAAATCTCAAATGGGACACACTACAGACTCGTAGACATGCATGCAATTGGAGGTCACGAGACTGCAAGCCAGGACAGGAAGTGCGCCATTTGCTATATGGCCTAAAAAGAGTGTCAAAACTGTATTTATTGCTTGAATTTCGTGATAAAATTGACTGAATTTGAAAGTTGAGGCTTTGTTTCATTACAGAAGTAACAAAGCACAAAGCTTATTGCGATTATTATGGTAGGTGCTCTACAAATAATGTGCAGTAAAAACAGCATATACTAAAAGATCGATTCTTGGGATTTAAGAATTGATATTGGGTCTTCAAAATGAGAATAGATTAAATTCGGGGAATCGATATTTTCAACCCAGACCTACTGAGATACTTTGTACAGCCACCTTTATTTTTAATGACAGACTCAATCCTCCTCGGCATAGAGGATACGAGTGTTGCACAAATTTCTGGAGCGATTTTCTGCCATTCTTCAGAGACAATATTTTAGTTCATAATATTCAATTATTTTCTCTTTTGTGATTTTGGCAGCATGCTTTGATACATTATCATGCTGGAAAATTCTGCATCTGCCAAGATTCTGGAGACTGGTAGACATCCATGGTTCCATCTCTAAATGTCATCCCAACACCTTTTGCAGTGGACACAAACAAATTTTTGTTGGTTTCATTTGACCAAAGAATGTGCTCCCAATATTCATCAGGCAGCTTCTCATTTTCTTTAGCAAATAAGTAAGTTAAAACTTACAGTATTTTGCTGAAGAACAAGCAAGGAATATTTTTCTTGGATATCGTCCATGGAGGTTGACATTATGCAATGTCCTTCTCACTGTCTGAGCTGTCACAGAAAATTTCCATTGATAACCTCTGTGCTAAGTCTAAAGCACTCGCTGGTCATTGGCAAAGCTAGATTGTGCAAGTAGCGCACTGCCCATGGCATCATTTTAGGAAGATGGCCACTGTGGCTCTGATTAGTGGACGTTGCTCTGCCTTCATGCTCAGCTGAGGATGTCGCTCTGCCTTCCTGCTCCACTGAGTACGCTGCTTCATTTGCCTGCACCGCTGAGGATGCCGCTCTGCCTTCCTGCTTGGCTGAGGTCCTTGCTCCGCTTTCCTGCTCGGCTAAGGACATCGCTCCACTTTCCTGCCCGGCTGAGGACGTTGCTCTGCCTTCCTGCTTGGCTGAGGACGTCGCTCTGTTTCCATGTTCCACTGAAGACGCCGTTCCTCTTCTTTGCTGCGCGCCGTATGTCACTCCCCCTCATCGTTTCTCCCTTTGGCCTTGCGGAGAACCTCAATCCCCTCTATGGCTTCGCGGAAATCTTTGAGCTTCCCTCGGGCCTCGCGGAGGACTTTGCTCTCCTCTCCTGTCCTGCGGAGGAGGTTGTCCTGCTGTCCTGCCATGCAGACGTCGCTCTAAGCTCCAGCCCCGCCGAGGACGTCGCTCTGCCTTCCTGCCCCGCCGAGGACGTCGCTCTGCCTTCCTGCCCCGCCGAGGACGTCGCTCTGCCGTCCTGCCCCGCCGAGGACGTCGCTCTGCCGTCCTGCCCCGCCGAGGACGTCGCTCTGCCTTCCTGCCCCGCCGAGGACGTCGCTCTGCTTTCCTGCCCCGCCGAGAACTGCTCTGCTTTTTTGGCTCTGTCATATATTAGGGAGGTAACTCTGGACTTCAGTTCCCATCAGCCACTGCAATGCACTACATGTCACATGACCACCTGCACCTGATTCACATTTGTTAATGAGCACACGTATATATAGCCATTGTCTGCACTGTTTCCCTGTCTTCTGTTTGTCTTAGACTACCGTGTTCCATGTTGCTTGATCTTGTTAGTTTATGTTTAGTTTTGCCACAGTATTATACTATAATATTAGTTTTGTTTAATAAACTATTTTGAAAATCTGCGATTGCTTCTGAACTCCAACCTTGAAACGTGACAGTAAGAGTATGTAATGTTGAAAGTATGTTGTACAAAATAATATATCTAAGGAATGAACCAATATATACTTTTATTGACTACAAAGTGTGCATTGTTTAGTATTTGAAATAAACCAAAAGTATAACAGAGCATATACTATTATTGCAAAAAATATTATATTTTCATGGTATATTGCTAGTATGTTTAGAAGACAATCTCTTAATAAATTTGTAATGTACTTTGAACACAATTAAGGTACACTTTAATTTCACTAATTAAGCATGTAATTAGTCCCTACACAGGCATATACTTAGTGTACTAAGTATACTTGAAGATGTTCCACTTTAGCACACAAAAGAACACTAAATACACTTCAAATTGTGCTTTATTACAATTAAATTGAAATTGTGCTTTATTAAAATGAAAACTAAAATATACTTGGTATAAAATTTGTTGTTCCAAAATAGCAAACTTCAAGTTAGCTAATCATTAACACCCTCGAAGTATACTGATCATTAGTCTCAACTGCACTGAAGTATACCAAAATTTAGTATACTTCTCGCACACACTATATATATATATATATATATATATATATATATATATATATATATATATATAAAAAATTTATTTTTTTATATATATATTAAAAATTTATTTTTTTTTAACCATCGTCTTTTCCTATTGAACCATTCAGGTCATTTGAAGGGATCTGGCATTACTTCACAGCAATAGCCTTATTATTCTGGTTTATTGTCACTTCTGCGTTAAAAAAGCAGACTAAAAGTGTGTGACAAAGTCTGATATTAGAGTTTAAGCAGAAATGGAAGATCAGCATCACTTTGTTGGAGTGAATTATCTTGAGAGCTTTCAAATCCCACAGAAACATTGAGCCAGTGCTATGTAAACAGAACTGGAGGATGATGTGAGAGCAATTGTCTGAGACTCACTCCGAGAATTCGCGTGTTACTATTTACAATTTTAAAAATTATATATATATATTTGTGTGTGTATATATATATATATATATTATTTTTCTAATATATAATATTATATAAAATTAAATAAATAAAAAAGTCGTAAATTGATATGTATGATTACGAGCAGGTATAGTATCCATGACGGATTTAGTATTTAAAGTCAGGCGACTTCACCCGTGTGTTGTTTCATGTAGCTGAGCGTGAGACAAGGGAGCGCTGGAGAGAAGAGGGAGGGAGAAAGAGAGAAAGAACAGCCCCTGATTCCACTCGTGCATTTTTAACGGCGTTGTGGAACTTTGTGGGTTGTCGCTATGACTCCTGGGCTATACCGTTACATCCCTCACAGCCTGCAGACAACAGCTCCGGCGAACTCACCCAGACCCGGTCAGCTTTTACCGAAGGAGAAGGAAAATGCACAGTAGTTACAGGTAGTTCCAAACTCGCCATCGTCTAGCTTCACATTTCTACGACATGAGTAAATAAACACATGGACCTGCCTGTGAGTAAATCTTACAATCTGGTGACTTTCTTTATACTTTCCTTTATGTATACTTTTACTACCTTTATGTATGCTTTTATTCTTGGATGTTTGGGTGCAAATCTCCATTACAGCTCTGCAAGTTTTATTTCAATACCAATGGCAAAAGACACCACTCTGCTTTGTTCTGTTGGGGTCTGTCCTATTTTAAGGCAGAATATCCAGCTGAACTTAATTTAAGGTTGAGCTTAAGCTGACTTTCAAAGTTGTGCTTTCCTCCACTGGCTGAAGGTGTGCAAAAGTTTCTGAAATGACGCTGAACACCCAGAGAGAGGGTAGAGAGATGGTGAGGAGAAGGGCCAGTACTCCGATCCCCTCCTCTCGGAATGGAGTAATACACAAAGAACCTCAGCATCCTCCTCTCACCCAGTCCGCCTCCTACCAGGCTGGAGACACGAAACTCCACCCGAGAGCTCGCTGGTCCTCCGACTCAGAGGAGTCTGACAGCTCAGGCTACGAGTGTCTCTACCGGGTCATCCTACTTGGTGATCATGGAGTCGGCAAGTCCAGCCTCGCCAGCATCTTTGCTGGGATCCAAGAAAAAGATGCCCACAACTGCATAGGTGGTGAGTCCAATTAAAAGCCTGGATATAGTCTAAAGCAGTGGTTGTAAAAGTGGGATTTGAGGAACCCCCACACCTCACCATTATCAAAGTTTGTATACTGATTGTTGAGTTCCTATTGTTATAAGCCTATTTGACTGGTCACTTGAATTAATTTGACACAAACCTTAGTAACTAAACCAGAGTAGGCCTAAAATATTAACACGTTAAGTAATAGAAAACTCTGTGGTTCTAATAAATAGGCAAAATTTTATTGCACACATATTTAAATTAAGGATTATGAAATAAATCTGTATTGATGGTGTCCATGAAATGTATTTTATAGTTAAAGAAGTCTTTGGCTACAAACTGCATCGTGAAAGTAGGGATGGTAAAAGTACCCAAATTCTTTAGTCAAGTAAAAGTGCAATTACTCATTTAAATAAATATTCTGGTAAAAGTAATGATTCAACTCTCAATAATGATAAAATCTTATTTTCAAGAAAGATTCCGTTAAGAAAAAGCCTCAAATCACAAAATTATTTTATTTTCTAAAGGTAAATTAGTGTCCCTTTCACCAAGGAACATTGGAAATATTAAGGCTAGTATGCAACATTATTCCTAATCTCTCAAATATTAGCTAGCATGAAAACTCTGCCAATAACTCTGCCACTAATTGTAATGTTAGCTGTCATAACACAAACTGCATAAATACAGTGTCTGGAGCAACAGACAAATTACACTGATGGGTCTTATTCTTGCTGTTACTTTTAAAAGTTAAATCTGTTTTTGGGTTTTTAATTATTAAAAAGAAGTAATTTAGATCAAGTCATTGAAGTTGTCTGAAACTAAAAGTTATGTAATGAGTAGAAAGTTGATATTTTTCCTTTTGAAATTTAGTGAATAAAAGTATTAGCTGAAATAAAAACTCAGGTAGAGATTATAAAAAAAACAAAACTTTGTTATTGTGCTTAAGTCTCAGTTTTATATTTTGTTACTTCCCTTCTCTTATTGAAAGTTATTTTGTTGTCCATGCATAACCCCGAACTATGTATTAAATTACTTTCTTAACTATGAGCTCCCTTTTAAGCTTTCTCGTTAGCAGTGAAGACTATTGTAATTGCATCTAGCACATAAACTTGGCTGATTGATTGAACAACCAACATGCCGTGTATGGTGTTTGATTTGAAAACATTAACTGTAGGGCAGTATTAATACATTTGTGTCACAACAGAAAATTTGTTGTTATTTTTGATCTATATGCAATGTGTGGTTTTGTGTTATTTAACCTGGGAGCTTGACATTGTTGACTCAGATAGTGACACGGGTTGTGTTGGTTTTGCTCTTTACTACATATGAAAATAAGAATTAACATGAAGTGAAATAGTGATCGTTGGTTTATTTTGGGTGCTCTCTATATCTATTTAATAATATCAGCATTATGTAATATAATATTAAAAGAAACAGCTGTTTTTATTAACAGTCCCCCATAGGTAATTGCAAAGACTAATACTATTTTTTAATGTAATTATTACTCATTCACTCTCTCATTGTGTCCACAAGATTTTGTTCCAGAACTCTACAGGTTCTATATGCTCTTTGGTAAACTTGGCTTTTATGTTCTTGAGACTTAAGGCTTAGCCATTTGAAGTTAAGTTTAATTCTCTGAAGTTGTTTTCTTTCTGGTAGCCCTTTACACTCAACCTGTTAAACAGCAGTTTTTCTTTTGGTCCGTATACTGTAAAATGGCCATGATTCCGGTTTGATGTAACCAGTACACAACTGACATCATTTTAGTAATTATAATTTTCATTTTATGATAATTTGTATAGGTACTAGACTACAAAAGGAATCTATAACCCTTAAGGGCTTGTTGTGTTGTTCCTCTGGAGAACCTTTGAAGTTTTCAGAAAGGTTCTAATTAGAGCCCTTTTTAAAAGTTAAGAATCATTGAGTACCCAGAGAACCATCTAAGTGATGTACTGCATGAACTGAAGTATTACATCACTAGTATGTACTTATTGGTCAACACCAGATAGATATACTATGCTTGTAGGGGTGTATAAACATATAGTAGTTACTGGTGTGGACATAAATATTTAGTTCCAGATCTTGCCTAGTGTTCAGAGCAATGTTGTGACACAAGGCACACTAGGAAATATCTGTTCCTCTGTTTCTTCCATATTCACTTTATTTATTTAATGCTGTGCAATGCTTGCAAAGTTGTAGTTAAATGTGGTTTAGGACAGCCAACTAAATGGCATGCCATTTGGCATTAAAATGCATTGACTACATGGATTGTAATATTGCTCTTACACTTGCTTATGACATTCATTTTTGTATATAATTATAGAGCAATTTAAATACATACCAGCTATTTTAAATTTTCTATTAATGCTGCACATTTAGATGCTGAGTCAAGGTACATAAAAATGTATTACTTTCTTTTAAGGTTAATTAAATTACATATGTAAATCTTAGCAAAAATGTTTATATCTCGCCTCAGCTCTTAGTGTTCTAAGTACGCAGTGGACAGTGATAGAATGGATTTGAAGTGGAAAAAAGCAGTCTGTTTCACCCAAAAGTAAAGTATGGTTTTTCATTTTTTTGTCAAATTTGCCATAAGATCATCCCAAACTAGGCACAACTCAATGCCTTCCATTGCCTCATTACCCCCCTTTCTTTTTTTCCTTTGCATGAAGACGATAAATAACAGCACATTTAAAGGAAATCAGGGATAAACAAGAAGAGTTTTGTGTTAGAATACCTTGGGGTCTTATCAATGATGTCATCTGTTTGAAACATAGTAATGGTGCTTCAAAAGTAATGAAGTTTGTGTGAAAAATTAGATTGCTTGTTGCATCTTGAAATCATGACAATAGTAATGTTTTGTTCTATAGATTATTTTGCTTAATATGGATATTAAATTTACCATAAGTCTCTGTATTTTCTTCTTCAGAGGACATGTACGAAAGAACACTGACAGTGGACGGAGAAGAAACTACCCTCATAGTAATGGACACATGGGAAGCAGAAAAGCAGGTATGAAAATAAAATGGACAGCCATTTACCTGTAATACACTTATAAACATGCAATGGCCAACATAACAAAAGGTACTTTCTGTAAATATGAGGTTCCATTAGTGGCAAAAAATATATGGGCTGCAGGGTACAAAACTCTCTACCATCACTGTCTTCCTTTTTTTAATTACATATCTGCTTTGTGAAGGTGAGCTTGAACAATTGTCATTCTCATTCATGTTTGGCACTTGGAGAAATCAAAACACAGCCCTCACCTGGTACAAAGTACTTTTTTTCCCCAATCAGGGAAGTTTATTGATTCAGACACCTTTACCAAATGTCAAAATAAAAAAATATAAAAATGTAGGCAAAGACAAATGACATTTATCCAGTAATAATAAGTTATTTAATAAAGTAGTCAGGATATTTTTGGCATGGAACATATGAAAAAGAATCTGCAGGCATGTATATTTGGATGTATCTGAGTTAGGAGTTTTGATTCAACAGAAAACACATCCCCTTAGCCGCAATGCCTTTGTTGTTGCAAGCCATGTCTATTGAATGCTGTTGGCAAAACTGACAGAACTTGAAGTGAAGGGAGCCAATGTCCAGCAAAGAGTGGGCAGAGTACTATGGACCCATGCAGAGCAGAGGACATTGATGGGTTTGGGACCTAATTACGCAGCTATTGATCCCAGCTTTCTGTATCATCTCCCACTGAATGCTGCGAGACAGAGGCTTGGCCAGTGTTTACAAGCATGAAAAATTGTCCATGTTAAGAGACTAATGGCTAGGTTTGATGCTTCTTTCTGGCTACTGTGGAAACTTTATTGCTAGGATGTTCAAACTTTTTTAACCAAGGACCCCTTTCCCTGTGAAATAAAAAATCCATAGATCCCTTTTGGACATATGATAGATTTATTTTTGTGAATATAATCGTAGTGCTGCTTGGGAGCTATATGAATGAATATATAAATGAATATATAAATGGAAGAAGAAATATATATAATATGCACACACACACACGGGTGCATTTAAAAAAAAAATTTTGAATATCGTGGAAAAGTTCATTTTGTTTTCCATAGTTTAAATCGAAAAGTGGAACTTTCATATATTCTAGATTCATTACACCTTAAGTGATATATGTGGATATATTTACTTTATTTATATGTGTATGAATTTACTTTCAGCTTTCCCATGATTGTGGTTGTGTGTACTGAACAAGACTGAGAGGTTAAAGGCTCAGGAAAGCTTTGCAGGTGTTTTGTGTTAATTAGCTGACTAGAGATCTTCTCAGGTCGACATTTCTGTATTAAAAATCTTTACTCTAATATTTTGAGATACTAGATTTTTGATTTCCATGAGCTATAATCCATAATCATCAAGATTAAAACAAAAAAGGCTTGAAATATTTCACTTTATATGTTATGAATCTAGAATATATGAAAGTTCCACTTTTTAAATTAAATTACAGAAAACAAAATGAGAGAAAGAAAACTTTTCCACAATATTAATATTTCTGAGGTGCACCTGTGTGTGTGTGTGTGTGCGTTTGTTTAATTTGATTACAGCTGAAGATAGATTAAAATTAATTTGCAAATTTATTAATCTTATTATTAAACTCCACCATCATGTCATAATCATCATCAAATGCAAAAAAAAATTTAATTGCAGAACCTCTTCTAAACATCTGCTAAAGCCACTGAGGGTAATTAGACAGCACTTTGGCAGGATGCTAGGTCCAATTTCCTGACACACTAGAACTTTATTTGTAGTAAAGTCTGTTTTTTTGCAGGAAGAGGATGAGAAGTGGGTGCAGGACTATTGCATGCAGGTTGGGAATGCGTATATCATAGTTTACTCCATCACTGACCGCAGCAGCTTTGAGAGTGCATCGGAGCTACGCATCCAGCTGCGACGCATCCGTCAGGCCGAGAATATTCCCATCATTCTTGTGGGCAACAAGAGCGACCTGGTGCGCTGTCGAGAGGTAGCAGTGGAAGGTAAGAGTCTAATTTTTGTGTCCTAATGTTTATAGAACAACTGCTTCCATGACAAAAGCAAATGCTTACCAGTAATATTTAATAATATTTAATAATAATGAAAACAGTCAGATTATTATTATTGTTATTATCAACAGTAACAATAATAATAATAAATTCCATTAGCCTTTATTCAATAAAAAACAGTTTACTGGATTACCAAGCTTTATAGGGTCATATGCAGTGGTAATGCATGTTTATAATATTTACAGATATTTGCATTTTCGATTTAGTAAACCAGTGCGAGACAGAACATAAATGAATGCTTAACACATACAGACCATGATGCTTTTAGTGTAAAATGACTTGCGCTCATTTTTTCATATGAAATTAAGGTTGAAGTATTTGGAGCACTTAACGTGGAGTCACAGACCAAAAAAAGTTGTGAACCCCTCTTATAAGATGTAAAGTGTTGCAAACTGGCTTTAATAATAGCATACCATGTTCTGTTTGTTAGAGGGTCGGGCATGTGCTGTTGTTTTTGACTGCAAATTCATTGAGACATCAGCATCATTGAACCACAATGTGCAAGAGCTTTTTGAAGGCATCGTGAGGCAGATCCGTCTGCGACGGGATAGTAAAGAGACCAACGAGCACCGGCGCTCCATTTACAAGTGCAAGGAGAGCTTCACCAAAAAGGCCCGCCGCTTCCTCGACAAACTGGTGGCCAAGAACAACAAAAAGATGGCCTTGAAAGTGCGCTCCAAATCCTGCCATGACCTGGCTGTGTTATGAGGTCTTTTCTTAACTTCTGAAAGCTTTGAAAACCATCAGGCATCTGGTTTTTATAAGGGATTTTTTTGTCATAATTTATTATTTATTTAGCTTCAGTTTAGAAGAGAGTGGATTTTATGGATGACACTTTTGAGAATCCTTGCAGCAAATAAATCTGAAAAATTATGTTGGGATGAGGAGTCATAAAGCAATTGTATCGAATCAAACAGTTGTATCAAATATTAAGTATACTTTGTCTTTGTTGGACTTCTTCTTTTTGTGTTTCCCTTACTGGATTGGGTAGGTATCTACTCACCAAAAAAATTTAAGAATAATTATACAAAGCATGTGTACAAGGTGATGGGTCACCATGAGCAACCCAAATAGCTTCAATGCATCTTTGCAAGTCTCTGGAATTATACTGGACACCACCATTCTCCCAAATGATTTTCACTCAATTAGTGTTTTGATGCGACCACATGCCCTGTGGATGATGGTATTGTCATCCTGAAAGAGACCATACCAATCAGGATATAAATATTTTGTCTTGAAGTAAAAATTTGTGATTGTTTTGAAGTGATGCTTTACTATAAGGGAATAAGTGGACCCAAAACCATAACAGCAAAATTTCTCACAGAATAAAATAGCTAATTTTAATTGATCACCCATGTGTTTGAGTTATGTTTCATGAAGCCAGAATGTTCAGCTATTAAATAAATATGGTGATCTGTGTCATATCTGTGATTTTTTTATTTGCTATGAAGTAAAAAAGCCAGGTGAGCATCTTACAAGTATAGTGATTCCATAATTTTTTGCCAGAGGTTGTAGATTTAATACATGTTTAATACTGTACATTTCTGTATTTTAAATAATCTTCATAGGTTTTTTGTATATTGTGATTTTAGTGTATAGACTCCTAAGTGAAACATGTCACTGTGCCATGCCTCCTGTTTTCTAATCTGTTTTTGTGTTGTGCTGGTTGTCTGTCAGAATTGGAAGTGTTCATAAACGCATTTGATTTACCACATACAGTCATGTGAAAAAATAAGTATAACCAATGGAAAGTGTTGGCTTTTTGGACAAAATTGGACAAGCGAATATTTGATCATCTCTGAAACAATGCCTATTAATAAAGTGGATATACTTGAACAAAACCACAAGGAAAATTAGCTTTTTCGATCATTTATTCAACAGAAATATCAATAGATGTAATATTCTTCTGTGGAAAAAGTAAGTACACCCTTGGCCTCAGAAGCTTAATAGAAATATTTTTTTATTGGAATTTTGCATAATTGTCCACTAGGCTTGCTGGTATTTTTGACTGCTTTTCCTTGCAATATTTTTTCAGTTGCAAGATTTTTGAGGGTTTTCTTGGATGTACTGCCTGTTTCAATTCCCCTCACATTTCAATGGGATTCAGATCCGGGCTCTGATTAGGCCATTCCAGAACCATACATTTCTTCTTTTTGAGCAATTCTTTGGATTTGCTAGTGTTCTTAGGATCATTATCCTGTTGAAAGGTCCCCTTTCAGTTCAACTTTAACTTTCGGACAGATGGCCTCACATTATCTTCAAACACTCTTTGATATGATGCAGAATTCATAGTTGAATCAATGAATGCAAGCTGTCCAGTCCCTGAGGCAGTGAAGCAACCCCATAACATACCAACCATAACATTTCCACCACCGTGCTTAACAGTTGGTATGAGGTGCTTTTCCTGAAAAACTGCCATTGGTCTGCAGCAAAAATGTCTGCTGTTACTGTGGCCAACATACTATATCTTTGATTGGTCTGTCCACAGCACATTATGTCAACAGGCCTGGCCTTTGCCTATATGCTCATTGGCAAACTGTAGTCTTTCTCTAGTGTTCTTATTAGACAGCAAAGGCTTTTCTTGGCATGCCTCACATGAAGGTCAAATTTGTGCAGTCACTTTTGACACCAACAGTTGTAAGACTTCTAGAAGATCCTGTGAGGAAATTTTGGAGTTCTTGGAGACTTCTTTTTGCATCAGACGGTCTGCCCTTGGGCTGAATTTGCTGGGACGGAAAGTCTTGGACAGTCCTTTGAAATTTGTAGATGATTTTCCTTATAGTGAAATAATGTATTTCAAATAATTTCAGACTTCTATGAATCCATAACCTTTTTTCTTAAGGCCTTATTGAATTCTTTAGATCTTGGCATAATGACACCACACACCTCAATATGGAACACCAAACACTACATGTGAGAGGTGTAAATAAGACAGGTTCCACCTGCACTCCTAAGCAGGTTCTAATCACTGGCACCCAATCTAGAACACCTGAGGATAATTTTCTGGATTTGAAGGTGTGATAAATGGTAGGGATGTACTTATATGTTCCAAGGGACTGATCTGTGTTTTGTTCATTTAAATTGTGAAAATTACTACAAAATGTAAATTTGATAGTGTATCAGGTGTATTAATAGGCATTGTTTCAAAGAGTATAAAATGTTTGCTTGTCCAAATATGTGTGTGTGTGTGTGTATATATATATATATATATATATATATATATATATATATATATATATATATATATATATATATATATATATATATATATAAGGAGAAAAAAAAAAAAAAAAACTGTTTCCATGAGTGTATTTATTGTTTCACATGACTATACTATTGAATCTGGCACCTTTCAAAGCCAAGACTGTTGTGGTGTCAGCCAATTAGGAGGGATAATTTTGGTCAGAGGAACTTATTTGCCATGTCCCATTTAATCTCAGATAAGATGTCATACATCTGACCATCACATCTATATATGGGCCTTCTCCAAACTAGTGGCAAAACTTTTGAAGCAGATAATTTTCTATAATGTCTTTGTATGCTGTAGCATTAAGATTTCCCTTCACTGGAACTAAGGGGCCCAAACCTGTTCCATCATGAAAATGCCCCTGCGCACAAAACAAGGTCCATAAAGACTTGCTTTGCCGTGGTTTGAGTGGAAGAAGTAAAGAGCCCGGACCTCAACCTCACTCAAAACATTTGGGATGAATTGGAATGCAAACTGTGCACCAGACCTTCTTGTCTACAGTGGCACTTGAAAGTGTGTGAAAACTTCAGAATTTTCTATATATCTCCATAAAAAATCATCAGATTTTCATAGAAATCCTAAAAACAAAGAGAACCCAAAAAGAAATGAGATTAAAAAAAAAAAGTATGCTTGGTCATTTATTTATTGAGGAAAATAATCCAATATTACACATCTGTGAGTAACAAACGTATGTGAACCTTTAGGATTAGCAGTTAATTTGAAGGTGAAATTAGAGTCAATCAATAGGATGACAATCAGGTGTGAGAGAATGCCCTGTTTTATTTCAAAAACAAGGATCTATCAAAGTCTAGTCTTCACAATATGTTTGTGGAACTGTATCAATGCAAGGAGATTTCTGAGGACCTCAGAAAAAGAGTTTTGTTACTCATCAGGCTGGAAAAGTTTACAAAACCATCTCTAAAAGTTTGGACTCCACCGATCCACAGTCAGATAGATTGTGTACAAATAGAGGAAATTTAAGACCATTGTTTCCCTCCCCAGGAATGGTCAACCAACAAAGGTCACTCCAAGAGCAAGACGTGTAATAGACTGTGAGGTCACAAAGGAGCCAGGGTTTCTTTTAAGCAATTAAAGACCTCTCTCACATTGGCTAATGTTCATGAGTCCACCATCAAGAAAACACTGAACAACAATGATGTGCATGGCAGGGTTGCATGGAGAAAATGAGTGCTCTCCAAAAAGAACATTGCTGCCCATCTGCTATCTGCCCATTGCTGATCTTGCTAATGATCATGTGGACAAACCAGAAGGCTACTGATACAATATTTTATGTATTTATGAGACCAAAATAACATTTGGTTTAAATAAGAATGGTTATATTTGGAGAAAACATTGTATTCCAGCAAAAGAACCTTATCCCGTCTCTGAAACATGCTGGTGGTAGTATATGGTATTATGCTGGTGGGCCTGTTTTGCTGCATCTGGGCCAGGACAACTTGCCATCACTGATAGAACATTGAGTTCTGAATTATACCAGCAAATTCTGAAGGAAAATATTAGGACATTTGTTGATGAACTGAATCTCAAGAGAAAGAGCTTCATACATCAAGACAGCGACCCTAAGCACACAAGTTGTTCTACCAAAGAATAGTTAAAGAATAATAAAGTTAATGTTTTGGAATGGTCATGTCCATATCCTGACCTTAATCCAATAGAAATGTTGTGGAAAGACCTGAAGCAAGCAGTTCGTTTGAGGAAATCCACTAACATCCCAAAATTGAAGCTGTTCTGTACTGAGGAATGGGTTAAAATTCCTCCAAGCCGATGTGAAGGACTGATCTACAGTTACCAGAAATGTATAGTTGCACTTATTGCTGGACAACAGGGTCAAACCAGATACTGAAAGCAAAAGTTAACATACTTTTGCCACAGAGATATGTAGTATTGAATAATTTCTCAATAAATAAATGACCAAGTATGATATTTTATCGCATTTCTTTAATTGGGTGCTCTTTATCTACATTTAGGATGTGTGAAAATTTTATGTTTTAGGTAATATTTATGCATATGTATAAAAAATTCTAAATTGTTCACAAACTTTCAAGCACCACTGTAACTTCAGTACCCGATTTCATTAAAGCTCTAGGGCTGAATGAACAAATCCCCACAGCTAGGTTCAACTCTTCTAGTGGAAAGCCTCAACAGAAGAGTGGGAATGCATTGGGTGTGATTGTCAGGTGTCCAGTTGTCTACTTTTGGCCACTTAGTGCATATAATTATATCTACAGCTTACAGTAGTTACTATGAAGTCACTATGAATAAGATTTCAGAGTAGACTGTAAATGTAATAAATTGTTAACATATAATATTTCACTTTTACATGAGTAAAATGTGAGGGCATGCTGGTTCTGGTTCACACAGTCCATGTCTTGAAATCATAGCACTCATGTCTAAGATAATGAAGAACTTGTGTATGTTCTGAGTGCATATAGACTTGATGACCATCCATTATTTTTCTCCTCACATGCAAATGGCTTTGAGAGAGCAACCTTCAAACAACACACTAGATAGAATAAAAAAATCTCCAAATTGTAGTTCTCCTAAAGGCCCATACTATGCACCAGTAACTCTTTATTTACTGGTTTTGGTTCTGTTTGATGCATTTAAACAGATTACACTTTGTAAACATAGAAACCTGATATACATAAAAAAAAAAAAAAAAAAAAAGTTGGGGTGGTGTTTTGGAAAAAAAAACATTTTAAATTTTGGGGGGAGAAAAAAAAAAAAATTTTTTTTGGGGGTTGTTTTTTGTTTTTTTTTTTTTTTTTGTTTTGGATGGTCTGGTGAACTGTGAACTGTGGAAAGTCAATATCCATACCGTCAGTGACCTATTTTCTCCTCACTCGGCAGTGTTTCCTAACTTAGCCACCAAAAAAGTTAATATGTTCTCCATAAGGTGGAATTAAATTTGCACAGCTTCAGTATAAGTATTGTTCACATACTATACAGTTGTTCACAGCAGACTTCTGTGTCACCTGTAAAATGTAACCTATTGTGAAGTGGCATATAAATGTGGGTGGACAAGTTCTGTTAGACTCCAAGACTCTCAAACACTGTCATGGTTGGTGTGATGCTTTTTTTCCAGTTTGCTTCCTTACTTCACCTTTTGGTATACTGTGCCTAGTGTTGGTATTGCATTTTGCAAACACAGTTTGTATTAATAGTGTGTAACAAGTAATTTCTAAGACTGTTTACAACCAACACTAAGAATGACTACAGTATACACAGGTCAGCCATCTTGTGTACAGGTAGGCACAGTTTAGAACCTGTAGTCAATTAGAAGACTTTAGCCCTATTAACATGACCAGTCACTTTTTCTGGACTAGTCAAAATAAACATACAACATTGATAAAATAAAAAATTGACAGCTGTTGCTTGTGTGTGTGTTTGCATATGCCAAATGTGTTTGAAGAGCCAGTACTCAGCACAGGAGGAAAAGGGGGGCAAGAAACCATTTTCAGAATATCATGCCTGGGTCAGCATTTTCCACTCAGTCCCTGACATTGGTGAAGTTGTGTAGGGGAGGGCCTGCCCTGTGGAAACGCAGAGCATTGATTTAGTTTGGCTAATGGAAAAAAATCTTCACTCAGTGGTCAACCTTTTCCCTCCAGCTAATTCAGACACTATCAACATGCAACAGAACCCCCTGTCTTTTGACCATTTTCTCTGACAGTTGTGAGAAAAAAAAAAAGCATGACTTGTATATGTATGGTGTATGCAATATCAATGAATTTCCAGGCAGGCAACTGTTTGCTTTTGTGGCTGTATGAAAACAGCTGACATCTTAGAATTTTTACATCTTTCAAATGTTTTTAATACAGTACATGCTCAGGAACTTTGTAATTCTTAATGATTGCATATGTCTTTTTGTGTTCTCCATCAAAGAAGTGAAACGAAGGATAGCCATGGGAAAATCAACGATGAAATCATTGGACAGAATTTTCAAATCGAAGGACATTTCTTTGCCCACAAAGACACGACTCGTTCACAGTCTCATCTTCTCCATTGTAACATATGGCAGCGAGAGCTGGACAGTCAAGAAACAAGAACAGAAAAGAATCAACGCCTTTGAAATGTGGTGCTGGAGACGAATCCTGTCGATACCATGGACAGCCAGAAGGACAAATAAATCTATATTGGAGCAAATCAAACCGACATGTCTCTTAAAGCAAGGATCACCAAACTACGACTTGCCTACTTTGGACACATCGTACGAACAGATCACTCAGTGGAGAAGGACGTTATGATAGGACGCATCGAAGGAACAAGAATTAGTGGAAGACCAGCAACCAGATGGCTTGACACCATCGGAGAAGACCTTCGACCAACTTATCCAACTGGCACATGATCGATCTTCCTACAGATCGTTCATCCATCAAAGCGCCATGGCTCAGAATAAAGCCTTGGCCTTTAACTAACTCGCCTTTTTATGTAACTAAATATCATTTCTTGTGATTATATATTTTTATCTCTTAAAGGTTAGCTCTTCAGCGATCATTTGTGTTGAAAGGAAATGAATAATTGGGTGTCAAGTTAGTGTCGTCCATATGCCATCCATTGTTGGTGCTCATCAGGCTGGAAAAGGTTACAAAACCATCTCTAAAGAGTTTGGACTCCAGCCCTCCACAGTTAGATGGACCGTGTACACATGGAGGAAATTTATGATACCCTCCCCAGGAGTGGTCCACCAACAAAGATCACTCCAAGAGCAAGACATGTAATAGTCCCCAAGGTCACAAAGGAACACAGGGTAACTTCTAAGCAACTAAATGCCTCTCTCCCATTGGCTAAAGTAATTGTTCATGAGTCCACCACCTGGGGGAACACTGAAAAGCAGTAATACGCATGGTAGAGTTACAAGGAAAAAGCCACTACTCTTCAAAAATAACATTGCTGCCCATCTGCAGTTTGTCAAACATGATGGTGGTAGTATCATGCTTTTGGGCCTGTTGTGCTGCATCTGGACCAGGCGGCTTGCAATTGTTGATGGAGCAATGAATTCCGAATTATACCAGTCAATTGTAAAGGAAAATATCAGGACATCTGTCCGTGAACTGAATCTCAAGAGAAAGTGGGTCATGCAGCAAGACAATGAGATTATGCACACAAGTTGTTTGACCAAACAATGGTTAAAGAAAAATAAAGTTTTGGAATGGCCAAGTCAAAGTCCTGACCTTAATTCAAGAGAAATGTTGTGGAAGGACCTGAAGCAAGCAGTTCATGTGAGGAAACCCACCAACATTCCAGAGTTGAAGCTGTTCTGTACTGAGGAATGGGCCAAAATTCTTCCAAGCCAATGTGCAGGACTGATCAACAGTTAATGAAAACATTTAGTTGCATTTATTGATGTACAAGGGGGTCACACCAGATACTGAAAGCAAGGGTTCACATACGTTTGCAACTTATTTGCACCAGGTGTAATTGACTTGGAACACATGAAATACCTGAACTGGGTAGGTGTAGAAAATACATGAAATACCTGGATTGGGCAAAAAAAAGGAAGCCATCAACGGCTGCAAACAGATTTCTGAGAAGGCAGGTTGTGAAAAACCCTCGAGTGACTGCAAAAGACCTGCAGCAAGACTTGGTGGCAACAGGGACTGAGGTTTCAGTGAGCATAGTAAGGCAGATTCTAAAAAACAGAAGGTTTCCATGACAGAACTCCAAGACATACACCACTACTGACCCAAAAGCAAAAGAAAATTTGGCTCAAAATCATTTAAATAAGCCACAGAAGTTTTGGGATTCTGTTCTGTGGAGCGATGAAACAAAACTGGAACTTTTTGGCACGATGGATCAGCAGTATGTCTGAAGGAAGAAGAATGACGAAAGAGTACTCTGTCCACAGTCAAGCATGGTGGTGGCGCGGTGATGCTCTGGGGCTGCGTTGCATCCTCTGGCACTGGAAACCTACAGCGTGTGGAAGGCAAGATGGATTCATTGAAGTATCAGGAAATCCTAGGAGAAAACATCATGTCGTCTGTGAGGAAGCTGAAACTTGGGTGTCACTGGACCTTCCAACAGGACAGTGATCCCAAGCATACCTCAAAATCCACCAAGGCTTGGTTGCAGAATAAGTCCTGGAAGATTCTACAGGGCTATCACAGTCACTTGACTTGAATCCCATAGAAAATCTCTGGTGGGATTTGAAGGCAGTTGCAGCATGCGAACCCAAGAATATTACTGATCTGGAGGCCATTGCTCTTGAGGAATGGGATAAGATTCCTCAGGAACGCTTCCAGAAGCTATGCATCTCATTTACAGCAGGTCATAACAGTAAAAGGGCACTCTACTAAGTACTAAAGATGCTTGCTATGAAGATGTTGAATAATTTTGAAACTGGAGAAGTTATAAGTTTTCAGTTGAATTTGGGGAAACTACTTGAAGCATTAGTTGTGTTGGACTATTTCAGATGCTTTTGTTTGATTTGTTCATTGCAAACAGATGAAAGTCTGTAACTATATATATAGACCACTGCAACATTATCTGGAGTTACATTTACATTTATTCACTTAGCGGACGCTATTATCCAAAGCGACTTCCAAAGGAGGCTTCCAGAGGAGGCAAAGTGCACAGAGTAGAGGTGTAAGTGCAATTTTTTTATATATTAGTTGGTTAGGTGTTCACGGAAGAGGTGGGTCTTTAGCTGTTTTTTGAAGATGGTGAGAGATTCTGCGGTCCGGATTGAGATTGGAAGTGCATTCCACCGCTGAGGAACAGTTAGCATGAAGGTTCTGGAAAGGGACCTTGCACCACACTGTGTGGGAACTACTAAAACGTCGGTCGCTAATTGACCGCCGATTGCAAGAGGTAACGTAGGCCTTCAGGAGAGAGTTGAGGTAGGAGGGTGCTGTTACTGACAAGGTCTTGTAGGTGAGCATCAAGGCGTGGCAGCTACAGGAAGCCAGTGGAGGGAGATGAAGACTATGTAGGGTGGGATATGGGATCTCTTGGACTGGTTGAAGACGAGGCATGCTGCAGCATTCTGAATCATCTGAAGGGGTTTGAAGGAGCTGGCTGGGAGGCCTGAAAGCAGTAGTCCAGTTTAGAGATAACCAGAGCCTGGACTAGTATCTGTGTAGTCTGTTCGGTGATGTAGGGTCGGATTTTCTTGTTGAACAGGATGAACCTACAGGACCTTGCAGTTGCTGAGATATGGTCTGTAAAGGTCAAGCTGTCATCAAGAATCACCCCACGGTTCCTGGCCATCCTGGTTGTCATGAGTGTGGTTGAGCTGAACTGTAAAGTGAGGTTGTGGTTGATTGAGGGACAGGCTGGGATGACGAGAAGCTCAGACTTGGCCAGGTTAAGCTTAAGATGGTGTTCCTTTATCCAGACCAAGATGTCTAACAATCAAGCAGAGATGCGTGCCGAGACGGATGGATCGTCAGGCTGGAAGGACAAATAGAGCTGGGTGTGATCAGCAGAGCAATGATATGAGAAGCCATGAGACTCAATCACCTGCCCCAGAGAAGTAGTGTAGATAGAAAAGAGGAGTGAAACCAGAACTGACCCCTGTGGAACACCAGTTGTGAGTTGCCGAGTTTCAGAAATACCTCCCCTCCATGATACCTTGAAGGATCAGTCAGAGAGATAGGATTCCACCCAGCGTAGAACTGTTCCAGTGATGCCCAGGCTAGAGATAGTTGACTGGAGGATCTGATGGTTCACAGTGTCGAAAGGAGCAGAGAGGTCAAGTAGGATGAGGACAGATGATCTAGAGGTTGCTCTTGCTAGTCGTAAGGCTTCAGTGACGGAAAGCAGAGCAGTCTCCGTGGAGTGTTTGCTCTTGAAGCCAGACTGGTTGGTGTCCAGGAGGTTGTTCTGTGGGAGAAAATTGGAGAGTTGATTAAAAATGGCTCTTTCAAGTCTTTTGGAAACAACAGGTAGGAGGGAAACAGGTCTGTAGTAATGTTTTTAAAGCAGTGGGGTAACCCGGGCGTGCTTAAATGAGGTAGGGTATGTGCCAGTAGAGAGCAATGTGTTAAAGATGTGTGTAAGTGCAGGTAATAGTGTGGGAGAGATGGACTGAAGAAGGTGAGAAGGGATAGAGTCAAGAGGACAGGTTGTGGGACGGCTAGAGAGTAGGAGTTTAGAGACATCAGTCTCTGAGAGGGGAGAGTAGGAAGTCAGTTAGGAGTTACATGGAGGAGGAGCCAGTCTATGTCTGGGGTTGAGAACTGGTGCCTGACTGATATAACCGTGTTGGAAATGAAAGTGGCAAAGTCATCTGCAGTGAGAGGTATGGGAAGGGGGAAGAGGGGGACAGAAAAGGGTTTTGAAGAAAATGCGGGTGTGGGGAGAACTAGAAATCTTCTCTTGGTAGTATGTGGCTTTAGCAATAGAGATGCTATTGGAAAAAAAAAAAAAAAAAAAAGGAGAGAAGTGTCTGGTAATTGGTTAGGTCAATTGGGTTGTTTGATTTGCGCCATTTCCTTTCAGATGCTCTTAGTTTGGCCCGGTTGTTACACAGAGCTTCTGAGAGCCAAGAACTAGAGGGTGATCTGCGAGCAGGTCTGGAGGTTAGGGGGCATATGCTGTCAAGAGAAGATATTAGGGTGGTACATAGCATGTCGGTTGCAGTGTTTAAGTCAAGTGAGGAAAGGTGGCTATTGGAGGGAAGTAAGGTTGTAACAACAGAGGAGAAATGTGAGGGGGAAAGGGAACGAAGTTTGCGACCAAAAGAGATAGAGGGAGGAGACAGTGATGGGGGTGAGGGGAGAGAAATGGAGAACTGGATAAAGAAATGGTCAGAGGTGTGGAGAGGAGTAATGAGAAGATTATGTGTGGTGCAATTACATGTAAGGATGAGGTCAAGCTGTTTGCCGGCTTTGTGGGTTGCTGGTGTGGTGAACTGCTTGAGGTCAAATGTGGGAAGGAGAGCAAGACAGTCAGTTGCATGTGGCTTGTCTAGATGAATGTTGAAATCACCAAAGACCAGAAGAGGAGTTCCATCATCTGGGATGGTGGACAGTAGCGTGTCAAATTAATCGATGAATTTCCCCAGTTGACCTGGAAGGCAGTAAACAACAAGAAAGTGCATTTTGACAGGGTCAGTGACTGTAACAGCATGAAATTCAAAGAAAGTGTATGAGCAAGAGGGAGAAAGACAGGTAAATTTCCATGTTTTGGAGAGAAGTAAACTTGTACCACCCCCTCGTCTGTTGGGGCGTGAAGTATGGGAGAAGTTGAAGTTAGAGGCCAGGGCAGCGGGTATGGCCAGGGCAGTGGGTGTTCTCAGCATGGATCCAGGTCTCAGTCAGTGCCAGTACGCTGAGGTTGGAGTGGGTTGCAAATGCAGAAATGAAATCTGCCTTGTTGACAGCAGATTGGCAGTTCCAAGGTCCGATTGAGAATGAGATGGAACCTGCAGAGGCCACATTCAGAGAGCGTAGGTTGTCCAAGTTGCGTACATTTATGGGAGAATGCTGCGGTCTGCACCTGTGGCAAATAACAGGGATAAACTGATGACACGTTAGTGTGTTTAAACAGGTAATAGCAAGAGCAATAAAGGGAGAAAAATACTTAGCAGCATGTGTGGTGTCTTATCGGTGTCCTCGTTCGGTGGACTCGCGCAGGTAGACTCGCAGGTCTTTACACAAGCTCACGACAAGGTCGATTCACACGATTTACTACTTATAGGTATGCGTGAGTAAAATTAACATTTGTTTTATTCTATAAACTACTGACAATATTCTTATTTAGAATCTGGAAGAAATGTTAAATATTCCATCTTTTCACACCTTAAAATAATGCAAAGAAAACAAGTCCATATTAATTTTTAAAACAACTAAATAATGTTTTATCTTAGGTTATCAGTATTTGGTGGAATAACCCTGATTTCAAATCACAGCTTTCATGCATCTTGGCATGCTCTACATCAGTCTTTTACATTGATGTTTGGTGACATTATGCCACTCCTGGTACAAAAATTCAAGCAGTGAGGAAACTCATCTCTTTTAATCTCATTCCAGAGTGTTTCAATACGGTTCAGGTCTGGAGATGGGCCATGACAGGGTCTTGATCTGGTGGTCCTCCATCCACATAAGATGCATGACTCAAACCAGGCACAAGGTTATCCTGGAAGAAAAATTGCTTCAACATTCCCAAACTCTGAGAATTGTTATTTTCCCCCACAGGACATGCTCTATGCCACACAGCCAAGTCAATCATGATATGGATGAAGAAGCGCCATATCAAGACCCTGTCATGGCAAGTCCAATCTCCAGACCTGAAACCCACTGAAAACCTCTGGAATATAATCAAGATATAGATGGATGGTCATAGATCAAACATACCAAGCTGAGCTGCCTGAATTTTGCGGCACGAGTGGCATAAGGTCCCCCAACAGCAATGTAAAATCACTATTGGAGAGCATGCCAAGACGCATGAAAGATGTGATTGGAAATAATGGTTATTTCACCAGATATTTATTTTTTAACTCTTCCTAAGTTAGAACAGATATTTTTTTATTTTAAAATAAATATGAACTTGTTTTCTTTGCATTATAAGTCTGAAAACAGGACATATTTAACTTTTTTGACCAGTTGTAATTTTTTGTAAATAAATGCTCTAAATTACAACATTTCTCCCAGATTCTAAATAACTATATTGTCAGTAGTTTATAGAATAAAGCAAGAGAAACTGAATTTTGCAGTGGTCTCTTCATTTTTTCTTCCAGAGCTACACAGGTATATTGCTATAATTAGTTCATCATGATCAACCAAAACAAATCTGCATTGTAATACTACTAGTATAAGATGGGGGTTCCATCATAAAAATTTTACTTACCACACACCACAGCGCATGGGGTCACATGTAGGTCTTTCAACTCTTCCAACTTAGCCAGGCATGTCTCTTCCACATAATGAAAGAGGAGCTGCTCTTTCTCATCCAAATAGGACAGGACGAGAAGAATCATGTCTTCTGACCTCTGTCCTCTCATAACTTGTAGTTTTGTAGCAACGTGTAAGAAATGCTTGTTCTTGATTGTGCAAGCTTTCCTCATGAAGTCCAGCAGCCTTTTCCCTTTTCTGTCAATGCCACTCAGGAAGGCCAAGCTTTAAGTTGTATACCTGTGAGCGTGAACGTGGACTTCCATGCCACTCTCCTGAAACAAAAAAGGCCATTCTTCAATGAGGGCTTTAATGTCTGCTCCTTTGTCGATATCCTTTCGTTGGCTGTAGTTTGTAGACATCATGAGAACTTTCACCTCTTGTTGATTCCAGTCAGTTTTTTTGTGAGAGACTATTCATCTGCAGGACGTTTGGCATTTGCCAGAAAACACCAAGTTTGGCCAATTCGCCACTGGCGCCCTGTGCTCTTCACAGATGAAAGCAAGTTCCCACTGAGCATATGTGACAGACATGACAGAGTCTGGAGACGTCGTGGAGAACATTCTGCTGCCTGCAACATCCTCCAGCCTGACCGGTTTGGCGGTGGGTCAGAAATGGTGTGGGGTGGCATTTCTTTTCTTTTTTTGGGGGGGGGGGGCAAACGTCCTGCACGGTGTTGGGCTGTAAGCACAACCCCCACCTGTGGACGTCGGGCCCTCATACCACCCTCATGGAGTCGGTTTCTGACCGTTTGAGCAGACACATGCACATTTGTGGCCTGCTGGAGGTCATTTTGCAGGGCTCAGGCAGTGCTCTTCCTGTTCCTCCTTGCACAAAGGTGGAGGTAGCGGACCTGCTGCTGGGTTGTTGCCCTCCTACGGCCTCCTCCACGTCTCCTGGTGTACTGGCCTGTCTCCTGGTAGCGCCTCCATGCTCTGGACACTACGCTGACAGACACAGCAAACCTTCTTGCCACAGCTCACATTGATGTGCCATCCTGGATGAGCTGCACTACCTGAGCCACTTGTGTGGGTAGTAGACTCTGTCTCATGCTACCACTAGAGTGAAAGCACCGCCAGCATTCAAAAGTGACCAAAACATCAGCCAGGAAGCATAGGAACTGAGAAGTGGTCTGTGGTCACCACCTGCAGAACCACTCCTTTATTGGGGGTGTCTTGCTAATTGCCTATAATTTCCACCTGTTGTCTATTCCATTTGCACAACAGCATGTGAAATTGATTGCCAATCAGTGTTGCTTCCTAAGTGGACAGTTTGATTTCACAGGAGTGTGATTGACTTGGAGTTACTTTGTGTTGTTTAAGTGTTCCCTTTATTTTTTTGAGCAGTGTACATAAATAAAATTTTAATGCTTGTGTTTAGATGCCTTTTGTCACATGGATCTATGTTGTTTATTGTGCTTAGTTTGTCCAAATACCATTGCTTGGCATTAAGATTTAATTTCTTCCTGTATGGTCCCTTTTCTTTTCCCACCTTATTCATCTCATTCTTTCTCCATCAAGATTTGAATGATTTAAGCCAGTGGTTTTCAAAGTGGGGTCCGTCAGGGGGCGCCTCAACAATTTGATGTGAAAAATAAATAAATAAATACATGACTTTTTAAAAAAATATATACATTACACATACACATACACACACACATACACACACATATATATATATATATATATATATATATATATATATATATATATATGTGTGTGTGTGTGTGTGTGTGTATGTATGCATTACTATAACATGTTTTTGTAACAATACATATTAAAATCACATTTGCTATACCTAACTCTCTTTTGCAACAGCTTACTTGTGAGTCTGGCTTTTCCACTTTAAAGTTTCATTTTTATTGAACATTTCTACTAAACATTTCTGCTAAACGTTTCTGCTAAACATTTCTAATGACCATTTCTGCTAAACATTTCTGCTAAAGTGGCTTTTCCACTTTAAAAATATTTTTTAAAGCAAAACACAGAGCACATCTACATGTGGACAATGACATGCGTATGGCATTGACAGACAAAAAGCCCAGGCTTAACAAACTGTTGGACCCACAAAACCCATCCCTCCCACTAGTATTTTTCTCTCTCATTCTCAGACAACCCCACACACACACAATCAATTTCTAATGTAATGTAATGTAAAGATGTAATATGTAATTATTAATAATAAAAAAGGGGCATATATTCAGAAGTCTGTATTTTAATGTGTTTTAAAGATATCTTGCAAAAGGGGGGACCTCGGTCAAATGTTAATGCCATTAGGGGGATCTTGCCCTGGAAATGTTTGGGAACCCCTGATTTAAGCAACTGTTTAGCCACACAAAACAAAAGGTAAGCAGGCACCTGTAACAGAGCGTGATCCTCACAAGATGGCGCCCCTGCTCCAACAAGCAGAACGGCATGACGTATTTTCACATTCTCTATATAGACAGTCTCTCTCATATACACAGAAACATGTCTGTCTATATTGATTTATATTTTAAGTCTAAATCCAAGTCTGTAGTGTTTATGTAGAATATGAAAGTATCTTGAAATGTTTCAACTCACAAACACAACACGGTGAAAGAGGTCCACACAACCTGGACAGGTAGAGAAGACAAGCACCTCTCTCTGTTTCACTGAAGCTGGACAGCCAATTAAAGGATGCTGGATAAGTAAGGTGCCCTCCATGGTTGATGTACTCTGCGTCCAGTACATCTGCTGGAGAAAGAAGATCAGGGGTAATTCGCATAGTTCTCAAGCTATTTGTAAAGGTAACATCTGGACTGCCCTTCTCAGGAATTGTATGGGAATTCCATGCTGGGATCATGTAACCAAATTCCACTGTTCAGTACTTCATGGCAAAGAATCATGGGCGTAACCACGCATTCTTGGGGGGGGGATACCAATTTGAGGAAATACCAATATGCCCCCCCCCAGTATACAGTACAAAATATTTTTTATATATCCCCCTTTAATGAACCCTGCCAACAGATCTGTCTTTTCTCCGTCTAGTGTATTTATTTATGTCTATTCCTTTTTAATAAAATTCTAAAAAATTCCCGTTTGTTAAGGAAAATCGGTGTCCCCCCCCTCAATTGTACACTTGGTTTCGCCCATACTCAACACAAGTTGGTTGATATATTTGAGCAGCTCAGTCTGTAAGAAATGGAGACAGCAGCCAAGTGTAGAAAAGTGCAGCAGAACATACGAGCTATTTTCAGACAGTAAGTAACTAGATACCTAAATATTAGGTTACCTTAGCTTAGTATAGAAGGCATCATACCATGGCTTCGTTTGTTCTTAACAACGTCAATTAACTGATGATATTTGCACACCCACGATGTAGACTAGACTGACGTCAGTTCCGGCTTTAGACCATTAACGTCACATTCACATGCATGTCCTCCCTCCGAGTTCGTTGTGACCCCTCACGCTGTGACAGACTGTTTGTTATAAATACGAGTGAAAGTTACACTACATTTGGGAGAAGGACAACTAAGTGATTTTACAAACATAAGGATCAGCATAATGCTGAGATGCGCTAGCTTGCCAACGAGAGATATGGAATTAACGTCTGAGTTGTGGCCATATTGTATTTCTCCATTCAGAACTAGTGATGGCAGTTTGTCTTTAGAATTAAGAAAAGAAAACTCCAGTACCCTTTACATAGCTAACGTTTCAGGTTACCACTATATATTGTTCTATACGTATTACATAGCAAGCTAAACAGCATGAAGACATTAACATAATAAATGACACCAGTTACACAAATCAGAATATTCAGTTCATCAAATTAAAATGATCATCTAAATCAGTCATTGCCCTTCTGGGAAAATATTGGCACCTGGTCACAATACAGGCAGCACAGCATTGCTTGGAAGCGTCCGTGGGGAAATTATATTTACAACATATATAGTGTTCAATTTAGTTTCATAGGTAGGCATCCTTTCTGGGTTTGTTTAAACGTCGTGATTGTGTGTTTAAATGTTAGCATGTGTGGTTTGCCTGCACACATCTTGGCTCACCTCTACTTGGAGTGGTAGGTTTCATGGTATTTTATGGAGCAGAGATTACGTCTGCCACAGGATTTCCACAGCACCCTACAATTTCCCCATGTTGTGGAGCTTCAGAAATCACGTGAATTCAAACTCAAACTGTAATCCTAAAACTAAGTTCTAAATATGCGAATTTTCAATAGCAAACTTTGGATGTTTGGGGGTCTTGGTCCGGGGGGCGGGGCGATGCGGGGCGGCTTTGCCAAGTGCATGTCTGTGTCCCCTTTAAGACGTTCCGCGGATTATTCAGAAACGCGGCACTTCACAGTTGGGGGTCGTTACATGCATCAGGGAGATGGCGCAGACAAAATCGGGATACCAAAAGAGGAAAGAAAAACATGAAAATTATTAAATGATTCTGAAGCTAGCCCGTAAGAAGCTTAGACTTTGTGTTTTATGCAAATTATGTCAGTTACTCACCCCGATGTTTATCCTTGGAAGTTGGAACACAATATTTCCAAGAATATACGTTTTTCCACGCAATCGAGCATTAGGAATGTAGCCTTGAGCTTCAACAAGGACGGAAAAGCACCAAGCGACAATCAAACTAGTCCAGTATTCAAGCTTTATATATATTCAAGCTTTCCGAAGCCTAGTAATAGCTTTCTGTGAGCAATCAATCGAAATGTAATGTAATCACATAAATCTGCTGTAATTGTCCCGAGTGAGTATATGAGAGAAGTGCTGTTATGATGTCCGATTCGAGAGTGAATCGTTTGTTTCAGTCTGTTCATTTCAACGAATTGGAGAATCCAAAAAAACAGTCTGAATGATTTGTTAACAAATAGGACCGATTTGATTCTCAAGTTCAACTCACTGATTCATTTATCCTGCCACTGTTTTAGCTAATTTCCACATTTCTTTCTGGGGCTGTTGGTGTGAAACTTATTATTCACTCAATGAATAATAATAATAATAATAATAAATAATAATAATAATAATAATAATAATAAAGAAAGAAAGCATTGTTCTTGGTACTTGGGGAATAAGAAAGTCGACAGCTTAAAAAGACATCCAGACAGAATTTCTAGTGTCTGTATATGAGGGAGAGAGAGTACAATGGTGTTAATTACTTGTTTTGTAGACCACACACACACACACACACACACACATATATAAATATATATATATATATATATATATATATATATATATATATATATATATATATATATATAAATTAATAAACGGTTCAAATGTAGTTCTTTACTGTCTCTTATTGAATATGCAATGAATGAATAAATGTATATGTAATGTAATGTCATGCAATAATTGTTATGCTCATTGGTATTGTTTTTAAACGTGGCAATAAGAAAAGATAATTGGGGGTGGGGGCCTGGGGCCCGGAGTGAAAATTAGGCTGTGGGCCCAGAAACCCTAGTACATTTTACATGAAAATACTGTATACGTATATTCTTGTACACAAGTGGAACATCCGCCACAAAATAGCTGTGGGCGGGATTACACTTATTGCTCCTCCCCATATGTAAACCCACATGAAGCTCCAGTACGCAGTCCCCGCGTGTCCCTCTTGTGGACAAATCCGGAAGTGTCTCTTACGCAACAAGGACGGTTCGTGCGCCATAATAGTTTGCCGCCACGGCCTGCCGGAGAATCCGGACGCGGAGCGCGTTGTTTTAGTACACAGTTTAGCATCGATTACAAAAAAAAAAAAAAAAGAGAGAGGAACTTGAACAGAATTGCATGTTTTGAGTACTTTTCGAAGCGTTCGAGAATTCCAGGCTGCGACAGAATAACACCGAACAGGGACGTGGGTTAAAAGCGGATTCCTGTAGGCCGCGTTAACACGGTAAGGCGGAATGGGAGACGTTAAAGCTTGGCCAAGTAATTACTTGTCAGTAGTCAGTACATTATCGATCAACAACTTGAGCGGCGAATTGTGGAAGATTGTCGGTAAAACGTCACGTTTGCATTGTTTTGTTTGTTCACCTAGTGACGCGCTAGCCTGCTGCCAACAGCGCAGTTTACCCCGAAGGCCGATTGAGGCCTTGCTAGCCGTGTTTATATAACTAGCCTGGGTAATTGATTATTTTTTTTCTTCTATCATGATCATGTTCTACGCAAGCGTTGTTTTTTTTTTAAGAAAAGTCAACGTGTGATGTGAACAGGTTGCCTAATCTGTCTTTGTGGCGTAGCTGCTAGCTCTCCGTGTTAGAGAACCCTTAGCTGGTCAGCCATATATGTATATATATATATATAGAGAGAGAGAGAGAGAGAGAGACATATATGAGAGAAAGAGTCCTCGCAGTCCACATATTTGTAGATTTTTTTTAAAAAATCGTGAAAAATACAATTCTTCTAAGATCCTACGTCAGTGAGTGTGAAGCGTGTGTGGGGAGAGAACGCTGTTGTCGCGAGTCTGTGATCATGTGTAATCGGACCTGTCTCCATGTGCTAGCAGAGCTCCGCCATCATGGCCGACGACTTTGACATCGAAGCCATGCTCGAGGCGCCCTACAAAAAGGTGGGTGTTTGGTTTAGCGCGATACAAACTAAATACATTTAATTGAAAGTGCAGTCCAGTCTACGCCTTGTTTGCGCTAGTTTATGTACAGATGAATACCATGTTTGTTTACATGATAGTGGTTTCAATGAATAAACGCCCATCTATCTCTTTTTGTAGACATGCCTATATCTCACCTCTACTCCCATGAATTCCAGTGTGAACTGTCAAAAAAATGAAGGTAGTAATTGCCCCATATATTGATGTACTGTGGTACCCATGGTTGAAAATATTTAGGCTGATTGATTTTGGTACCGACAAAATAAATGCAGTGGGTGCACATGAACTTAAGTGCTGGTATGAAGTCTTTGGAGACTATTCACACTTTTGTATGCATGGTAATTGTAGCACCTACCCTTACATTTGGTATTCAGTGTAAGCTAAAGTCGTTACTGAAGGTTCATTATGATTTGCATGTCTTAAGTAATCTAATTATGGCTTTTGTTTATAATCATGGACTTGCCATACAAGCTATTCCATGCCCTGCTCATGTTTTTCATGGGATTGGAAATGAACAGAGATGTACATCATAACCTGTAACCAAAAAAAGAATAATTTTTTAAATCATTAATATTGATGTATTGAAGGGAAATTCATTGTGTTTAGCATTTATGCATGCAGTTGACTTTCATATACCAGTTTTGGTTATTTCATTGGTCTCAGAAAAAGGAAATGATGGCTCTCTGCATATTGCAAAAAGCTTTCAATCAAGAGACCTTTTCTACTGAATGCAAATGGCCACTTTTTTTTTTTTAAGACACTCATGCAAATTGTTAGGTAGATTAAAGAACATCTCAGCTGTAGATGTTCTTTGGGAGTCGATATTACTAAGCCGTGTGAATCCCTGTTTGCTTCAGGGCGAGATGTGTGACAGAGGTGGCATCGAACTCTTACAATCCACGAAGGCAAATGGGGTGAAGATCACTGGAATGGCATCCACCACAGGAGCTCACTTAGTGGCTGGCTGCTAGCATTGCCACTTTGGGTCTTATAGGCACAGATAGCCTTGGTACAGATCCTTTCAGGCTGCTAAAAGAATGAAATCACTAAATATGTATTTTCTTACATTCACAGCATAGCACTAGACCTTGATCTATTGAACGAACTGCATACGCAATATAAGCATTAGTAAGGAAGGAAGAAAACGGCAGCCTTGTGGTTCTAATGACCCTTTTCTGTCACTCTCCTACACATAATTCTTCTAAAGTGCACATATTTAATGATCGTATTATATTCTCTTTTGTTCCCACCCCCCCTTACCTTACGACTTGCAATGTTACGCCGTCCTCCTCATGATGTTCTTCTATCGACCCTGCTTAGGATGAGACCAAGTCCATAAGTTCCAATGGCCATGAAGAACGGAGCAAGAAGTAAGTCTGTCTTAATTTGACATATTTTAAACAAATAATTATTGTGATTGTGCTGAATTAGAATTTATATATTCTTTTAGACACCTGAATGGATTAAATTGAAAATCGCTGTAAGTGTTTCTATAACATTGCAGTCATGAGCCAGCAGATTACATTGGGTTAAACATGTGCAAATTGACAAGTATGAACTTTCAAAATGGAAGGAAAAAGAAGAGCAGAAGTCGTAGTAGGAGCAGGGAGAGAAAGAGAAGCAAGAGCCGGGACCGCAAAAAGAGCCGGAGCCGGGAGAAGAGCCGTGAACGAAAGAGGAGCCGGAGCCGGGACAAGAGACGCAGTCGGAGCCGAGAGAGGAAACGCAGTCGTTCCAGGAGCAGGGAGCGTGGCGCTCGCTTCAGAACAGCCTTGTATGTATACCTCCCCTCAGTTAGGCCTTAGGTTTGTCTTCTGTGTATAACTGCATTACATACATTTTGGTCTTTTTGGTGTTCCTTAAAGTATTTTTATTCTCAAAAACCTTTTGAAAGCGGTCTTATAAAGTCATTTTTCTGCATCCTTGTGCGCTCAAATTTGTAATTATGCCTGTTTGGTTCTCGGCGGAATAGTTAACCGATCAAACTTAACCCGGTGTCTCCAAATAAACCTAAAAGTTTCATGATGACCGTTGAGAGTAGAGCGATAGTAGTCGCTGCTGAGATAAACCTTGTTTTTAAATCACAGTTCTGGCCTGAAATTTAATGGTGGTTCCAGGGGGAAGACTGGCCCACTGCCTATCATCAAACTAAGGTTTCTATGATACTATTTTTGTTGTGTGGGTAGTTACCTGTTCAGTGTATGAGTCAAAATGTGCAAGCCTTTGAACCTTTTGGTAAAAATACTAATGGAGAGTCTTTTCACGTAGCCGAAGAAAGTCTAGGAGCCGTAGTCCATTCAGACGAGACAAAAGTCCTATCAGGTAAGGTTGTTTTTTGTTTGTTTGGTTGGGGTTTTTTTTTCACAAGGAGGTTACTTTAAATGACTCTTATTGATGTATTGCTACGATCATTTTTTCCTCTTTACAGACAGCCTATAGATAACCTCACACCAGAGGAGAGGGATGCCCGCACGGTTTTTTGCATGCAACTTGCTGCCAGAATCCGGCCCCGGGACCTAGAAGAATTCTTCTCTGCTGTGGGAAAAGTATGTATCTCTGCATTACTGTGCAGGTTCCTAGTCATTATGATCATTTTTTGTATTAACAAAAGTACTGTATTGACACTGTCATCATTTCACAGGTGAGGGATGTGAGGATGATCTCTGACAGAAACTCCAGAAGGTCCAAGGGAATAGCCTACATTGAATTTGTGGATGCAACCTCTGTACCGCTGGCAATTGGTCTGTCTGGGCAAAGGCTGCTTGGAGTACCAATCATTGTTCAGGCTTCACAGGTAAGAGATGTCCTCCAGCAGATAATTACGTTAAATCTGTGGTTTGACGTATCCTGATCTGGGTGTGTTTATTCTTATTACTTTTTTCCAGGCTGAAAAGAACAGAGCTGCTGCAATGGCCAACAACCTACAGAAAGGCAGTGCTGGACCTATGAGGCTGTATGTTGGCTCACTGCATTTCAACATCACAGAGGACATGCTGAGAGGGATCTTTGAACCATTTGGACGGGTGAAGGCTCATTTGCTTAAGTCTGCAGCTTATGCCTGTCTGCTTTACTTTGCTCGTCACTTTCATTGCTATTTGATTAAACATCTGTATGTATTTCTTTTTGCTTTGTCTTCCTAACAGATTGATAGTATTCAGCTTATGATGGATAGTGAAACGGGGCGATCCAAGGGATATGGTTTTATCACAGTACGTTAATACTAAAGACATGTTTTTCTATTTCAAGCATATCAGCCTAAAAATTTTAAGTAATGGAAAAGCTCAAAGTAAATGAGTCCCAGAATAAAATGGTGAGCCATCAAGAAAAATATTGTCTTTATTTTAATTTCCTCGTCCAGTTTGCTGATGCTGAGTGTGCGAAGAAAGCCTTGGAACAGCTAAATGGCTTTGAACTGGCTGGCAGGCCAATGAAAGTGGGTCATGTGACTGAGCGCACTGATGCCTCTACAGCCAGCTCGTTTCTGGATAATGATGAACTGGAAAGGACTGGCATTGACCTGGGCACCACTGGGAGGCTGCAGCTAATGGCCAGGCTGGCTGAAGGTAAAAATAAAAAAATTTAATTAACTATTTGGAATGCACCTCCTAAAAGTTGATTTTTATAGTTGTACTGTCTAAACATACCTTTGCAGCTGATAAAGAATGGGGTGATGAGCATCTCTTCTTCTTTTTAAGGGACTGGTATGCAGATCCCTCCAGCTGCACAGCAGGCTCTTCAGATGAGCAACTCAATGGTGGCAATGGCAGCAGCTACAGGTATGTAGTAATTAAATTAACTGTTAATGTTCTTAGTGGTTAATTTTGAGGTTTTGACATTCGGTTTCTTGTTCTAGCGGCTATGAATCCTGGATTGAGTTTCAACATCAACGTGCCCACAAATCAACCTCTCAATCTACCATCTCAGCCAATTGCCACACACTGCTTCCAGCTGTCCAACATGTTTGATCCAAATTCGTGAGTGCCCTGCTAGTGTCCAACATTAACACAAAAAAGTGTGAAAATTAACACACATGTTGCATTACAGTAGTTTAATATGTTCATGTTCTGTTAATAGGGAGAATGACTCTGGATGGGATGTTGAAATCCAAGATGATGTAATTGAAGAATGTAACAAACATGGTGGAGTAATTCATATATATGTGGACAAGAAATCTACTGAGGTATATGATCTTATGATTATAAACAATGTTCAGGGGAAAAAAAATAGTAGTGCCAAGTAGAAATAGGCCGCGGTGACTTGGTGGTTAAGGTTGATATGCAAGATAATTTTCCTGCACTTTGCTCAATTGCACACACACATGGAGGAATCACGTTTAAACAACTACAGTTGTAGGCTGCAGTAAGATGGAACTGGTGGGATATTTTAAGTATGACACAGCTTAAGCTCAGGTTGCAGAACTACTGATGTGTTCAAATATTTGAAAAGGGGATGATTTAAAATTGAATAAATAAAATAATAATACATTTTGGGGTTTTGCACAAAAAAAAGTAGATTTAGAACAAATTGTGGAGATGTGGTTTAATTAGGTTGTGAGAATGCCACTGCTCATGATGGCCAACCACTTGCTAAAAACAATGCTTACACCTGAAATTTGTTTACGGTAGCACAGGGGGGAGGACGGAAAGAGTTTATGTTGAAAAGCAAAAAAAAAAAAAGGCCAACCACCCTTTTCATGTTGGCGTTGTATGTGCCTTCAACCTCATAATAACCACTAAAACTTCAAGTTTAAACTAAAAAGTTTGAGTTAATCTCAAAAAAAAAAGGTTTTTGTTTTTTTTTTTTTTTTTTTTTTTTTAAAAAAATTTTTATTACTTTTTTTTTTTTTTTTTTTTTTTTAAGGTTTTTTTTTTATTTTATTTTTTTTTTTTTTTTTTAATTAAAAACTTTTTTTTTTTTTTTTATTATCTTGATATTTAATCTTTTTTACACACATTAATACAAAAAATTTAAGTTTTTTATTAGTTTTTTTTTTTTCAATACAATGCTAAAGATTTTTATTTTTTTTTTTTTTTATTTTTTTTTTTTTTTTTTTTTTTTTTTATGTATTTTTTAGGGCCCCCCCCCTCTTTCTTTTCTTTTTTTTTTTTTTTTTTTTTTTTTTGTTTTTTTTTTTGTGTTTTTTTTGCTGAATTTACTTAAGTCATACTTTAAGAAATCTTCATTGACTTTAGAGTGACTTAGTGTTATTTGGTGTGTAATTCAGCTTGTCCCTAAATAACAATCTGGATTTTACATGGCATTACAGCTGTTGTTTCATGGTTCTTTTCACAGGTAAAATGATCAAAGCTGCATACGTCCCTCTGCCAACATACCACAATCTTTTCCCTGAGTCGGTGCAAGCTACACAACTTCTTATGCCTACTCGCCGGTGATCCCTGGAGCTCCCAATTTTTTCGCTTTCTCTTTTTAATAATTTTGGCAAAATGTTAATATTCAATTCCTGCAAGCTTTGACACCTTTGTGTATGTTTATGCCCCTACATCACCTGGGCATTAAACACGTTTATGTGGTAATTTTGTATGTACAGCCTTTTTTTGTTCCCTTTCTTGGTGGGCCTTTTGACCCCTTATTGTTTATACAGCTTTCAGGGTTTGTTTTCTTCCACACATTGTCTTTGTGATTTGGCATGAGTTCCACTAGAAGACATGTACAGTTACCCACACAAAACTACAACTGTTGAATCTTTTTTTGAATGAATTAAAATCTTGTAGCTTTGGTTAAATATCTACATACAGTGTTTTGGGCTCTATGAGCTGAAGGAGAATTAAAATGACTGATAAGAACCTGTGTGTTCATAGAGACCATTATGGGTTTTGATGCATTGTCTTTTTCTAATTAAGACTTGATTTTGTAAAGTCCTTGATGAACAGTTCATTTCAAATAAAGCCATGATGCTGGTTTATTTGTCATGTTTCAAGTCAAAAGTTAAATTCTTTGGGCTTTTGTATTTAAAAAAAAAAATTAAGAAAATAGCCCCTAATGTTTTTTTTCCCATTGTTTTTGATATTAGTTTCATCTGCTATTTAAGATTTCGTCCTTTCCAGGGCAGTCTGTTGCCTTTTTAACATTTTTTGGTGGTGGTGTATCAATTAATGTTGCACCTTGGGGCTATTCCATAAACAGATTATTCAACTTACCTGAGCAAGTTTAATCAGAGTTAACAGATAACGTCAACTTTTGGTTCCAAAAATTCAAGTTACTTTTAGGGTATCTACGTAGCCATAACTTATTTTCTGAACATAACCTGGTCTAGAGCAGGTCCTGTTTCAAGATTAGTTTGTTTCAGAGAGCTGATGGAGCATAGCAGGCCCTTTTCAAGAATGTCCTATGGACAAGGAAGTACGGATTATATGAAATCTTTTTTCATATCCAGATGAATATTTGGGGGAGCGTTATCGTTTAATGTGAGAATCGTTAAGTTATTTAACAACCCTTATGAAACCTCACATTGCCAACGTGACACATCGTGGGTCAGTGCCATCATACGGATAAAGTTTAAAGAATTAACCAACTCTTTATTACCACATTCAGTGTTATAGAAAAGACCCACCATGACAGAAATTCACAAATATATAAATTATAAGAAATAAAAAAAGATACAATTTGAGACCAGAAATGCATCACGTAGCTGTAAGAGTAAAAAAAAAAAAAAAACTAACTACGTGCTTGTTTGTAAGGAAGGTTGTGAATTATTAACTATTTCTATTAACTATTTTTATTTCTGTATCCAATACAGCAGTCGTGTCATGTGACAAAAAAACGTATATCTCAGACTTTTTTTATTAGTATAAAAAATAATACTAATATACTAATAATTTCTGTTGCCTATACAGAACCTATGAGGAACACCTCCAGGGTTGGGGGTTCGATTCTCACCGTGGCCCTGTGTGTGCGGAGTTTGCATGTTCTCCCGGTGCTGCGGTGATTTTCTCCCCCAGTCCAAAGACATGCATGGGAGGCTGATTGGCATGTCCAAATTGTCCGTAGTGTATGAATGGGTGTGTGAATGTGATTGTGCCCTGCGATGGGTTGGCACCCTGTCCAGGGTGTACCCTGCCTCATGCCCGATGCTCCCTGGGATAGGCTTCAGGTTTCCCCGCAACCCTGAAAAGAATAAGCGGTACAGAAGATGGATGGAACCTATGGGGATGTTGCTGCACATGCGTGGTCATGAAAAAATGAACAAATCACTCTCTGAGACAACTCATTGTTCCTGAGTCATATTAAAGATTCGTTCAAAATGTATGACTTGTTCATGAACAACACATCACTACTTTACAATTGACCTCTCTCTCTCCAGTTGATCCATCAGTTTGGTTCAGTTTAGTGTCCACAGCGCCATGGCAGAATGGCCAAATAAAAAAGAAGTACAAAAAACGCACTTCACCCCAGACTACACTACAGTGTACCCATGCATAACAGAGGTTAAAAAAAACAACAACAAAAAAAAAAACAAAACAACGACGACAAGCTGCACTGTTTGCAGCAGTGATTTCTTAATTGCCCATGGTGGGTTAAATGATTGTAAAAGACATGCTGAGGTGAGTTGAATAGTTGTCATTTGTCCATTAGCATAGCTAACGTTATTTTAACTAGCTGCTATGAGGAGCTACTGTATTGATGTCTAGGTAATGAGGCCAAACTCCCTTCATATACAATACTACTACATATTAGGGAGACAAACCGCAGGGAAGGCTGCTCAAGTATTTCACGGTTCTTTTCGGCAGAAAACCAAAGTCTGAAAGAGAAGGTCACTGGAGCGGTCCCTCTCTCCTTCTGTCGAGCTACATATTATTTTATGGAGATGCCAGTGATCCTGACCCTTTCTGCACTCCAGACCTGCCTGATCCGTTTGGATGCCCTATCTCTGGATGAAGCTCTCATCAACTGGAGGCTACAGCCTGGAGATTGCTTAGGATGGTACTGCTTGAAGTACCATGGAATAGTTTGGACCTCAATTCCACATGGACATTCTCACTGTGGTTTCTGGGACTGTGGTTGCTGCTATGGCCTTGAGACTGCAATTACCACATGCAGTTTTGCTCTCAGGTCTCCTTTAGTGAACGGTTGACTAGTTCAACTATGACTTCATGTAAAAACCATAATGAACTTTATTTTACTGTCACACTAGCCGTTGTTATCCAGATGAAGATGGGTTCCCTCCTGAGTCTGGTTCCTCTCAAGGTTTCTTCCTCTAATCATCTTAGGAAGTTTTTCCTTGCCACCATCGCCACCGGCTCACTCAATAGGGATGAATCCACACACTTAAAATCTGGATCCTGTGTTTATATATTTCTGTAAAGCTGCTTTGAGACAATGGCCATTGTATAAAGCGCTATACAAATAAAATTGAATTGATTAAAACAAAAAAGGCTTGAAATATTTCACTTTCTGTGTAATGAATCTAGAATTTATATAAAAGGGAAAATCATAACTTTTCCACGATATTCTAATTTGTTGAGATGCACATGTGTAAGTCTATGTTGCAGCCACTCTGGTGAAGCTGCGCTGGTTGCGGGAGCCGGCCTCTCGTCTCGTTATCGGTGTTCTTTGATAGCATACGTCACAGTGACGTGCGTCGGCGCTGTCTCAAGTCGGACAAAACTTCTAACCGGCATGCACTGCTTCAAGTCAGCCATCGATAGGTCTGCTGCATGAAGTCGAACAGAGCTTCGTGTTAGTGACTGGTATAAAGTTGCTTTGACGTTGGACGTTCTATATTCACGGATGGGCGGAAACTAAGGACCGTCTCTAAAGTTACATACAACATTGTTATACACGTTTCTAACTTCAGTAGCGTTTTAATTGGATCTCTTACAGTCATTCAACAGACTTATATACAATATCAAAAATATAAAAGGTGTGCATTATTACCGGACACCTAGATGAACACTTTACAGTTGGTTATATGACTGTAAGTCATCCCCTTCCAATGCTATTGAAGTTAAAATCGTGTTTAACAGTGTCGTATGTAACTTTAGAGACGCTCCCTTAATTTCCGCCTATCCGCGAATACTGAACGTCACAGCAACTTTATTCCAGTGTGTAACTGACTGCAACGCGCCTACATGTAAAAAGTATCCAATCAGAGTTTGTATGGACAGACAAGACCCGCCCACATGTCAGTGTTATGCAGCTCCTCTTCACACCGTACACACTCCTTACAGGGTCCTTTCGCCGCATGTTGTTGTTACAAAGTGTAGACTGTCCTTGTTACTAAGGTTTAAACAGTTACTAGTGTGAGGCGAAAACGTGCCGGAATTACTTGTAACTGATTGTGAGCCAGTATTACCGATTATCATTTCTGAATCAAACAGAACGAGTGAAGATGTTCAGTAAGAGTGTTGTGAGGGCGTGTTTGGGCTGCGTGCGTGGGATTTCGTCTTCTCGATTTCGGCTGCATTCTCCACAGAGTTCTGTCAGTGCCTCTCTCACACACAGAGGTAATGTTGGCGTTGGCTGGATTCTTTTTTTGTCCCTTGGTGGTTGTACTTTCCAGCTTCTCCTCCATGACGCAGTTGAATTTACACGGCCGGTGTTTGCTAGCCTTTGCTAGCTCGTAGTTCTCATTTCGGTTGGCTTCTTAAGTTATTTAACGAAGTGAACTGGACTAGATCGAAAGTGTGTACAGTAATAATAATAATAATAATAATCATAATAAGTTTACTTTTCATAGTAAAAGTAATCCAAATTAAACATTTTTCTTACAAATTCATGTATTTAGTCACGGCTGTGTTTATATGGTGTTAATCACACTGTGTACACAGAAGGGATCAAACGTAGGGAACTGGAGAGAAATGAAGCGCGGCCGCTCTACATGGACTTCCAGGCGACAACACCAATGGGAAGTATTTGCTATAATTACTGGAACATATTCTTAAGAAGAATGCAGGATGTGGATGTTAAAGGGATAGTTCACCAAATAAATGACCGTTCGGTCATCAGTTACTCCCCCTCAGGTCGTAACACCACCATCAGAGCTTGTTCATCTCTGGAACACAAATGAACCTGGGAGATTTCTGTCCCTCCTTTTACGGTCATAGTTTTACGAAAAGATGATATGTGTGTGCAGAAAATCCAAAGTGTTTATCCACGAAATAGCTTCACTTCTACATCGATCTCTGATGCATTTTCATGGGAGTACCATTATGCATTCGTGGCGTGTTGACGTGAGAGTGGATGAGAAAATGCATGTCCTCTATGTTGACATCTGCATACGTCTTTGTTACGCAGATTTCTATACGTGATTCAATTTGTGTACAGTGTCCCTGTTCCTCTGCTGCGAACAACGCGGTGCTGCCGGGTCCTGTTGTATCACGAGAGGGCGGACATGGGTCTCTTGTGGACACACTTTAGTTTTGTCCACTCTCACGTCGAAACACGACACGAAATGCATCGTGGTTCTCTCCTGAACGTTCATCGGAGATCTGTGCAGAAGTGAATATATTTCTGCATGCACACAGCATTCGCATCGCTTTATAAAATTGGCTTTAAATCACTGGAGTCACATAATAACACGTGAACTTTATCAATTCTTGGAGCCTGAAAGTTTTGGTTAAATGGAGGGATGGTAATCTGTTGGGTGAACTGTCCCTTTAAGCAGTAACTAATGACCTAATAAGAAACATTTCAACATTTTGGTGTATTAATGTCTATTGTCTATGGGAAATATTTATAGAGCACTTGACTTGGGTTCTGAAAAACACCACAGTAATTATTACATATGACTGAAAGTGCAGTTTGGTTGCCCTTGTTGTGATGGACTTTGTGGTTTACATCTGTTTTTACAGGACCCACGAGTCCTGGATGCCATGCTTCCTTATCAAGTGAACTACTACGGCAATCCACACTCCAGGACTCATGCTTATGGGTGGGAAAGTGAGAGTGCAGTGGAAAGAGCAAGAAAAGTACCTTTTTTCTCACTGTTTTATCAGACATCTCTGTGTATAGTTGATATGTTTCTTTGTTCTAGTTTTTTTTTTACCATTTGTAATTCTGAAGTAATGCTACATTAACACTACAGCAAGACAAATTGCTTTCTTTGCCAACAGTGGGCCCGTTTTTGTAACTGTCACTGGTTAAGAGTAGAGTGCCTTGATTCTAGGAGTGCAGCATGACAAGAAAAATCTCTGCCACACAACATTCAATCTGATTGCAGCCTACTAATATACAAGTTTTGATATTTATTTTTTTAAATTTATCTTGCCGCCAAGAGCATGTGTGCTAGTTTTCTGTTCTCAGAAATGTTTCTCATTTCTGTGGCTGTGGCTCAGGTGGTTGTCCCACTAATCGTAGGGTTGGTGGTTCGATTCCATTTCTCAATATGGCCCACATTTCTCAACCCCAGATGGACATTATGAATTTCATCTCCAGATTTAAAACATAATGATTTGCTTTTTTTTTGTTATTGTGTGTGTGTGTGTGTGTGTATATATATATATATATATATATATATATATATATATATATATATATATATATAAAATAGAAATATCGTAGTTTATGTGTATGCTTGTTTATTTCCCCTCCAGCAAGTGGCGGATCTTATTGGTGCTGATCCACGAGAAATTATCTTTACCAGTGGTGCCACGGAGTCCAACAATATGTCCATCAAAGTAAGTACTTCCTTATTTTGTAGCAGTAAGGGTTGCGCGACAAGAGTAAATACGTGATTTAAGATGTGCACAAAATATCATATCTTTATGCAGGCAATGGAACAGTTTTTTTTGTGACTTTCTGTATTGTTTAGTGTAATTGCCGAAAACAGTTCATAATGTGCAGAGAAATTTTCAACCTGCTTATTTGTCCTCAGGGTGTGGCCCGTTTCTATAAAGCCAAGAAGAAACATATCATCACCACACAGACTGAGCACAAGTGTGTACTAGATTCCTGTCGTGTCTTAGAGGCTGAGGGATTTAAAGTAACCTATCTGCCTGTGAAGAACAATGGCTTGATTGACCTTCAGGTATGACGCATAGAAGTATGTGTGCGTGCATGCATATATATATATATTTATATTTTTTTTACTAACCAGACGTATAAGCTGCTTCCTAGATGACGGTGACATCATGTGCACGTTTTGTGACGCCTCTACAGTCCACAGTTGTCTAGCAAAGCCATAAACGGCCATGCATTTTTTCTTTCTTTCTTTCTTGTTTTCTCGTGAACTCGAAATTATTTCCTCATGAACATTGCCATCATGAATACAGTAATTACCCGCTGTACAGATGGACATTATCTCTGCAATAAGAGAGAGGGGTGTTCCCTTCACAAGTGTCGGACACTAATGTGGAAGTTGTCGATCTGTTTTGCTGCCTTCAGAACAATAGAAACAGTATGTGGAATACACAGAAAAATTAAGTTGGGATTATGAGAAAACTATTTTGTTATATTGAGATCACAAGAAAACAACAAAGAAAATATAGCCGCAAGATGTGATGATGGGCCCAAGCATTGCAGTGCCATTATACTTCCATACACCTGATGAGTGTATGAAAACAGTGCATAGTGAAGTGAGTGCTGTAGGGTAACTTGTTTTGTGTTGATGTGTTAGGTTAAGCCCAGGTCTAAGGGTTTACAACAACTTCCATGTCTAAATATACAGCTCATTTTTGGTGATGTAATGCATGAACAAGATAAGAGATGCATTTAACAGGGTGCAACATAGCTCTGTTTATGTGCCTTTTTCCTAGTTTTTGATTTGATTTACAATACTACAGCTATACCAAGATTAAGTGTAATTATACCCACATTTAAGTGGGTAAATATAAGAGGACTATAGCAAAGTCTGTTGTATGTGCCACACTTCCTGCTGCCAGCTGATGGCACTAGGACCATAACCCACAATAGCCATCTCCATGTGATCAGCCCCCATACAACATCAATTTGATCTAAATCAGACTTTTGTCATTAATTTAATCCCTCGACAGGGCCACACTGTTCAAGATATCATAAATCCATTCACATTTTAGCATCTTCAATGTCTTGGCATAATGTTGACCACATTTGGTGAGAATTGCATGGATCCCCTTGGTGGAGTATTTAAAAATTCAGAGCTTGCAATATTTATATATATGTTTGTGTGTGTGTGTGTGTGTGTATATATATATATATATATATAATATATATATATAACACACACACGGGTGCATCTCAGGAAATTTGAATATCATGGAAAAGTAAAAAAAAAACAATCCCATAATTTAATTCCAAAAGTGGAACTTTCATATATTCTAGATTCATTATACATAAAGTGAAATATTTCAAGCCTTTTTTTTTATCCATCCATATTTATTTTTAAATCTTGATTATGGCATACAGCTCATCTTACTGGGCACAAGGTGGCTTACTGGTTAGCACTTTGTGGAGTTTGTGTTCTGCAGGGGTTTTCTCCAGTCCAAAGATATGCATGGAAGGCTGATTGGATGTCCAATTGAGTGTCCGTAGTGTATGTGTTTGTGTGTGTGTATGTGAGGATGTGTGTTTGTGATCGTGCCCTGCAATGGATTGGCACCCCATCCACGGTATACCGCACCTTGTGCCCCATGCTCCCTGGTTCCCTGTGACCCTGTAGGATAAGCGGTATAGAAAATGGATGGATGGAATTCATAATACAGAAATGTCGACCTTCTGAAAAGTATGTTACTTTATGCACTCAGTACTTTTTCAGGGCTCCTTTTGCATGAATTACTGCATCAATGCGGCGTGGCATGGAGGCGATCAGCCTGTGACACTGCTGAGGTGTTATGGAAGCCCAGGTTGATTTGATAGCGGCCTACATCTTGTCTGTATTGTTGGGTCTAGTGTCTCTCATAGATTCTCTAGGGGATTCAGGTCAGGTGAGTTGGCTGGCCAATCAAACAGTAATCCCATGGTCAGAAAACCAGTAACTAGTAGTTTTGGCACTGTGGGCAGGTGCCAAGTCTTGCTGGAAAAGGAAATCAGCATCTCCATAAAGCTTGTCAGCAGATGGAAGCATGAAGTTCTCTAAAATCTCTTAATAAACGTTGCATTGACTCTCGACTTGAGAAAACACGGTGGATCAACACTAGCAGTTGACATGGCACTCCAAATCATCACTGACTGTGGAAACTTCACACTGGACTTTATGCAACTTGGATTCTGTGCCTCTCCGCTCTTCCTCCAGTCTCTGGGACCTTGAGTTCTTCTCAGGTCAACATTTCTGTATTATAAATTCTTTATTTGAATATTTTGAGATACTGTATTTTTGTATTTCCTTGAGATGGAAACCATACTCAAGATTAAAACTAAAAAGGCTTAAAATATTTCACTTTGTCTAATGAATCTAAGTTCCACTTTTGGAATTAAATTACAGAAAAAATAAACCAAATTTTTTGAGTTGCATGTGTTTTATTTATATATATTTTTGGAACAATATATTTTTTCTATTGTTAATGTTTTAATATCCTTGCATTATGCTTTTTTCAGCAATTAGAGGAAACGATACGTTCTGATACAAGCTTGGTATCTGTGATGACTGTTAACAATGAGATTGGAGTCAAACAGCCAGTCAAAGAAATAGGTAATTGCACATGTATAAAATTGAAAGCTTATATGAAAGTCCTGCTGCACAAACCTAGTGTACAGTACAAATACATAAGTATTTGGACAGTGTCTCAATTTTTGCGGTTGTGCCTCTGTATACCACCACAATGTATTTGAAATGAAGCAATCAAGATGCGATTGAAATGTGGACTTTCATTTTTAATTCAAGGGGTTGAACAAAAATACTGCATTAACTTTTTTGCAATTACTTTTGAGCCTGTGAAAATGGAGGGACCGTGTAAAAAAAAAAAATGGCTGCAATTCCTTAACAGTTCATGCAATATTTATGTCACTGTCCAAATACTTCTAGACTGCACTGCATATAACTAACTGAAACTGGGCAGCCACTACATTGCCTTCCTATTTGGCTAATGTTCCCTCTCTTAGGTCAGATCTGTAGGTCCAAGAATGTCTTTTTCCACACTGATGCAGCCCAGGCGATCGGAAAAATCCCCATCAATGTCTCTACCTTGAAAGTGGATTTAATGTCTATTAGTGGACACAAATTATATGGCCCCAAAGGTATAATAAGACGTCTTATTTTTATTCAAAGACTGTAAAGATTGCAGGTTGAACTGAGAACTTGTATATTTTATAATACTTTTGTTGTGATGTTTGTAAATTACCAGGTGTAGGTGCTCTGTATATGAGGCGGAGACCCAGGGTTCGTCTCGAGCCTTTGCAGAGTGGAGGGGGTCAGGAGAGAGGCCTGCGGTCAGGCACTGTACCCACTCCACTGGCTGTGGGTCTCGGCACTGCCTGCGAGATTGCACAGCAAGAAATGGAGGTAGAACCTAACAGCTACTCCAATGCAGTATTTTGTGTTAAGTGGACTAAATATACAATATGTGTAAGCCTAATATACACACCAATGCATAAGCCTAAAAATTACTCTTCTTACAGTATGACCATGCCAGAGTCTCCATGCTTGCTAACCAACTTGTGCAGAAGATAATGTCTGATATTCCGGATGTTGTGATGAATGGAGATCCTGAACAGAGATATCCAGGTTAGACACTCAGATGTTTATGAGAAACTGATCTTTCAATACCTCTCTGTAAGTACCTGAGCATGACAAAATTGCACTACTAAGCAGAAATGCGTAGTACCACCCAGTGAATAAAGTGCCATGAATTACAGGCTACATTACATAAATTACACATTGAGTGCCAACCAGGTGGAATGGGTAATGTGTACAGTCTGAATTCAACCCAGAATTATGAAGTCCAAAAAGCCTAAGCATTGTAGTAAAAAATCTCATTCACATAAGAAGTGCCAAAAAAGGTTTTAAGTTAGCAATTGGAGTTTATTTAAGTGTTGCTATTCTAGATATCAGATATGAATTTTTTTTTAATCAAATATGGAATAACATTTTCTGTCAGTTATCACATAAGGGGCTGGCTGACATTCCTTGATTATACATCCGTGCTTGAAAGTTTGTGAACCCTTTTGAATTTTCTTTGTCTGCATATATAAGACCTAAATCATCAGATTTTCCTAAAAGTAGGCAAAGAGAACCAACTTAAACAAACAAGACAAACTATACTTTTATTTATTCATTCATTAAGGAAAATGATCCAATATTACATATCTGTGAGTGGCAAAAGTATGTGAACCTCTATCATTAGCAGTTAATTTGAAGGTGAAATTAGAGTTGAGTGTTTTAAATCAATGGGATGACAATCAGGTATTAGTGAGTGCCCTGTTTTATTGAAAGAACAGGGATCTATCAGTCTGTTCTTCACAACACATAGGAAAAGAGTTGGTGATGCTCATCAGGCTGAAAAAGATCACAAAAACCATATTGGACCTTAATTCAATTGTAATGTTGTGGAAGGACTAAAGCAAGCGGTTCATATGAGTAAACCCACCAACATTCCAGAGTTGAAGCTGTACTGAGGAATGGGTTAAAATTCCTCCAAGCCTATGTACAGGACTGATCACTGAAATGTTATTGGAAACATTCAGTTGCAATTATTGCTGCACATGGGGGTCACACCAGATACTGAAAACAAAGGTTCACATACTTTTCCATTCACAGATATGTCATATTGGATCATTTTCCTCAATAAGTAAATGAACAAGTACAATATTTTGGTCTCATTTGTTTTAGTTGGTTCTCTTTGTTTCAGGACTTCATTCAGAACTCTGATGATGATTTAGGTCATATTTATGAAGAAATCTAGACAATTCTAAAGGTTTCACAAACTTTGAAGCACAACTGTAAATGTTTATACATTTGGTCAAATATTTTCAATTGTATAATGGAGGTTAATTAACTTGATTAGAAGACTTAACTTTGATGCAAACTCTATTAGTGTATTCAATTGAAACACCTCACAAATGCTCATAATTGAAACCATGGAGTCTTTCACAGATAGCAAAATTTGTAAGTTAATTGTTGATGACTTGCACATGCACCCAAAATTCTACAAAATAGAAGGCCTAGTAACTTAGCAAAATTAGTCTTTAGAATTTCATTTGGATTTTATTTTCATATGAATTCCTTATTCATTAAATAGCCTTTATCAGCCGATACATCTCTAGTTTGAAGTCCATGCAATAGAGCCCTGTTGAAATTGTGCTTTTTTTAATTTATTTTTTTAGCAAAAGATTTGAAATGGCAAGACCAATTCTGATTTTGCTATAAAATGAAGACCTTCTTCTGAGATCAAAAGATGATGGATCAGAATTTCAGCATTCATTCCCTGATATTTACATCTAGATAAAAAAAAAAACAACAACAACCTGGCACCTTTGGTGGCAGACCACCCAATTTTTTAGCAAAATTATAAAAACAGATGCTTAAAGTAAATAATATTTGGTTGCATATACTTTTCTCGCAATAACTGCAAGTCAGCGACCAACTGACATCACAAAACTGTTGCATTTTTCTTTTGTGATGCTTTTCCAGCCTCTTTCAGTTGTTGTGTTTCTCCCTTCAGTCTCCTCTTTGGGAGGTGAAATGCTTGACTGACCTGTGCGATGTTTGGTTGTTGGTGAACCTGGAGCATTTCCACATAAGGGGAATATATATTTATACACTGCTTCACTTATTTATTGTGATTTTGTCAGCTGTTGTATCGTCATTCCCAGAGCAATGTTTCTGATCGCTTTTTTTTCCCCTCAAAATGGCTTGCTTTTCTCCTATTGACAGCTCTTTGGTCTTCATGTTGGATTTTCTTTTTTAACAACAAATGTCAACAGGCAAATACCAGGGCTAAAACTGAGAGTAGACATTCAGAGCTATTAATTGCTTAAACAATCAATCTAACAGGGCACAAACAGGCATCAAGAAACACCTGTTCTGTCACATTTTTGATCACTTGAAAAATGAGTACATTCAAATAAAAGGTCAATATTTAACACATCTAGGTCTAAATATCAGGAAATGAAAGGTGAAATTCTGATCTATTGTCTGATATAGGGCTGCAACAACTAATTGATAATTAAAATGATGAAACACGAATTCCATGATCGATTAGTTGGGTCTGTGACGTCGCTGTGGATAACTCCCGTCAGTGACGTCACTTTACAATGGTGAAAACCGCATTTCTATGAATCAATGTCTGTGTGTAAGTATTGCATTATTTTTATGAATGCACAAAAAGCAAAACTACAGTCCTAAAGTAATATGTATTCTGGCGTGTGTATTGGATTCTTTTCAGCCTTATATAATTGGACAAACAGTTATGTAAAGTTTTAGTCAGAAGTTTCTATTTGTAACACTCAGTTTGTGGGTTTTATTTTAAATATACAAAAAAAGGGGTACTGAAAGTTTGTCCACATCCGATTAATTGATGAAGAAGAGAAAAATAGTCGACCAACTAATCGATTATGAAAATAATCGTTAGTTGCAGCCCTACTGGATATTATGATGTTTGACACTGTTCATTATACTTTAGGATGCCTCAATTTATCATTTGCCTACGTTGAGGGAGAAAGTCTGCTGATGGCCTTAAAGGATGTTGCACTTTCTTCGGGAAGGTCAGTTATTACTCGGATACTGATGAAAATCTTAAAATATGAGTTGTGTGTTGCTCTAACTGTTGTGTAGAAGTTGTCTTCCTACTCTAACTGGAAATAGTCCCTTGTTTCTAGTGCATGCACCTCTGCCTCTTTAGAACCTTCGTACGTACTGAGAGCGATAGGAACAGATGAAGATCTTGCCCATTCCTCAATCCGGTAGGCGTTTGGTTTTGGTTTTTATCTGCTAGTTAATGTTCACAAACCTTAGCATAACTGCAATTATTACTTGTGTGCAGGTTTGGAATTGGGCGCTTTACTACAGAGGAGGAAGTGGACTACACAGCAGAGAAGTGCATTCAGCAGGTTCAGCGTTTACGGGCGATGAGGTAATGTTTTCACCTCTACGTTGCCTCGGTGGGTCTCAAACATATTTAATAGTAATGTCTATAGCTTTTCCGACTGACTGTTTATTTCACAGTCCTCTGTGGGAGATGGTGCAGGAGGGCATTGATCTGAAAAGTATCAAATGGACACAGCACTGATGAGCCTGTCAGGATGAAATGATGGAAGATGACTGCAGTGTGAATAATTACTTTGTATAGCTTACCTAAGACTGCTCTTTATTCATGCACAAGAAACACACAAATATTTATTTGTTTTGAAAATTGAGAACATTTTTCACTAGTGTTTTGAGTGGAGTTACATAGGAGAGGATTCATTAGAATTACTTTGATCAATATAGAGTATTTGATCGATGTGAGCTAATAATGTTTTTATGGGTTTTTTTTCTGCATTTCTGTTTTCAGGTCATTCACACTGCATAAAACAATCGTTTTCATATGTACTGTTTATCTCTTAGTGTTGTGTGTTCAGTTGTATATAAAGCTTAGGTTTGCCCCCCATTATATTCTCTACCATGTGTCTTTTGTCATTATAATATATATATATATATATATATATATAAATTATAATATATAAAAATGGCTTGGTAGTATGTTTTATAATGTGTATGACCCTGTGGGTTCTGTTTTATTGTTCTTCCAAATTTAATTTGTGTTTTTCTGTTTATTTGGTATGCATTTTATAACAAAAATGACAGTTTCAAAAACATGTTTGTTTCTCATTATTTGTGCACTGCTTTGGTGGGTTTTGGGCTTTGGTTTAGCAGTATTACATCCCTCAGCTGAATTCAGAATAACACACTTCGTACATGTTTGTAATGTCCAAACTCTCCATTCTGTGCCCTTATATAATGGACAAATGTGACACCATATGATCAGTCTTTCAAGCCCCTTAAAAGCATTCTGATGACAAGCTTGGTGAAGATTATAAGACCACATTACATAAGAGTCTTTATTTTGTAGGGAAAGTCAATTATGTAAATCGTGCAAAATCTTCTCAGATTCTGCAAAAGCATAATCCATAGGTTCCCAGCTTGCACATACTATACATATACCCCATTTTTTTAAGGGACCAAAAGCCAATTGGCTGCCCAGCTGTTACATGGGCAGGTGTGTTATTCCTTCATTATTTTTCTTGTCTGTAAGAAGATAAAAGTTCTACGTTTCAAGTGTTGCATTAGCATATGGAATCTATGTATATTTGGCTGTCACTGGTTCTCTTCTATTTATTGATGTGACTGTTGACAAGAACAGCAGGATGAATTCTGAAGTGTATAAGACTATATTAACTGCTCAGATTCAGGCAGTTAAAAATGCATTGGCTGGTGCTTCACACAACAGTTGTATAATGACTCGACACATACTTTGAAAGACTTATGACAATAAAGTGAGAGTTTAATACAAGTGACTTGTTAAAACTCTGATGCTCATACTCAAGTTCCATGCTTAAAACTACTTTTCTTTATACTATACAGTTATAGAAGTGAATGATTTATAAACTGGTGTCACTCAGGTAAATATGGGTTTCCTCATCTTGTCACCTCAGGAAGTTTCTCCATACCACCATCACCTCTGACTTGCTCATTATGGATAGATTACAATTTTATATCCAGAGTTCTGTAAAGCTGCTTTGTGACAATGTCCACTAGCTGTAAAAGCTTACATTAGACCAAATCAAACTCAACATGGTCTCATTACTTACAGTAACATGCTACTGTATTATAATGACTTTTTCTGTTAACACAGGATGTACATTAACGCATTACATTTTAAATGTATATAATTTGATTACAGTTACTGATGTCAATAAAATTACTTTAATTCTATGTTTTTATTTATAACCAAAACAAACAGTTTTCAATATGTCTTCCCAAAGAGTAAGCCAACATTCAGAAACCTTTTGGGGAAAAATAAGTACACCCTTCCTATTTCCAAAATCACAAGCACAACTGAATGGCTAAAAAGAAAAAAAAGAAAGAAAAGAATCAAGGTGTTGGAATAGCCTAGTCCATCCAGTCCAATCAAAGTCCAGACCTCAATTTGATGTAGATGCTGTGGCGGGATCTTAAGAAAGCAGTGCATAAATGAGTACCCTTAAACATCAATGAACTGAAACAATATTGTAAAGAAGATTGGGCCAAAATTTCTCCTATAGAAAATGCTTTGTTCACGTTATTGTTACCAAACGTGGCTCTACATATTACTGAATTATAGGGTGTACCTGTTTCCCACTTTGTTTCTGAATGTTGGTTTACTTTTTGTGAATGAATTCTTACATTGAAATCTGTTGTGGTTTTTGTTGTTGTCACCTGAACTTCTCTTTCTACTGATAAAGCCATCTGTTTATAAATACTATATAATTAACTAACTAATTCTGAATGTCAGACATATGTTATTTTCTGAATAGATATTAAACTAACTTACATGTTCCAGTAACAGTAATGTGTTCTATCATTAATGGCATCACTAGCTGCTGTGTACTGTGTACTTTATATTGTAGTAATACACCAGCGCGGAGGCAGACCCTCTCAAATCGAAGTCAAATGTGGTTGTAGCAGCCGAGGAAGCATTGAAAAACAGCACGACACAGCCCCCTACTGGATGGAAGAGCTCTAATAATCAACCTACGAGTAATAAAGGGTCATGAAACCTCACTCTTTCAGCTCAAGTCTACCTCTAAATGTTTTTGAAAAATGCCATTTTAATTGGCATGGCTGGCTGTGCGAAGAAGGGAGGGCGGAGTGGGCGTGGTAGGGAAAGGCAGGGGATGAAGAGGGGTGCGATCCTTCAGAACAACAATAAAGATGAATAGTGAAAAAAAGTTTGCAGATGACTTATCTCCTCCTGAATCCCCAGGGCTAAATGGAAACACAATGGATAGCAGTACAGGTATTCTGCCCTATCTATTTAAACCATTAGCGCCTGGCGTGGCTATGGAGGAAAACATTAAATAAAACCGGAGGCAGGGAAGGGATGGGAGAAGTGGGAGAAGGATGGGAGAAGTGTTGGAATGGTAGCTAGCTAATAGGCTGGAGCTTTTCACGAATAAAAAGGCGAAGACTCTTCCCTTCAACAATAAACAATTGAACTCTCGTTGTATTGTTTATTGTTTGCACACAATGGCCTGCAGAGCTTTAAGTGGTTTAATTAGCTCAAAATGCTAGTAAAACTGTTATGTTTAAAACTTAGACACATACCTCATTTGAAGGGATGGAAAAGTATTCGCGACTTGTTACTGCATCATTGTGTAGACACAGACTACTTTCATGAGCCAAGTCCGAAGTCCACTTTTCTCCAATTCTCATAGGTCTCCCGAAAAAACACACTAGAACTCTTGCACCACTTGCGACTCATTTGAACCTCTCTCATCTACTACATCTGTAAGAAAGCACCACCTGCTGTCATGAATAATTAAGAGACAGCGTCTTCTCAATAGATAAGAACACGCAGGCTCATGAATAATTATGAGACACAGATGTGTCATCGAAGTACTATAGTACATTGCCATGTCACTGCCTGTGACGTGTGACAGGACGAGATTTTAAACCCGGAAGACGGAAATAGGGGGAAAATACTCAAAAGTAACCAGTTTTCTCCCACAATTAAAATTAACGGATGCTAAGATTGTTTTTATGCAATACGAACACCTCTGTTAAAATCTCAGAAAATGTAGTTTAATGTTTCATGACACTTTAACAAACATGAATGATTGATTTAAAGGGATAGTTCACCCAAAAATTAAAATTCTGTCATCAATTACTTACCCTCATGTCATTCCAAACCCATAAGACTTTTTTTTTATCTTCAGAGCACAAATGAAGACATTTATTTACTTAATTATTTATTTAATGAATGCATTAGCATATCATTATGCAACTCAGTATGGCATCACTGGCACCAGATCATTCTTATTTAACACACTGACAAATTTGATGGCATGATGCCAAACTGAATCTGAGGCTGTATCTCACTTTCACATATTCACACCAAGCTTTGTGCTTGTCACCCCACCCTGACTACACCACATCAATTTGGTGACAGCACCACCTATTGGTCGAACATGATAAGCAATTAAATCATATAACAATTGATTGTATTTATGACTTTTAAACCATTTTGCCTAAAATCATATGCAAATTTCTAAAATTGCACTTATATATATATATATATATATATATATATATATATATATATATATATATATATATATATATATATATATATATATATATATATATAGTTGGTCTTGATGCTTCATGCCATACTTGTTTAGCTAATCATTTAGCCTCTTTTGTGCTTGGCCCCTTATTTGCTGCTTCCAGCTATATTTAGGGGCCAATCACCGAAGGGGCTTAGGCACCAGTTGTATCCATTAGTGTTCTTATTTTTAGGGGCCAAGCACAGAAGATGCGTAGGCACCTCTTTTTGTTAGTGTTGTTAGTGTTCCTTCTTCTTCTTCTTCTTCTTCCTCTCTTGAGTCTATGGCAGTCCATAGAAACGCTTACAGGAAATATCTGAAATTTGATAGAAGACAGAGTCAACATTCATCAGAGCAATTTTGGAGTCTCTATCTCAAACTGTGTAGTGCCGCAAACAGCTCAAAATTGCACTCATGTTTAAGACTACTTGTATTGTTTCCTGCTTGATATATTGCTTTGCTTATTTGTAAGTCGCTTTGGATAAAAGCGTCTGCTAAGTGAATAAATGTAAATGTAAATGTAAATGATAATAACTTTTTAACCATAAGTGCCTCTGATTCCTTGGCTCATGTCGAGTCGAATGGACCCCATGGTTTTAATTTCTGTCTGACAAGATTTTCTGCCATTTTGAATTTTCCATACTTTTCGAACTCCTCCAAGACTGTTAATCCAATTTTCACAAATTTGAAAAAGATCATCTTCAGACTATGTTGGAAAAAAATTATCAAAAGCTTTTTGATAGACCAAACGGTTCTCGAACAACGCACAAACGAATCTGAGAGCAAGCAGGCCAAAATGGAAGGAAGGCTATATCTCCGAAACACTTTAGCATATTCATACCAAACTAGCATATTCATACCAAATTAGTATATGTCATAGCCATCAAGAATTTAAAGAACCTGCTTAGGTTACATGAAGGCCCTTTTATGAGATATGAAAACAGTGCTACATTAATGTGCGGGGATATTAAAAAAATAAATTTTGCTTATAAATTATGAATGGTTTGTCCTAAAATCAGAAAACTGGTCTCTATGGATTCAGTGGGACATAACAAGTCCTTTGCTATAAAATTTTTTGTATGTCAGCAATTTTGGGTGTCGACCATTGTGAATTTAATCTTAATCGCTGTATTTTATGGAGAAATTGGTGCATTGTTACAAAAATTTGTAGATGTCATCAGGGCCATTCCCCGATTGTACTCAAAACATTTCAGTACAACACCACTTTGTGGTAAACAATTATTAATGCAATTTTAAAAAAGCTAATAGCTTTTTTTTGTCATGAAATTGGTCTTCACAGATTCCCTGGGTCATGCATAGAAAAATCACACTAATTATGCCATATTAGTCTAAAATTCCTGTCCACCATTTTGAATTTTCTGAAAAACCTACTTTTTCAAACTCGTCCAAGATTGTTCATCCAATTTTGAGAAAATTAGTAAGAGATCATCTTCAGACTACACTAGCAAAAAGTTATCAAAATCTTTTTGATAGACCAAACCGTTGTTGAACAACACACAAGCAAATCTGAAAGTGAGCACGCCAAAATGGACGTGAGGCTATATCTCCGAAATTTTTAGCATAGTAATACCAAATTTAGTACATGTCATAGCCATCATGACTTGATGGTGCCTATACAGTTTCAGAACAGCGCCACCTAGTGGTCATGAGATATGAAGACAGACAATTTTTGCTTAGTACTTCTTAACTTTTGCCGTAAAATCATGAAACTGTTCTCATCTGATTCTTTGGGCCATGTGGTCAAACTATGATTATACAGTGTCAAAAAATGCTAATAGCTTTGTATTACTTATGCCATATTATTATCATATTACTGGTCTTGATAGATTATTTTGGTCACTCCATTGGAGTCCTCCTGGACTATTTATCCTATCTTCACAAAATTTCACATAGATCATCATCAGAGCATCTTAGCAATATATATATATATATATATATATATATATATATATATATATAAGAGAGAGAGAGAGAGAGAGAGAGAGAAGAGAGAGAGAGAGAAATAGAATGTACATGATTGAATAAAACATAGGTTCAGAAGCACAGCTGAGAATAAGATTGAACAGGAAATTAACAGAACAGAGGCATTTATTTGCATGCCAAGAGGTTGAAAGGTTTGTGCAATGCTGAGCCACAAAAGAAAGGAACCAAATGAGACAAGATTACAGATACTTTTAAGAACTGGAACCAGATGTGAATTGAACCCAGGACATTTAGAACTGAAGCTTGTTGTTTATCACAGTGTGCCACACAGAGAACACGTGTTTGTCTTGTTGAAGTGAGTTTCCAAGGTGATAATCAGCACACAAGAACCATTAGTTAGAATGTTAACAGATACTGTATCAAAACTTTTGAACTTTTGAATATAAATATCAAAGTTTAAAAAATGTACCATCATTTTTGTGCACAGAACATCTGAGCCAATTTTGGTACATTTAAATTTTTTTTATTTATTTATTTTTTTTTTACAAAAGGGACCTAGAGGACATGCTATGAATGATCCCTAACAAATTTTGTGCCAATATATAAAATACTTTAAAAGATATTACAATATATGACAAATTTCAAAATGGCATTCATTATGATTGATCAAAGTATGACCGAGATACAGTCTCTGGTCCAATTTTGGGTTAACATATTTACATTTGCAACAACATAATTTTTTGAACATGTGTGAATATCAAAATTATTTTCTTTTGTGCGGCTCTGTCCAATGATCATGTGAGACAATTCTGGTAAGAATTCGACAAAATTTGAATGAGGAATTATGGAAAAAACCAAAAACCTTTATACTGTACATTTGTAGATTTGTAGAGTGGAGTCTTAATGTAAGATATGGATTGTGATCAGGACGAGGAGAGAAATCTGATGAACTACACTTCTTTTGTCTAGGGCAAAGTATTCAACACTTATAACCATTTGAAAAGTGGTTTTTGATCTAGTGGTGGCGCTATAGAGTTGGTCCTAGAGAGCCCATAATTGGTCCAGATACTATTCGTGATCATATGTATGAGTGTGCCAAATTTCATCATTTTCCTTCTTATGGCTGCCATATACTCCCATTGGGGAAGAAGAAGAAGAAGAAGAAGAAGCAGAAGAAGAAGAAGAAGAAGAAGAAGAAGAAGAAGAAGAAGAAGAAGAAGAAGAAGAAGAAGAAAAAGAAGAAGAAGAAAAAGAAGAAGAAGGAGGAGGAGGAAGAAGAAGAAACTAACGGATTCAGTAATGCCTACACACCTTCAGTGCTGGGCTCCTAATAATGACCTTCCGATAAAGAATTCAGAGTAGGAATACAAGTGAAAATTTTGGCGTCTGCAGCGCACTGTCTGCATGTGCGTTCCTATTAAAGTCTAATCTGAGTAACTCCACCCTTCCTGTCTGCTCCACTGCGGCGGTTTTCAGCTTTCGGGAAGAGCAGGAGGATCCGCCACTCAGCTCTGCGCTCATACTGCTTTTGCAGCTGCTTGGGCAGCGGGGGGAGGCGCAGCTGTTCACAGAACAGCCAGGCCGAGGAGTCAGTCACATTCTTGGCTGGGATTCAATGACTCAACCAGACACAAACAAACAGAGAGAGAGAGAGAGAGGGAGAGGGGAGAGAGAGGGAGAGAGAGAGAGAGTTGAACTGTGCACCCAACGTTTTTATACCAGGTACTTTTTGCCGTCCTGTTTTTTCCCCCCACTGGAATAAGATTTCGTTGTGGAAGTGAATGTTTCGGTTTGTTCCCGGTTTCAGTACGCGGTGGGGTTACTTATTGTTTTAATATGAAGCAGTCGCTGGAAAGGGAGAAATTAACCGACTCCGTGACGCTTTTAGCTTTTGAAAGTGACACGAAGCTCCAGACTTGCTCCAGACTTTTCTGAATATTTCCGTTGCGCTTCGTTGGCGTTTTTGTTTGAATTGATAGGAAAAGTTTGCGCTCCCCCCCTCCCCTGTACTGGCGCTCATAACAATAGAGAACATGGAGGCATTGTCAAGCTTCCGACCTCATGCGGGACTTCAGCAAACTCTAAAGCAGTTCCACTTGAGCTCGATGAGCTCGCTCGGCGGCCCGGCGGCTTTTTCGGCTCGCTGGCAGCACGACACACCTTTCCACAAGCAGGGGAAGAAGACCGCAGATCTGCCGCTGCTGCCGAGTCTGAGGATCCCGGCACCGCCAGTCCTGCCCGGGCCGCTGCTCATCGCCGCGGATCGCTCCACGGAGCGCTGCGACACCGTGCTGGAGCGAGAGACCATCTCGTGCTTCGTGGTGGGCGGCGAGAAGCGCCTGTGTCTGCCGCAGATCCTGAACAGCGTGCTGCGAGACTTCACCCTTCAGCAGATCAACGCTGTTTGCGATGAGCTGCACATCTACTGCTCGCGGTGCACGGCTGAGCAACTAGAGATTCTGAAGATCATGGGCATCTTGCCTTTCTCGGCACCTTCGTGCGGACTCATCACGCAGACAGACGCCGAGCGCCTGTGTAACTCCTTACTGCACGGAGGTGCGCTACCACCGCGCCCCGACAAGGAACTCGCGTGTTCCTCCTCCTCCTCCACCACCGAGCTCGAGTACACCGACCGGGCCTTTAAGGTGTACCACGAGTGTTTCGGCAAGTGCAAGGGTCTGTTCATGCCAGAGCTGTATACGAGTCCGCATGCGGCGTGTATACAGTGCCGGGACTGCGCACTCGTATTCCCCACGCACAAGTTCGTGGTGCATAGCCACAAGCGCTTGGAGAACCGGACATGCCACTGGGGTTTCGACTCCTCCAACTGGAGGGCCTACATCCTTTTGGATCAAGATTACGCTGAGAAAGAGGAGAAGGCCACACTGCAGCAGTTTCTCAACGAATTAAAGGGGAAATATGAGCTCGGGAACAAGCACAAGAGCTTATCTGTCAGGGTAAGTTGAAGGACATGAATTGACTTCGATTCGTGTGTTTGTGTTGTAAGGACTATTGCAGGGTGTGTTTTTTTTTTTTTTACATGTTCACTTACAATTGCGTGCAGAAATCTGAATACCCTTAGGACAAAACGAAGATAAAGAAATAAAATGTTCACCAAAAGGTTTTTAGTGTGTTAGGTTTCACAGCTGTTCCTTCATTATTATAAGTAACAAAAAAAAATCAAATTGTATGAAGATATTAATAGTGGAAGGATTTAAAAAAAAAACCCAGTCCAAAATTGCATCTCAGCTTCTGACTTTCATATCAATATTCTGTCATTTGAATGGCAACCTTTTGGTTTTATAACCAACACGAAGCTTTTTCATATCTTCTGAATAGCTTTTGAAACATCTTGGTTGTAATATTTGCCCAGTTTTTATCTGACATGAACTAACTGCCTTTAGGTTATCAGGCGTGGAGCATGGTAAACCTTCATCTCAAACTGTTTTTCTCTTTATTTTGAATTACATTTTGGATTGTTGTTTTATCGTGGGGTACTCAGATTGGAATTCTATCTTAAATATATATATATATTTTTTGTAGATTTACCATAGGGGATGCAAAGTTTTGCACTCGTGTGTGTGTGTGTGTTGTAAAGTCTCTTGGAAAGCCCCTCCAGGATTTTGCGATCGCAGAAATGAACACAAAATTGAGGAAATGCCACAATATTCGGAGGAGCTTGCAATTTTTCGAAATTACTGACAATTTAGGCCAAGACGTCATTACAACATGCATTCAGCCAACGGCCTCTTCTATTCATGTGCATCGAACATGAATACAGCTGAAAGGTCTCAATTACCAACAAATCTTACAGTGAAAGACCAAGGAATTTAGAAATTTTTTTTGCAGTAGTGGCTTGGCGGTTAAGGCTCTGGGTTACTGATGGGGTTCGAGCCCCAGCACTGCCAAGCTGCCACTGTTGGGCCCTTGAGCAAGGCCCTTAAGGGGCGCTGTATCATAGCTGACCCTGCACTCTACCCCAACTTCCTAATATGCTGGGGAATGTGAAGAAAATAATTTTACTGTGCTGTAATGTATACATGATTAATAAAGACTCATTATCATTATTTATGCAAAAAAACTCTGCAGCTTTCATCTCAAATGAAAAAAAAAAGCCACAGCAAAATCAAGCTTTTTAGGCTGCAACAAACACAACAAAAACCCCAACTTGGCGAAATACATTATGGACCGGTTGGACTTTTTGCTGTGTAAGTGTAAAGCCCAAAGTATGCTTCACTTTTTATGGATATATTAGGAACAATGTACAGTATGTGTGATGCAAATTTCGTCATCAGTTATTTTGCACTATTTAGTTGCTCCACAAGGTGGCAACAGTGACCCAGGGCAATTTATTCTCAAGGTAATGGAAGAAAAAATTGAATAAACAGAAGAGACGGAACTGAGCGCAAGCTATTTTCTGGTTGAGCGATGCAGACCATCTTCTTTCTCTTATTTTTTTTTTTTTTATTTTTTACTTCCTCTAGTAACAATAAGTGAAGCAGCATGTCTTTCTCCTCCATTGTTCTTTGTGTTGTTGTTGTGATTTTTCTTCGTTGTCATCCTTCACCCCAGAATACCTGCTGTACTGTACTGGCTGTAGGCCAGGAGGGGTAATGCAAGTTGTTGTAATGTGCATGTGTTGACCACCTCTGTACGTGTACATGTCAAATGGAGTATACTTTTTGAAAGGATATGTGTACAACTATGCGCATACGCTAGCGTATGCATAAAAAAACCTAAGTATACCAGAGGCTTATGTTGCATTTTATTGCATTGTGCATTAAATACAGCATTTCAAATAATCAGCACATTTTAATTTTATTCGTATTATTTAAACAAACTTTATAGATGATAGTTCTCAGATTTTTATTATGTACATATAAAGCTCAGATTGTACAACTCACATACATAACTTGAACTAGAACTTTTATACTGGAATAAAATTATGCTGAGACACTAGGCCACCAGGTCCTTTGTTTGCAGTCAGGAGTTCATTGGTTGACTGTCTCCCATCATTCTCAAGGGCATCTGCATATGACATATGAGTTTTGGAGATCTATACTATGACAGCTATTGATAGGGAGGGTATAGACAAAAAGCCAATATTGAGCTCCTCTTTGGATGGGGGATGAGAGAGCAATTTTGTGTGGGGTGAAGAACCCTTTGTGGGTATATTATGTTGGGGGCAGGGAGGGATAGAGGTCATCACCCAAAAGCAGTGGTTCTTAGAGTTACTGCTGGCCTGTGGATGTACCTATATGTGAGCATATAGCGTAGCTAACAGAGGCAAAAACTGTACTATGTAGTAAGATCAAATTTGTGAGGAATGCTTATTTATGGTAAGAGAATTGATATTACCCCATATGAGTCAATCTGTTAAAGTTCCACTTTGTTGCCCTAAATTGTGTGTTTATAGGAAAATTAGCTTCTATTCAGTATTAATGTCTAATAAAAGAGCCACATACGGTCACTGTTTTTGTAAGACTGCATAATGACGGTCTCCATTTAACATTTTTTCTTTCTTTAACCATTATGACATTCTGGCTGATTTCTTGTGAGCCATTCTTTCCATTCTTCTTGCTTGATTTTAATGTTATCTACTGAATGATCCAAGAGAATAAGGCATTATAAGGCTAGTGTTTCTTGTGGTTCATTGTCGGAATTGTCCCAGTAGGTAAGCCATATCCCAGGGGAGCAGTATACCTGTTCATCTGTGTATCATTCTGATTGAGATCTGTTCTAAAAGAGCAGACAGGGCTGCTAGCGACTTGTTCTGGTTCATGTACCAAGGTAAAAAAGGTCCTGTTCATACTTGGTATGAACATCCATCTTGTGTGATCAGATTGTAAGTGGACAGCTAAGACCGTTCGCACCTAGTATTTTCATGTGTCAGCAATATATCTTCACTAACCACTTGTGATTGCATTTTGTCAGTTGCAGGGCTGCCAATTCTGCAAAAAATACCTGTCACTTCAAAATCAGACTATATACAAAAAGTGCTGCAAAAAACTATTTTCCTGATTTCTTCAGATTTTTGTGTATATTTCCTAATAAATAGTTTTAGATCTTCAAATGAAATGCAACATAAAACAAAGGCAACCTGAGTAAACATACAATAGCTTAAAAAAAATTAATTGAAGCAAAAAAAAAAAAAAAGAGTTATCCAACACTTATCATCCATGTGAAAAACTAACTGCCTTAAACTTAAAATCTGGTTGCGCCACCTTTAGCAGCAATAATTGCAACCAAGTGTTTCTGTTAACTGGAGATCAGTCTTTCAACAGCACTATGGTGGAATTTTGGCCCACTCTTCTTTGCAGAACTGCTTTAGTTCAGCCACACTGGAGGGATTTTGAGCATGAACTACCCATTTAAAAGTCTGCCACAACATCTCAATTGGTTGAAGTCACACTGACACCACTGTGCTTGACTGTTGGCATGTTCTTTTTTGTGGAATTCAGTGTTTTGGTATATACCAGATGTAACAGGACCCCTGTCTTCCAAACAGTTCCACTTTTGACCGTTTCTTTCTGATAGTTGAGTTACCTATTACCTTTATTGATGAAAGAGAGGCCTGTAGTTCCTTTGATGTTGTCCTTGGCTCTTTTGTGACTTCCTGGATGACACCTTCTTCCCCATAATTTCTGGATTCATTTATTTATTTTCAAATTTGGCAGAGTGTACCAGGTAAGACCTTTTTAATCAACTTCATGCTGTTGAAAAAGTTCTATTTAAATGTTGATTTGATTGAACATGGTTTGTGGTAATCAGGCCCAGTTGTGTCTAGTCCAGCTGAACCCCATTATGAATGCAGTTTCATAAATTTGGGGAATTAGTAAATACGAAGGCAAATACTTTTTCACACAAGCCCAGTTGGTATTGGATAACTTTTTTTGCTTCAATAAATAACTATAATTTAAAAACTGTATTTGGTTTTATTCAGGTTGCGTTTGTTGTACATACATTTTTTTTAATTTCTGAAAAAATTTAGTAAAAGATGTACACAAAAACAGAAGAAATCAGCAAATACTTTTTCACAACACGAGGCAATACCAAAACCCAAAGTATTTATATATAATCTAATAAAATATAATCAAAAACAGAAGGAGGGAGGTAAAAATAGAAATAAAACATGAGATGCATACTTAAATTTAGTGGCTGTGTGGCAAGAATATAGATGTATGCTATTTGAGAATTAAAAATCAGTATATAGAGGACATTTTATGATTCCTGAACATGAAAAACAGACATGTTTCAAGTTCAAGCGTTTCATCTCAGGCCTGCTGGCTATTTCTGCACCAGCTCAACTGCTTTAATACATCTTGGTGGCTCAAAGTGCAAAACATATTAACAAACCAAAATGCAACAGCAAATTCAAAAACATGGCAGCATTGGGAAACCAATAATCTGATTGGAGACGGCATATGACTATCAAAAGAAAAAAATATTAAATGTCCAAGCTGTAGACAAAAAAAAAATCACATGTATGAATATCATGACTGAACAGCATGAAAAGGAGCTTGAGTCAGCATGGAAATCACAAACCTGGTAACATTGGTGATTAGGTGAAACTGGCAACACTGCTTATTTTGATGTCTGCATCGGGATGCATTGGCACTCACACTAAAATTGTACTGTGGCAACATGTATCTTAGACCACTTTCACAAGTGGTTCGAGTTCTCATCTCACAAGATGCATTTGGCTCAGTTCACATGTTCACGTTGTCCACTTTTGATCTGATCAGACTTGGTATTAATATCTCAAGTGAAAGTCACGTGATTTGAATAGATTTTTGGCTGCTTTACTTTAAAGATCCTTAAAACAAAACTATATATATAATATATTATATTATCACATGAATGGATGCATCACTGAGTCTCCAGTGCAACTATGTCTCACCTGCTGCATCAGTGGGCAGATTGTTGGGGAAATGTGGTGGACAGGCACTCTGTAAGAAAAGCTGATTCATTCACTGGGCCCTTGATGTGTAGTCAAGCGGCCATGAGATGGGACCTCTCCCATCCCCCAACTTTCAGATTGGCCAACGAATATGGCCTTTTGGCCCTCCAACTGGACAGATGTTCCTCAGGGAAAAGACATAAAAATGTCAAATAAATTGCAGGCAAAATATTCACCACAAACCACATCGCCCCTTACTTCAGGAGTGACAATTTTAACCAATCTGCAGTTGTCATTGAAAAATTAAGTTTGGCACTGACCCAGGCACTTTGCAATATGCCATTAGGAAAACTTCAAGGCTGTGTCCAAATATCCCTACTAACCTACTATACAGTAGGCAAATAGCAGTACACCAAAGGAGTAGTAGGTTACACACAATCCAGCTTTATATTTTCATGGCATACATTTAAAATGTGTTCAGTTTATCCTGCTGAAGCAAGTAACAATCGTATGCAGCTAATTGAGCTTTTAAGTATTTAATGTGTGTATAATAATAAGTGCATAATAAGTGTATAATATGATGACTTTCACTTCATTATATTAGCATTCAGCCTGAGACCAAACAGCTGTCTAGCTCTAGATCCACATTTGATGGGCATCTGAAGTGGAGCAGAGGTGTTGAAAGCTTGTCTGCTTATTTTTTTGATGTGGGGGATGGTTTGCATTATTTTGCGCTCAATGCTTCTTATCTCCATCTGTCTGCTGACCTTTCCCATGTGGGCTGTGCAATTTTCCACCAGCCACATTTTGTCTTTCTGCATCTGCTGAACACCAAGATTGTTCGCTGGTTCCACTACCTACTGTCCCTACTGCCAATATTACTGCTGTACCAAGCCTCTCAACAGACTCACATGACATTCTAATTTGCAACCAAATGCATTCCCACTCAGTCAAATATTTTGTGATTTATTTTTCCAGCCTCCTTGCTGAGCATCTCAATTTTAATACTGCCAGTTGATGGCTCAATGGCTCCTCAGGGATGTCTTTCATCCCATCCCTGTTGAGGAAGGACACGAGAGGGTGAGCATCTCTCATAGGTTGTGCCCTCTATTCTCTGCTGCCTGACCTCTTGTTGAAGGGTGTCAGCTGGAGCTCTCTGCTGCCTGATGTGGGGGTGAGGACCTGCTGTCCCCTTTGTCTCCAACAAATCCTGACAACATGAACCGTTTTGCTGCTTCCCATTGTCTGGTCCTACTGTGCAAGCCAAAACTTCAACCCACCTGACTAGGAATTCTGTGATTTTTGTCTATCCTTGTTGGAACATGTATTCATGATTGAATGCATTTTATTAGGAACACTTTATCATGTGGCAGCAGCACAATGCAAAAATCATGCAGATACAAGTCAAGAGCTTCAGCTAATGTTCATATAAAACATCGGTACTAGATGCGCTGGTTTGAGTATTTCAGAAACTGCTGATCTTCTGGGATTTTCACATACAATGGTGTCTCGAGTTTACACAGAATGGTGTGGAAAACAAAAAAAAATCCCACGAGCAGAGGGCCTGCAGGCTGAAACACCTTGTTGATGAGCCAGATCAGAGGCATGACGACAAAATTGGTCTGACTAGACTAGAGGAAGGATGTAGTAACTCAAATAAGCACTCTTGAATAAGCAAAAGAATGTGAGGCCATCATGGGCATGGACTCCCTGAAATTGGACTGTAGAAGACCAGGTGAAATTTATATCTGATCATCTGTCTAGTCTGGGTGAGCTTGTGCTCATGATAGCCTCAGAGTCCTGTTTGTGGCTGACAGGAATGAAACCCAATGTAGCTCATCCACCTCAAGGTTGTAAAGAGTGAATATTTGAGTTACTATATCCTTCCTGGCAGCTCGAACCAATCTGCCTATTTTCCTCTGACCTCTCTTATTAACGAGACATTTCCACCCACAGAACTGCGCTCACTCAATGTTTTTTGTTCTACACATTGTTCTGTGTAAATTCTAGAGACTTTTGTGTGTGAAATTCCCAGGAGATTAGCAGTTAATGAAATACTCAAACCAGCCCTTCTGTTACCATCATCTGTGCCACATTCAAAGTCACAGAGACCACACTTTTTCCTCATTTTGATGTTTGATATGAACATTAACTGAAGCTCTTGATCTGTATCTCCATGATTTTTTTTCTTCTTCTTCCTTAGACAATCGATGATTATGCTTCAACTGCACAAAAGGGTGTCTTCATTTTCCTCACTAGACCAAAATAGGAAAATGTCAGTCTGTACAGGATTTCTTGTTTGTTTTATTTTTTTCTGCAGCCAAAAACAGTTGATTTTGCGATGACTTTTTTTTTTCAAACTTTGCGATGCAAGTTGCAATTTATTTTATTTATTTATTTATTTATTTCAGAAAACTACTTCAATTGGTGAAATTGCAATTTCACAAAATTGCTTTTCACAGTCTTTCGCAGTGATATTTGTTGTTAAATGAGGCCTTTTAGCTGTACTCATGATTGATGCATATGACTCGAAGAGGGCTTTGGCTGAAGTCACGTTGTGATGACATCATATGCCGTGTCTTGGCCAAAATTTGTGGAAAATCTCCGGTAACTTGGAGTATTGCAGAGTTTCCTTGATTTTGTGTTAATGTCTGTGATCACAAAACCCTGGAGGGACTGAAATGTGTGCAGACCAGAATGTTACAGGAAGCTACAAGACTTTGGCCATAATTACAAGAGTCTGAGAATTTTCCTCTACTGTGTTCTAGTTGCTGCTTTATATACCTTCATTCTTTTTCTTAGTGGAAACTTCTACTGTCCTGTGTTATTGCTGGCTTTGTAGGTCATAATTAAGATTGTTATGTTGTACTGTTGAGGTAAACATTCGGGTTAGGTTAGACAGTTTTTGCATGTCATGTGACAAAGCAGCAAGTTGCTCTTGCCCATGGACTGCCCAGTGGCCTGCCCAAAACGACTATGAGGGTTTGCATACACAAAATGAAGTGAAATGCTAAATTTTAAAATGTCACTGCCCAAAATGGGCTCACAAACACTCAGTAGGGGTGAATATTAATGCCTTTTTTTGATTAAGAATAGACTGGTTACTTGCTAATTATTATGGCTTCATGGCATCACAGTCAGTAATGCAAAATAATATTTTAAATATTAGTAATATTCACTGCTTTAATGTGCACTTCTTGGATTTGAAGTGTGATGTAAAGCAGATTGTCTATTTAGCCTGAGCTCTCTCTATCTCATGAAAAGAGTGATTTTGTGTTTTTAAGCAGTCTGTGGCCTCTCGTTCACTTCTGGGAGGCATGCAGACAGCTCCCACTTCATGCCCAGGCTGCGTTAGCCACTAAACTTCTGTGATTGGAGAGGCAATATAGTTGCTAAGCAAAGCTCCTCTTTCTGTGCTAAATAAGAACTCTGTGCTTTCTGGCTGGTGGGCTGAGGGGAGTGAGCCAGTTTTCTCCCTTTTCCTTGCCCTCTCTTGCTCACTGTCTTTCTTTATATCTCTCTCTTTTGGTTCCTCTCTTCACTACTCGTCCTTGCTCTCTTTCTTTCTCCCAGTCTTGTTTCTGCTCTCTGTGAAAGGCACCTTCACATATACTCTCTCAGCAGTAGACACACTTGCACACAGTGAAGGCCTGCAAAAAAAAAAAAAAAACAACAGGAGAAATTGTGACCTGATCCACAGCTTCCATTTCCTTACACAAGAGAGCTGTCTGAATGAAATGAGTGTTTCTTTAGTTCTAAGAGAAACTGGTGAAGGTTTTTTTTTCTTATTTTTTCTTTCCCCTGCACAACCTCTTACAGCATCTGAGGTTGAAGGCTGATTCACTCCTGCAGACCTCAGACAGCTGGCAAGGCCTCCATTTTCCACTCGCTGTGATAGTCCACTACAACATGGTGTTTCAGAGCTCACTCAGCAAGATGGCTGTTCTGGAAAGCAGAAGTAACCTGCAGGAGGGCATGTTCGATTCTCTACGTTATATCTTTTGGAAAGAGTAGTCATGATGTGTCATGTTGATGGGTACCAACATTGCCTTCTTTTTTAAATTTTTATTGAAATGCTTTTATTTGTATATAAAGCAAACCGGGTTAGATTAGTGATCTGATTATTAATATTGCTGTATCATTTGTATTGGGTGAAAAGAAATGGGAGATAAGTTCAAATACTTTCTAATTTTGCTTAAACACAAGAGAAAGCCCTTCACTATTATTATTTATTATTATATTTTTTTTAAAGAAAAATTATGAACTATTTTTATATCTCCTCTATCTGCTTGAACCCTTTCCTTTCTCCAATTTGTGCTGGAACTCACATGCTCAATGCTGGCAAACCTTTTGAGCATTTTGACATGAACCTAATGTTGTTATTATTGTATTCTTTAGTGTAGTAGTGCATATCTCTGCCTCAACTTCCAGGTTTTGGATTCCGAATTCAGGGTTTTGTATCATTGTCATGTTTTTATGTTAACGCAATATCCATCATTTGTTAGATTTTTTCTTTTTTACCAGAAAAGACAAAAAAAGGGGGGGTCAGCAATGATGGGACAAAAAAAGTGTGTGTGTGTGTGTGTATGAGATCCATCCATCCAGTTTGCATTACCTTTAGCTTTTATCTCATTATAACTAGCATTAGCTTCTAGGTTTTCTAACTAAACACAGCAAGTAGCTGCCTGCTTTGAAGGGAAGACTGACTTTTTTTTAACATCCAACCATGTTTATTTGCCAACTGTTTCAATGGAACAAAAGACATGAAATGCTCAGTAAGCTTTGAGTGGAGCATCTGCAACCCTCAGCAGCCCACAACCAAATTTCTGCCCCAAAGTAGTTTAATCCTCAAATGTATTGGTTCATTCAAGGTACCTCAACAGGGTGTTCTCCCAATAATTAAAACGTGAAATTTCTGCAGAGGAAAGGGTCTGTAGACATGTTTAGATTAGGTTAGATTTTTTTGTCTTTGTAAAGTGACCCTTTAAATACACACCAAATTTCTGCTGCTGGAGTTGTGGCAGTGCTATTTGGCACAGAATCCTGTACCTTCACAGCCCTGCATGATTGTGTACCATGGAACGTACATAATACCTACCATCTCCAACTTTATTTGGCACTTCAAAAAACATCTGATTTTCATGTGCCGCGCCGTCTTGTTTCTTTTTTCTTTATTTAAATAACGTGATGTGCTTTTACACTCATTCCATCTATAATTACTCAATCACAGTTTCATGTTTTTTTCTGTCTCTCACTTTAGTCTGTCTTATTCCTTCATTCCCTCTGGTCTCTAATTCTCTTTCTGCATTTTCTGCATGGGGGAAGTGGACATGGATAGTGGCTGCTGAAACGATTGATGCTGCTGAGGTGTTTCTGTTAGCTCACTCAACAGAGCCAGGAACACTGTCGGGGCCCAGTTAAGTCCCTCAACTAAGCAGTCCCACATCTCAACATCTCAATCGTGTTAGAAAGCCAGTCTCCATTTATGTATAGTTCTCTAGCAGCCAGAGCCCATGGCAGAGCAGGGACTGAAAAAGTATCCTGACATAGCCCTACCTGTTGCAGACTAGCAACTGCAGTCCAGGAAGGAAGGGGAAACTAACTTGCAGCCCTAAACTGCTTTTCAGCTTATTACAAAATTGTTAATCACCTCCCCATTTGGCACCACCACGATTGCCCATTAAGGTGCTGGATCCAATTAAATAAGCCCCTGCCCTTGAAACAAGAGGTCAGAAATTTTGATATACTTCCCAGCCACTATAAAAGAGCAATTGTATAAATCACCTGCTGTGTTTGGCAAGGTATCAAGGCATGTGTTAAAAATCAAATGAGAGTGAGCAGAAAAAACAGGGAAGATGTAAATGGGGTGCGGAATGTCAAATTACAGTACAATGTATCTGACAGCAGTGCTTTTTATAATGGATTCCACAATTTGGTAGGTTTTAAGATCCTGTTGGCAAACGTATTGGGTAAAAACATTTCTGGCAGTAGCACTTATCTAATTGCACATTGTCAGAACATCCAGATTAAAGCAACACAAGACGGCTATGATTGGAATGTCTGGGTGAGACTGCAAAAGCGGGAGTTTTGACCACACCAGAAAGAAGCAGAGCCCTAGAGACCAGAGGATCATCCTGACTGAGTAACTGTGCAGCTGTGGTTCAGCTGGTCTTAACTGTACAGGTCACTGATTAGTCACCCTATTATCAAGCCTGCTCCCTAATTTACCTCTCTTTGTTGTGACGCAGCTTGCAGTAAATGCAGTGAAAGGCCTTTACTGAATGCAATGGGTGGAAATGTGCTTTTGTATGGCTGGCAGGTGCTCTGGAGCTTATAGTGACATTTGCATTTGATCATTTAACTGGAGGGGAAGGGGGGTCTGGGTGGTCTTTTAATGCTTCTCCACTGAATAGTGCAGCTCACCGCAGCTTGGCAACAAATGCAAACTCTGTACTATTGATATCCTGGACCAGGGCTCTACAGTAACAATTTCTTTTAGGAGCACTTCTGTTCCTAATTACAAAAATTTAGGAGCACAGTCAAAAAAATTTATTATTTTTTTTAGAGATGGTAACATTAATGTGCCACAATATGACACCCAAGTAGGCATGAGAAAACTTGAGCTTGTCAATTATGACAGAATTAAGGAACATGGTGTGAGCCATGACACATTAATTTACCTTCTGATAAAGGAAACGTAATATTTTCAGTTAATTTTACAGGCTGTATGCAAAAAAAAACAAAAAACATTAACCTGTTCCACCTTGTAAACAAATTCAATAAACCTCAATGTTTAGTGTTTGAAGTCTGTTCCTCTTCAATAGATTTTAAATACACTACTACACTACTAGACATTTTCCACTGTCATGGTTCTGGGCTGGAGTCAGTTCTCGAACCGCTCTGTGTATATTGTGTATATATCTGAATAATCTCATAGGACGTGATTGGGTGAGTTCATTTACCCGTCAGATCCAAAGCGGTTTAGTTTAATGGTGTTCATTAGGGATGCACCGATCCGGAATTTTACTGCCGATACCAAATCAGGAGGTCTATCATAAACCGTTAAATGTGAGCTCTCTGCTCATGTTCACTGTTAATTGAATTAAAATATTAGCAATTAGAAATACTTTTGGTTAATTGATGAATAAACAGCATAAAATATTTATTTTTAAAATATCTTAAACAATAAAGAGTCCTAATTAAAAGTAGACTAGCACAAAAATGATCCATATTAGCAAAAAGGCTAATAGCCTTCCAAGGACATAGCGAACTAAGCTTAATTTCAAATTGATGATAAATGCAACCCATAAATTAAACATTTCATTTCTCATTTTATTTATATTTTCTGAAATTATAATATATATTTTTTTATATTAAATGATTTATTTATAACGAAGCACATTTTCTGTCTTTACATTTTAGTAGTTTTATTTTTGTTTGTTTATCAGTTGTTTAGATCGGTTCCCCAGTACAGTGTTGCCATGTTAAATCAAAACATGGAAACTGGATTTGACTTTTCTGGTGATATCTGTCCCTGAATTTAAATGAAGTGACTGCGCTGTGAGTTGGTGTAGAGAGAGACAGTGTACTGTATGTTTGCAGACTGAACAGTTGCTACTTGATTATGATTGGCGAGGAATTATTTAATAAAGAAGTTCGAATTACACCCACCTTGTAGCGTTAGCATTATTATTAATCTACTCCGCCCGACGCCACTGTGTCTACACGAGCAGGTTACAGTCACGGGTTCAGGTCATTTCACGTGTTCAATAAAAGATAGCGGTTTGTGAGATCGGGAAGTTGAGAGGAGCAGATGATGTACAGTGTTACACTTCATCATAATGGCTTTGCAGTATATACAGTGCATCCGGAAAGGAAAGTATTCACAGCGCTTCACTTTTTCCACATTTTGTTATGTTACAACCTTATTTCCAAATGGGTTAAATTCATTATTTTCCTCAAAATTCTACAAACAATAACCCATAATAACAATATGAAAGAAGTTTGTTTGAAATCTTTGCAAATTTATTAAAAATAAAAAACAAAAAAGCACATGTACATAAGTATTCACAGCCTTTGCCATGACACTCAAAGTTGAAGTCAGGTGCATCCTGTTTCCACTGATCATCCTTGAGTTGTTACTACAACTCGATTGGAGTCCACCTGTGGTAAATTCAGTTGATTGGACATGATTTGGAAAGGCACACACCTGTCTATATAAGGTCCCACAGTTAACAATACATGTCAGAGCACAAACCAAGCCATAAAGTCCAAGGAATTGTCTGGAGACCTCCAAGACAGGATTGTATCGAGGCACAGATTTATATAGTATAAGTAAATATAATGCCATCAACCAAATGGAAACAATTCAGGCGTATGCAGAAAAGGCAATAACAGTGTTTACAGGAGGAGAGACACAGACAAATCACCCAATAGAGCAGCGATGACGTCATTTTACATAACACCCCATCCAACAACCCCAACAAAATAATAATAGCCAAAACCAAAAGAAAGGGGGAAACAAAAAACAAACAACCAGAAAAACAAACAAACAAATAAAGAGAAAACAAAAACAAAGGTAAGATGATTAGTATGTACCATCTACCTCTCCTCAATCCTCCTCCAGGGTGGGTACATCATTTGAAGTAGGTAATAAATTGTTGCCATTTTCCCAAAAATGAGTCACCCCTGCCTCTGATGTTATACTTGATTTTTTTTCAAGTTTTAAAAAGAACATTAAATCTTTAAGCCAGACTGATATAGAGGGGGGTTGTGGAGAGATCTAAGACAGCAAAATTTTGTGCCGAGCAAGTAACGATGCAAAAGCCACAACACTAGCTCGTTTATGGCTCAGAGGCTGATGCTGAGATGGAACAGGAAGATGGCAATTAAAGGACAGGCATATAATTGGATTTTAAGAACCTCGGACATGGTTTCGAAGAAAAAGTTCCAAAAGTTCTGCAGTATTTTTATATTTTGTATGCGGTTATATGAGGACTGAGGTTACAGGGCGAAAGTTAGCATTTTTCACACGTCAGGAATATTGGGATATATTTTAGACAGTTTACTCCTAGAGAGGTGAGATCTATGGACCACCTTTAAATTGTATGAAACTAAGTTTAGCACAGGACGCGGGGGTACGTATATTATCTAACGCTCTGCCCTAGTAGTCATCCTCAAGCTCCAGGCCCAATTCCTCTTTCCAACCACTAATGGTTTTGGTATTGTGAAAATCGTTCTGTGACCAGATCGTTGCATATATCCGTGAACTAATGCCACCCTTATGAGGATTCAGCTTGAACACTTCTTCCCATGCAGACTTCGTAGGTAATTCAGGAAAACCAGCGAATAGGGAGGAGACACAATGCCTAATTTAAAAGAAACTGAATAGGTGAGATGGAGGCAGGCTGAATGACGAGGATAATTCAGAAAAGTTTGCAAACACATCATTAATGAAAAGATCTTCAAAGCATTTCAGACCCTTCTTTTCCCAAAAAGAGAATGTGAAATCTATAAAGGAGGCGGGAAAGAATTGGTTATTACATATAGGTGCCATGGTTGAGGCCGAGATAGATTTGAAATCTTTTGCCTGTTTTTCAGCATGCTATTGTCTCACATTTTGGATTTGTCTGCCTCTCTTCAATAAAGCTCTTATCTGCACTTGTATCCATCCTAAACACTCATTACTTGACCGTTAGCAACCGACTTTTTCAATACACGTTAAAGCTTTAAAAAAAAAAATCAGGAGTGGGGTTTTACTGGTGTATTTTATGTCGTAGAATAAAATGTGAAAAATATTTTAGTGCTTGTGTTCACCACAGACCTTATTTCAGGGTTTTAACCAAAATCCCATAAAAAAAACCCATTGACTTTTGGATGGAACCAGAAGGGCTAAAATGTTAACTCGTTTTGGGGTTTTGACATTACAAAATGACGTCATCCCCGCCACTCTATGGTGACTGGCTGTAAGTTTAGGAAGCGACTGATTTGATATGAAGCAGGGTTTTCTATGAGCGGAGGACGAACTTTAAATGTCAATATCGCAGTCGATCATGTTCATGTAATCGTGGGCTGTCAAAATTGTAATCGAGATTGATATTTGATTAATTGCGCAGCTTTATCAGTGGGTAAAGACAAGAAAATGAATCTGAAACAATAAACTGCTTAAGTCTTTGGAATTGCTGGCCTTTGACATCTACCAGATAAAGGACCTTTGAAAACCTTGAAACTTTGGCAGACAGACACTACATTAGCCTACCACAGAAGATAGCCAGTTAGAGACATAAATCTGAATGCTTCTGTGATTTGTGTTTGAGCAGACTGTGTTTTGAGGGTACCTAGGCAAGAAAGGTACTTGGGCTATCTGCTTTAGCAGTACTGTTGGACAATGGCTGAGATACCCCAGAAACCTCAGGAACTCCAATTGAACCATTATTCACAGGCCTCTGTAAGGGCTCGAAGTAAATTCTTCTGGCATTTTTTCTGTGCTTGGTTCTTGCTTTTAGTCTGCCCCACTCCCCTTCTCCTTCTTCCTCTTCATCTTCCTGTTCACATCTGGTGCACAGTGCTTGAATGCTTTTACTGTGCTGAGGTCATTCTCTTGTAGGCAAAATGGAAGTACATGAGTAGATCTGTTGGGGATATGTGTGGTGCACTCCATGCCACTTCAGCTTGGAGTTCATTCTGAAGGAATTTGATGAATCCCACATTTGTTTTTGAGAAAAGAAGCAGTGCTTTCTGGAACCTGCTCTCACTGGGGTTTAGTAAAGTTTTCAAATCACAGTATATTTGTTCTGAAATTCCAGCCAAGCCTCAGCCCATGTTAGCTTTCAGGAAAGCTCACTGCAAAAGTCGAGACAGCTGTGGCCAATGAAGTCTTCACATTCAGTAACAAAACCATGCACTACATATGGATAATGTAGCAGAAATGTATTGGAATCCAAACAGCCACTCAGTTTTTGAGCATGAGACAAAAAGACATCTTTCAGAAAGCTTCTGAGCTTCTAGCATAGAATCAGCCTTTATGCCAAAGTTATCTTTCTGCTTTACTTTCTGTTTCTGCTATGCCTCATATCTGTCTCTCCTTCCTTCTCATTTCTCAACATCATCTTTACTGTTTCTTCTTTCCTTTATTTCTGTCACTGTGCTAGAAAATACTATAGAATATAAAAAATGTACTGGAACACCCTGCCGCACCTGTCTTTCAAGCATCGTGTCACACTGTGTTGTGGGATACCACTGGTATTTTAGTAGGATTGGTGGTCTTGTTTACATGCTACAGACTCTCTCTCTCTCACACTCACTCACACACACGCACACACTGCAAGAGCTGAAAAGGATTGCTTTGTAAATAAAGTTTTTAGGACGTCTCAGTCTTAAAAAGTAAATAACAAGAAAATTGTACAGTAACGGAGGTATGCCAAGCAATGGCACATGGATAACTTATTGATGTTGTGAATCTATATGGACTCGGCAGACTGGCATAATGACCTTTTATATGCTGCCTCCTCTTACATTTTTCACATTTGGTGTGTGGTTGAGCGCCTAATTTTTTGAGTATGTTAAGAATAAAATACAAATAAATAAATCTATATATGTGGGTTATTCCATCTCAAGTGGTCCAATACATGTTGATATTAGTAATAATAATAATACTATGCTTATTATTATCATCATTATTAGTAATAACAATAACAACAACAATATTATTATTATTATTATTATTATTATTATTATTTTAAACTTAGTTTAACTATGAGGACAATTTTTGTGCCATGGCACACAATAAATTTTGGTTATACAGGTGTTTACCTAAACCTCAATATAGAAATTCAGGATGGTACTAGCTCCTTCAAACATAAACTGATCTTTGTAGCACATTACCAGGTACATGAACATATATAAACATGTTGCATATTTTTGTTCCTTAGACTTAGAATTTAATTCCACATATAATACTTCAGATTGCTCACAGTTCCATCCATCACAGGGTTCTTTAAATCTGCAGAGTATAGCTCCAACCTCCAAACTCATTTGCTCAGAGTGAGGGTGGAAGAACCCATGTTGGCATGTTTTATATCTGTGAGAAAGTTCATTATCCAAATGCAGATGGAGGTACTGCTTCCAAGCCATGTAAGTTTATTTATCAACTCTGCTGGAGTGACAGCGTTAAATTCTGAGCTGAAATCGATAAATTGCATCCTCAAATAGGAATTGCTATTATCCAGGTTGGTCAGAGCAGAGAGGGGTGCAGTAGATATGGCATACTCTGTTGACCTGTTAGGATGATAGACGAACTGGTAGGGGTCCAGAATTGAGGGCAGGCAGAAGTTTAGATATGTGTGGACCAACCTCTCAAAACATTTGGCTATGATGGGGGTGAGGAAAACTGATCTAAAAATCATTGAGGTCCGTAGCTGTAGCATGTTTTGGCACTGACAAAAAAGGTCATGACCGCTTAGGATAGAGATGTGTTGAAAATGTCCATTAACACTTGACAGCTGTTCTGTGCTCTGAGCACACGAACTGGGATACCGTCAGTATGTTCACCTAGCTTTTCAGGTACTACTTTTTCTAAATTTTCTTTACTAAATCATGAGTAACTTTGTAGCCAGGTTTCATGTATGAAAGCCATCACTTGCATTCTTGATCCTCTGCCTTCAAGTTTCTTTAAAATCTTGTTTTGGCTCCTTGTGTCCGATTGTTCTCAGCAAATGTTATTGTGCCAGCAGCATTAAATACGTCTGCTGTAACTCTAGTCCTAAAAAAGCAAAAGACTGATTTCAACTATTAAATAATGTTTTCCTATTTCTAATCTTCCATTTTTGGCTACAAATTAAGAGTATGTTGTTTCACAACGGCCGTTGCTAAAAGGCTGATCATAACTCTTTGTTTTTTTTCTCACATCGACAACTATAATGCACTTCTCATCTGAGTTTCTAAATTCACATACAAGAATCTGCAATATCTGCAAAATAAGGCAGCTATGATCTTGACTGGTACTAGAGTATGTGATCACATAGCCCTTACTTTAGAGTCCTTTCACTGGCTAGTTGATTTTAAGATCCTTATGCTGATGTATAAAGCACCGCATGGTCTGGCTCCGCAGTATTTGGCTGAGCTTTTAACTTTGCACTTACTAAATTGTGTTTTTATATATATAAATAAATAAATTAATTAATAATAAAAACTCCCTTTCACTGCACCTCATGGTTCTGTTACTCACTGCCTTTAGGCATATTGTTTTACTTTTACTTTCATAGTGTTTTAAATAGCAATTTACAGATCTTTCTTGTGCTCCCACTGCGTTACTAACAGATCACTGCAGTTATACAAACGACAGAAGTTACACTGCAAGTGTGTAAATACACCATATAATGACAAGAAACTTTAACCCTAAAGCAACTAAACCCTTTAAGCAACTTGCACCAGTTTCACCAAGTCCTTGCACACAGTGGAGCATTTTGGATACAAACATAAGTTTGTGCTTGTGCATCACTTTTGTGCTTTCCTGCTATACAAACTGTTTTGTGAAGTTGTATCTTCTCTGCGGTGTTTAATATAAAACGTTCCCTTGACTTAGAGGACTTGGAGGCTGAGACTTTCACCCTCAGTCACATGATAATGTCGCCTCCGTCTGATGGTGATTGAAGTCATGTTGGGAATTAAAGGATTTGTTGACGAAGAGTAAACTGAAGAAAGCCATTGTCTGTGATTCTGGGTATCCGCTAAAGTTTGCGGCATCACAGTATTTGCGTATGACGTCATGCGCCACTGACTTGGAAGCGGCATACTTCATACTTCCGGTTAGTAAAAAACTAATGTGTTCCATTTGAGACAATATTACCTTTCTAAAATTCATATACTAGACCAGTGGTTCTCACCCTTTTGTGAGCTCTGGACCCCTTGTATATTTCAAACAATCCACAATAACCACCTCACTCCACAACAATTATAGGCTATATATTTAACAGTCATTTCTATATATGTTGCTTTATTTGCTATATTTTTATCAAAACATTTCAAGATTTAATTTTTTACATTTTATTGTTTATGTGACATTTAATTTCACTCTCTGAATTATCTTTTATTTTATCCATCAATGTCACACTTGAATTTCTCTACCACTCATAGGTTTTTGCAAATTATCGTTTCATTTGTATATAAATTTAAAATAAAATCCATCAATGAACGATCATGATATTTGAGAATGCACGTGATTAACTAAATCGGTTAATTTTAAAACATCTTATTTGAATGTTTGGATACATTTAACAAAAAAATGTTTAAAAAAAACTTTTTTAAAGCTTTCCTAAGGACCCCCTGCAACTACACCACTGACCACTAGGGACGGTAGAGTACTTGGTGTTTAAGTGTATTATAGTATGTCATTTGAGACACAACTTTAGTATTTACTCTCCGAAGCGTGTTTTCTGAACAGAAGTAACATAATGAGTAAATACCGCACGCAGACCAACTAATCGATAATGATTTGTTGACAATGATTTTCATAATAGATTATTATCGATTTTATCTATTAGTTGTTGCAGCTCTAGTTGTAAAGCACTTTGAGAAAGCAATTGTTAAAGGTGCTACACAAAATAAAGTTATTGTTTATTATTATTATTATTATTATTATTATTATTTAGTTGTTCAGACTGCCAGGAAGGGAGGCATCACTGGTATCTGGGTGAGCGCGGGATGGTTTTCTGTCTAATCCACATCTGTAGATTGTCGGTTTTATTCGTCACCGTACATTAGTGAGGAAGACGCTGGGTAGCATTGGTTGCGACAGTTGGTAGAGTGAAGTATCAATATCTGCGCCTGTACAAAATGCTCTAATATCTATTAATGCTTGATGGCTGTATGCAATGTTCGCAAGATTAGAAATTACAAAAAGATGAAAAGTATGGAAATTATCACTAGTCTGGAGAGATTCCAAGTCTCGCACTGCTCACGCCCGCCATCTTGCACTTTTCACAGGTCTTACTTATGCAGCTTTCAGTGGTAGGGCATTTTTTTTTAATTATTTTGCTTGTCAAGCCCTCTTTGTAGATTTCAGTTTTATACTGCCATGTACAGGTGGTTTTATTAGAGTTCGAGGCGAGTCCAGAGGCAGAAGAGTGCAGTGGAATCCATCTCCTCCGCCATGTGGCTGCCATAAATGGGCTTTTCTTACAGCCATTCAGGGTGATGCACAGAGAACACAGACAGGTTCTGAGATGCACTCTAGATGCTCCCAAGCTGTTGTGCATCCTCTATGGCAGGTCAGAAGTTCATTGCCTTTCTGACACACTCAGCCCCCAAGAAGCAGCTGGTTGAAGGTGGCAGTTTGCAGGCACTGTTTGTATAAATGCACCTATGGATGGGGTTTTATTGGGTAGGGCTGCAAATGGGATTCACACAGATAGTGGCGAGTTCAATGCACTAGAATGGCTCAGTGGCATTCTGTGCAGGTATGCCTCATCTCAAGCATCAACTGTTCACCTTTAAAACTTTTAGCAAAGGGTCAAGAAATTTGGGGATCGTGAAAGAATAATTATGTAACCATAAAATTCCAGTTTTTAAATTTCACCATAAAAACCCAAATTTTACATCATAATATTTCTTTATTGTGATTTATTATTATTATTAATTTATTTTTTATTGGAGCCAATCTGAAGGCAAAACTGCTTATGGTTATAAAATGTGCAGAAATAGTATTTCACAAGTAATAACCTGCACATAATAGAATCATCTCTTTGGATTGTGTGCTTTATACATTGTTTTTATTTTTTGCTTTTTTGCCTGGTCAATCTTATTTTGGAAAAGATATTCTAAAACTACCTCAATTTTATTGTCATGGGTCCTAGCATACTTTTATTTCATTTATGCACCACAAATGTGGTTGACAAGATTTGTAATTTGTTGTTTTGTTCTTCTCCCAGCCTCTTTCTTGGCTGTGTTAGTTTTTGCCTTTATTTCCCTTGAAATGTCTCTCAATGTAGTTGTTTCCAACCTCTTTGCTACACGGCACTGTACACAGAGAAAGAAAAAATGCTGACGCAGGAGAATAAAATAAACATGTTTGGCAGGCACACCCTTGAAGGTTTCTCTGTCGGTCAAGCCCATTAAATTTTTAATTATTTCCTCTGTGGGGTATACTGCTGTGCTTAACTGGAGCAGCTGGCTCCATGCTGTCTCATAGCTCCAATACTAGAAACTGTTAGACATTTGTGGTTAAAACTGTCCAAACACCTACTGCAATCAGGTTAATTTTTAAATGCTGGTTTTTATTTATGTATTTTTTTTTCTCTTTTACACCAAGTTCCTTCAGTGCTAGCCTTACAGGCAAATTGCAATGACGTATGTATGAAATGTTTCCAGAAGCAGGGAGAGCATGTGTGTTGTAACTGCAAAAACTGCAGTGCCTACAACTACAATGGCCATGTTTCCTAAAAGGACTGCAGAACACAGACAGCACTTATGAGCTCATTTTTGTTCCTAAGTGCAGCTTTGTCTTTCAGCCTGATGCACTTAGCATCCAGATCCATTATTATTCCCTGCCCATGCCAACAGCCGTAATACAATCTGTGTTGATTTATGAGCAAAAGCGTAGTCCACATCCCAGCTTACTGCCCTCCTCCAACACTGTCTAAACATGCCTACTGGATTTGCCACTAATATTTATCATTATAATGACATCAAATGCATTTTCATTACCAGAACCTCTGATTGTACACAAGTGACTCTTCTTGTCAAATAAACAAGATGGTACAGTTCTAAAATATGACCTGAGAGGCTCTTGACATTTTCACCTTAATCTCTAGCTCATTTTCTTTCATGTACAGTTCTTTTGACTTTCATTAATGACAGAAAAAAACCCCAAATGAATCAAGGGAAGAGAGAAAGGAAAAAGAAGGAGAGTGATATTTAAATGAAAGACTGGAAATAATGAACACTGCTCTGAGGTGGTAGTTGCATCAACGGGAATGATTCAGGGGAGAAAAATGTAGCTCTTGTGTCTTTTAAGAGCACTGGGCTGTCTGTAGAATGCATTAGTCTGGACGAGCAGACACAGACTGGGGTGGAGGGAGGAGCCTTACCCAGTCAGTGAGGTGGGGGTGGGGGAGTGTTAGGAAGGAGGATGGAACAGCCAAAGTCTCAGCCTCCTGGCTAGACTGCTGAAAGTTATTATTGAGTTCCTGTGCAGGGCCTCCCCTCCCTTCAATACTGGTGTCTATTCAGCCTGTGTTCACTTGCTTGCTCACTGTGTGTGTGTGTGTGTGTGTGTGTGTGTGTGTGTGGACTAGCATTGAAGCATGGACTTATGCCATCTTTATACATTACATATGACCCATAGAGAATAATCAGCATTTTATATTTAGGGCCTAAATATAGGGGCCCTGTTGGTTTCCTAAGGATTATTCTATTAAAATTATTATTAGTGCTGAAGCACTGGAAGTGTACAGGGCACTATTGTTTTCATAAGGATTATTATTTTTATTATTATTTAAAGTTTTTTTTTTTTCAAGGTTCCGGGAGCTGTTGGGGCCCTTAACATGCTCAAAAACTCCTGAAATTTGGCACACGTCACAGTCATTGGCTATTAGTCCTGTGTAAAGGGTCGCACATAGGCATGAAGGGGGACTCTGTAGTGCCCCCCTTTTCATGTTACAAAAACTTGATGCATATATTGAACATACTTGTACATCCACTACCCCTGGCAAAAATGATGGCATCACCACACTAAGAGTATATTCTCCTCATAGCAAATAATCAAATCTCAGATATGACACAAAACAGTTATTGTTTAATAGCTGAACATTCTGGCTTCATAAAACATACCACCAACAAATTAAATTAAATGATGGAATACAAAAGCAATATGCCTTGAAAATTAAAAATGCACAACAAAACAAATGGGTGGAAACAGGAGTCAAAGGCATACCAACTCAATGACATGGCTAGCAAAAAGCCTGGATCTTGATCCGATTGAAAATTTATGGTGGAAATTGATCGAAATTGGTCCATGTCTAAGCTTTGTCCTGCAAAGCTGATCTGTCAACTGCTACTGGAGAATATAGCTGGAGAAACAGCTTGATGGAGAATATTGTTTTTCATTAATGAAGTCCATGCCACAAAGAAAAAAAGCCTGAAGTGTGATTTATTTTATTTTAAATGTATTTATTTTTGTTTATTTATTTTGTTGATACCATAATTTTTACTTTACTTGATTTTGGAAAAAATATACCATTGAATTTAAAATAATTCATTTAATTTGAGGGTTTTTTTTTGGTTTGTTTTGTTTTTTAATCCAGAATGTCCAGCTATTAAACAAAAATTGTTTTGTGTAATACACATGATTTGTTTATTTGCTATTAAGTAAAAAATGCTAGGTGAACATCCTCTAAGTGCGGGGATTCCATAAATGTTTGCCAGGGGTAGTAAGTACAAAACTCTGTACACAGATTGTTCTCATCGACCCGAACAACTTTCACGCTGACCGTAATTAGTTCCGCCCAACAGGAAGTCAGCCATTTGGGATTTTGTGAATAGTGCATGCGGTGAACTTTTTAAAATACTTCTCCTAGGGGATTTATGTCACCAAACTTGGTCAACATTATGCCAAGACATTGAAGATGCTTAATTGCGAAGGGATTTTTGATATCTCAAACGTTTTTTTCATGTCGAGGCAATAAATTTATGGTGAAAATGGGAAAATAGAAAGTGTCTATCTTCTGAGTGCATTGAGTGATTTAGATTAAACTTGAGCGGTATGTTTCGTAATGGGGACTGATCACAAGGCTGTGGCTGTTGTGAGTCATGGTCATAGCGCCACCAACTGGCAGCAGGAAGTGTGTCACTTAAAACTGACTTTTAAACAGTCTTCTAATATTTAACTCAATCTTTATCAAACTTGGTCAGAATAATGTTGAGACACGGTTGATATAAAATTGCAGAAAAGAGCCTTGGTATCTTAAATAAGGTTGCTGTGGTAATGCATCAAATTTGAATCTTTTTTCCCGGGTGCTTGAGGCTCATAGCATGCTTAAAATTTCATGAAAGTCTGCACACACATCAGAGTTGCCGGCTGTTAGGAGGCAAAAACTAAGACATAGGTGTGGAGGGGGGGCATTCTAGCACCCCCTTTTGACAAAAGTGGTGCTGTCAGTTTTACCTACAATCACCAAACTCTGTATTGTTCTCATCAAGCCGGACAACTTTCGAAATGATTGTCATTAACTCTGCCCAACAGGAAGTAGGTCATTCTGGATTTTTAAATACTCCAAAAGGATTCTTTTGATTGGGGCACACGGTGGCTTAGTGGTTAGCACGTTTGCCTCAAACCTTCAGGGTCGGGGCCCTGTGTGTGCGGAGTTTGCATGTTCTCCCCGTGGTGCGGGGGTTTCCTCTGGGTACTCCGGTTTCCTCCCCCAGTCCAAAGACATGCATGGTAGGCTGATTGGCATGTCTAAAGTGTCCATAGTGTTTGAATGGGTGTGTGAGTGTGTATGTGATTGTGCCCTGCGATGGATTGGCACCCCACCTTGTGCCCGATGCTCCCTGCAATGGGCCCCGTGACCCTGAAAAAGATAATTGGTATAGAAGATGGATGGATGGATGGATGGCTTCTTGTGACTCTCACCAAATGTGTTAAACATTATGCCAAGACATTGAAGATGCTATATTGCGAACAGATTTTTTTATATAGATTTTTTTTTTAAATAATGGAAAAAAAAATTGAAACAGGAAGAGTCTCATATCTTATAAGTGCATTGTCTGATTTAGATCAAATAGGTGTTGCATGTTTGTTTGGTCATGGGGCTATGTTGCACCCCCTTAAGCGAATGTTACCACTACACATTTCTTCACTACAATTAATTAATGACCTATAAAGATAACATCTCTTATCTGCTTCATACACTATATCACCAAATATGCAGCTCACATTTGGTGATGTCAGACCTGGACTTGAACACATCAGTGCAAAACAAGTTAATCTTCGCTATGCATTGTTTTCATATACCCACTGGGTGACAATGGCACCATATTGCTTGGGCCAGTCATCATTGCTTGCATCTATATTTTAAATTGGATTTCATTCATAAAGTGAAAAATCTTACCAATCTTCATGAAATGATCACACACACTTGGGGGTAAAAAAAAAAAGTATGAATAGAGATTATGTGGCTGAAGGCTGACTGTATAGCAAGCTGAGATGTGTCTTCCCAGGCTGGAAGCTAATAAAACTGATAATTGTGGATTTAGTGCTGGAAATGCTGAGAGATTACACATATTGCTGGTTGGGTTTGAGGCCTGAGTACAAGACCCTAATCCTGCTAACCCCATCAGACTGAGCACATTATATTAAATCTGTGTGTGTGAGGGCTGCACAATTAATCGATTATGATTTTGACTGCCCACGATTACATGAGTATGATCGACTGCGTTGTTGAAGTTCGTCCTCTGCTCATAGAAAACTTGGTCATCATAGGGTGTCACAGGAATGGTGTCAGTTTGTAATGCCAAAACCCGGAAACAAGTTAGCACTTTAGCGCCCGCGCTGCCAGCTTCGCTTCTGGTTTCAGAGCACGCTTCGAGCCCCAGTGCTTGCGCAAGGGGAAATCATGACATTAACACGTTGCAGATAAACTGGTTCAGGTATTCTGTGCACAATTCCCCAAAAAAATGTGGATGAAGATTCATCCACAGAGTACATCTGTATTATGAAAAATGTTTTAAATCAAGTTTGGAATAGTGGTCTGAAGCTTGGCGATAGTGACGTTGAAGTGGTGTAGTTCGCTTATAGCATACAGTTAGCTGTTTATTTCTGCCGATTGTATTTAGACTTCAAACTTCATAAAAGTTGTGTTCATTTCTGAAAATTATCTTGGACAAAACATGTTAGTATTGTAAGCTTATGTTGATCAAAGGCTAACTTCCGGGTTTCATTACAAAATGACGTCATACCTGCATCAGCACTCTATTGGGTGATTTGGCTGCGTCTCTCCTCCTGTAAACACAGTTATTGCCTTTTCTGCATACGCCTGAATTGCTTTCATTTAGTTGCATATTGTTATATTTGATTGCAGCATATTTTCATTTGGTTGATGTCATTTTTATTTTTACTTATCCTATATTTTGGGTACAATTTTATATATTTTTTGCTTATACGAGATGATGCACTTTAAGGATCAGTCTAATTTGATTCAAAGATTTGTACATTAGCAGGAATGTAGCACAACATGGATGTGAATTTATTCCATTCTATTTAAATGTGATAGTGCAATAAAAATGTTGTCCCTAAAATCAATGAATAATCATGATCTCAATATTGATCAAAAATAATCGTGATTATCATTTTTACCATAATCGTGCAGCCCGTGTGTGAGAGTGTGTTTCAGGCGTTCTGTATCGTTCTTGAGCTCTAGTCTGGCTCTGCTACTAGAGTCAGAGTCCTGCTACTAGAGTCTAGAGTCCTGCTACTGCAGCAGTCAGCCATCTTGCAGCCACAGATTTTCTTACCATTCTGACAGTCTGAGACTGTGGGATTTTTGGATGGAGGTGAAAATGTAGTGATTTCAAAGATGTGTGAGCCAAGTCTGTGCAAATGAAGGTTTTTTTTTTAATGGAAGTCATCTGCAAAAATGTTCAGATCTCTATCTGGCTAATGTCAGCCATAATGGGGTTGCTGGGAGAGTTTGGTCTGAGGGAAAACCCTGGCGTGTACATGATGATTTTGGTATTCTGTTGAGTTCTGCTGGTTGGGTCAGAGCTTAGCTGTGCTCAAACTGTTTTGTGGTTGCTATGGAGAAAAAACATTGGTCCCTTCACGATCAGAGGAGTGTTATAAAATGGTCCAGGAAAAAGAGACTTCCATGAACTACATTAGGTTTGGTTTGACTTTCTTGTCTGTTTAGATTTCCTGGACAGAAATTCATCATTGACGGTGGCATAAAAAATACGTCTTATAAGACAATACTGCACATCCACTTACATGCCACATAACGAAGCACATGGAACACACATTTGTCCCCATTAAGAACATACATAAAAAGAATGAATATATATATATGTATATATATATATATATATATATATATATATATATATATGTGTGTGTGTGTGTTTGTGTATCTCACAAGAGTGAGTACACACATTTTTGTAAATATTTGATTATATCTTTTAATGTGACAACACTGAAGATATGACACTTTGCTACAATGTAAAGTAGTGAGTGTACAGCTTGTGTAACAGTGTAAATTTACTGTCCCCTCAAAATAACTCAACACACAGCCATTAATGTCTAAACCGCTGGCAACAAAAGTGAGTACACCCCTAAGTGAAAATGTCCAAATTGGGCCCAATTAGCCATTTTCCCTCCCCAGTGTCATGTGACTTGTTAGTGTTACAAGGTCTCAGGTGTGAATGGGGAGCAGGTGTGTTAAATTTGGTGTCATTGCCCTCACACTCACTCATACTGGTCACTGGAAGTTCAACATGGCACTTTATGGCAAAGAACTCAAAAAAAATAAAAAATAATAATCGTTGCTCTACATAAAGATGGCCTAGGCTTTTAGAAGATTGCCTAAATGCTGTCTTGTTTTCTTATGTATATGGTTCACATTTTCCTGGAATGAAAATTTGTCATCAATGATTGTACCTAAATATTTAAAATTGAAACTTGCTCTACCTTTACACCTTTTATAATAAGTTGTTCATATGAAATGTCCAAGGTACCTGTCCTATTCATTCCCACAGCATAATTCCTTTTAATATACTCAAAATAAGTTAAACCAAGTCATCAGCGTATTTGATTAAAGTGGGATCGTCCCTGTTACATTGAAGTTCATTAATATAAACAAAGAAAAGCAGAGGTTATAATACACATCCCTGTGGTAACCCTGAATTTAAGACTATAGAATCAGATGAGATTAACACAGACTCGTTGCGGTCTATTTCTTAAGAATTTCTCAATCCATAAAATTAACCAGCTACTTGCACCTAAACCTTGCAGTCTTTCTTTTAGAATTTGTGGTTGTACAGTATTAAATCCTGATGTGAAATCCAAAAAAAGGATTCTGACATGAGAATCCAATTTATCGAAATGGTGCTGGGCCTTATGTAATAAGGTCAGGTAGGCATCCACCGTGCTCCGATTGGGCATATAGGCAAATTGTAATGGATCTTCAGAGCCATTAATTTGTGCTAACCGTTCTTTACATAATATACGCTCCATGAACATGGACAGAACAGATGTAAGGTCAAAGGTCTTTAAAAGCTCTGGCATGATTGGGTACTGGAATAACAGTAGGGTTTTTCCATGCTACTGGTACAAAACCTTCATCTAAAAATACCTAAAAAAGCCTATTTACTTAAATGCCCAAGTTGTTCTGCTCATTCTTTTACAGCAGTGGCTTTAAGGCCATCTGGACCAGTAGCCTTACTTGGTTTAATTATCCGGAGCACCTCTCCAATGTCTATAACGTCTATTCTATCAGAGTATTATTATTCATAAACACCTACAGTGTTTTTGTGAAATTGTGAATGATTTTTTTTTAAATTATCATTATTTGCAAAGCTATGGGTGTCATAATCAAACAGTTGTATTTGCTTCTGTTGTTTGCCTATCATTATATTTAATCCCCTCCATGTATCTCTGGCATTACTGGTTTTAAATTCCTTCTCAACTTTCCATTTTTACTGTATTTGCCCCTCCTTTATCTTGCGTTTAACTTCTTTATTTAACTCTTTTTACCTTGTGTCTCTCATTCCTTAAAAAATCCATTCTCTTCTTATTTAATGATTAAGATCCTTGTTAAGCCAGAGTTTGTTGTTTGGGGAATATACTAACATTTTTTGCTTGAACCACTGCTTCTGCAGAAAAATGAATGTAACTGGTAATAGTGTCATTCAGTGACTAATGATCACTGTAGCAATTAAGATCCTTAAAAAACAAATCCCAATTGGTGTGCTCAAAACAATTTCTGTGGATTTCACTTCCACGACTGATCCTGCTGGATGGGAGGTTCAGTCCTTTTTAACATCTGTATATTTTGGAAGGAGATGAATGACGTTATTTTCGAAATGTATTAGTGGTGGGTGTAACCTTGCTACATAAGCACCATCCACATTACCTAACACATGTGCCTAAAGTTTTGCTCAGTCTCGTGAGATAATGACATACTGTTCCAAGTTTGACAAAAATGCAGATATTTCACAGTTGTTAAAGTCTCCAAGAAGAAACACTGGATCATCTGCTGAGTTGTGCAACACCCTTGGTAGCTGGCAGCTGTAGAAGTATTTTGCGGACTGCATTTCCTATTTGTGGAGGCATAAATTGTGACGATTCAAATGAAAATGCAAATCATGTATTATCGTTTTCATTTTCACGAAATGACAGTATCTGCTAAATTTAAAATGACATGCAAAGTCCATTTGCCATCGCATTTCCGGTGTATTACGTGTTATGCCCTGATCATATTGAAATAGCAATAGGAATTACCCCGTTTGCTATTTCACTTCCTCAGTGTGGCGTATGGAGCCTGCCAATATTCAAATGGAATGGCAAATCTATTTGTATTTGCATTTCCCATGACTTGCACAGAAACCTGCTAATCAGTGTTGGGGTGGGAGTATACTATGGGACTACTATGTTTGTATCTGGAAGTGAAGTGACTTACGGTCGACCGCATTTTAGAGCACCTTGCGTTCACCGGAGATTGACTGCACATTCAAGATTCTCTCTTCTATTTCTACACACAAATGAAAAAATGTGTATCGTTTTACTTGAGTGAAATCCGAACCAAGTACAGCTGAACATATTTTTAAAAATTTCTCCCGTTAAATCCTCCTGAAGCTACTCTCAGTGGCTGTGTACACTACAACGTTTACAACTAAAAACGGAAAACTTTTTATAAGGTCTGGCTGTTCGTTTACACGTCAGTGGCGTTTTGGGGTCTGAAAACACAAACTTTTGAAAACGGGTTTTAAAGTGCAAGTTTTTGAAAACGATGCCGTTATTATCTCGGTGTAAACGTACAAAAATTTGAATCTGTGAAAACGATGACGTTATGCGCACGCGTTCAGTCTATAGGCATGCGTGCGAGACACTCGAAACTACAGGACTGTGTTTGTGCTGCTCAAGGTTGTGAGTTTCTTCAGCAAAGTGTAGATTTACTGCAACACTACTGTGACCAGCGGAGATGTATTTGTTACATATGCCACATTAATAACCCGTATGTATGACAACTAAGGGTATTCAAAATATAATAATTATCTTTGTAATTGTCTGTTTTGGAGTATATCTATATCCTTTTATTGCTGATATACTATAGAAGGCAGACTGACTGCCATGGTCTCACTATTTGCACAATTTCAAATTTTTTCAGTATTTAAAAATGAGCATGCTGTTTAACAGAATTCTGACCTGGAGCACAAGAAAAGCTACAAGATATGGTTGAAGACAGAAAAATCCATTTCCACAATGAAAAAACTTTTATGCACATTTCATGTACATTAAATTGTACTACATTAGGGACGTCTCAATTTATTAACCAAGAAAAATAAGCTAAATCTATCTTGACAAGCGTGAGTTTTCACAGTTCCTTATGACAGTGAATAATTTTTCAAGTCTAACTATAGAGATTCTAAAAAACTGGAGACAAAATATTTTTGTACTCCACGTAGATCATAAACCATTGAAATAGTTTGAGAAAGCTAAATATTATTGTACTTGCTTTTTATCTAAAAAACCACTTCTCCCTTGTTTACTTGTATTTGTTCATAGGGCAGTCTTGCCCAGATCAATATGTCGGACACGTGAAGGCAAGGCTCTAGAATTACAGCTAAAGAACAGACAGCAGGTCTTGGTCTCTCTCTCTCTCTCTCTCTCTCTGTCTCTCTCTCTCACTCTCTCTCTAAATGAAACTGAATGCTGCAGACATTATCATATAGGAGTTTAATGTCACATGATGATAGTGTGCCATTCAGATGTTGATTCATGTTCAGTGCTAATTCAAATTAAGGTGCTTTAAATATTACTACAATTTAGAAAAAAGGAAAATATTTTAATAAGCTGCTGTCCCACTGTACCCTACAGTTGCTCTTGGTTAGTGGTCATAGTGAAATAGACTTAAGGTTAATTTCATAATATTAATATTAGAAAACAAAATGTATTATTATTATTATTATTATTATTATTATAGCTGCAACAACTAATCGATAAAATCGTACACTCGACGGTAGAGTATAGAGTACATAGTGTAAGTGTATAGTACGTCATTTGGGACACAACTTTAGTATTTACTCTCCGATGCGTGTTTTCGGAACAGAAGTAATGAGTAAATACCGCGCGCAGACCAACTAATCGATAATGATTCCATGACAACGATTTTCATAATTTTATCGATTACTTGTGTACTTGAACTATCGGTATCGGCTAATATCACTCTGAATAATCGGTTATTGGTATTGTCTGAGAAATTTCAGTGCATCTCTAATTTTTTTTTTTTTGTGTGTGTGTGTGTGTGTGTGCCATGCTCATAGTACAGTCTATGGCAAATTTCTAATTAAACTATAGAGGCACTCAGATTGTTCTGTAAAAGCTATAGATTCTAGGGTTAACTGGTTTTGTGCAATTTCAGCTTCCAGCTTTTGCTGAGCTAATCATGCTTCGTATGCTTTGACACAGGCCACAGACAATGCACAAATGAAAAGAGAAGAATTAAAGAACTAAATAAAATGCGAGTTGCCTTTAGTCACTGCAGAGTTGGAGTGCAATCGTGAATGGTGAAACTATTTCATGCTTTCCAAGCCAAGAAATACAAATCTGTGTGGTCACTGCATACCCAGTATAGCAGAACATAGTTTTTTGTTTGTTTGTTTTCTCAAAATCCCTTTTTAAAGAATCCATAAATATATTGTTACGTTCTATATATTTCTTGTTTGTTCTCAGGGGATACTACAAGCTAGTCACTTTGTTTTGACAGCTTTGTATTTTAAAATGGCTCCACCGGAAATGCTTTCAGAATTGACATGTGCTTTATTGTTTTTCTCTTTGAAACTGTCTATATTTATAAGAGTCCACCTCACAAGTGGTTTTAGTAATCAGATCATAAGATGGATGTTAATACCAGGTCTTAATGGGGCCTCTGTTCCACAGTGTTCAGATGCAGACAGGGGGAGGGAATATGGTAGGCTTAGACAAATGGAGGCTGTAAATTACAGACGGGTTTATCAGCCAGCTTTGGCCAATTACCGCACATCACAGGGCAGACTCTGTGTGCTGACGTCACCCAAGACCCTAAACACTGACCCTAACTTCATCTTACCATCTCACAGTGAGCTTTTACAAGCCTTATATCCTCTAACCTGCAGTGATGGCGTGCACAAAGAAGGACTGGAGGCAAGTTTTGTGTATTCAGTATTCAGATGGAACACAGCAGCAGCCTGACGAAGCACATAACCTATCTGCCCTGCTCTGTTTAAATGTCAGCAGTGATTAATGGGTGACTGGCCAGGAGATGGTGAGCTCTGAGGCACTGGGGAAATTCCATGTTCCAAAATGCACGTTCAATATGGAGATAAATGTTAAACCTCTACATTAAGGATCTACATTTACACATTACATCAACGTTCTATAATTCCCCCAGTTTGAAGTATTTTAGTTTTATTTATTTATATATATATATATATATATATATATATATATATATATATATAATATATATATATGATCTCAGTCTCAACTGTCTGTTTAACTGATCGTGTCTCCTTCAATCGAATTGCAGTGCTCTGAAAAATTATTTGACCCATCCTGATTTCTTCTATTTTTGTGTATATCATACTAAATTTTTTCATAAATGAAGCCGAATCTGAGATTTAAAAAAAGCAACCTGAGTAAACACAAAATACAGTTTTTACATGATAATGTTATTTATTGAAGCAAAAACGTTATCCAATACAAACTGGGCCTGTGTGAAAATGTATTTGCCCCTTACTAATTCCCCAAATCTATGAAACTGCATTTATAATGGGGTTCAGCTGGACTAGATGCAACCAGGCCTGATTACAGCAAACCCTGTTCATTCAAATCAATGCTTAATTAGAACTTTTTCAGCAGCATGAAGTTGGTTAAAAGATCTCATCAATAACACACTATGCCAAAGTTGAAAGAAATTCCAAAAATGATGATGAAGGAGGTGATTGAAATTGCTTTGTAACCCTTCCAAGACTGATGTATTTCAAAGGCTCTGGGACTCCAAAGTGAGGGCCATTACCTCCAAATGAAAAAACTCTGCACAGTAGTGAACCTTCCCAGAAGTGCCCGACCTTCCAAAATTCCTCCAAGAGCACATCATTGATTCATCCAAAAAGTCAGAAAAGAGTGGTGAGGCGAAAATCGCTGCTGACCCAGAAGAACATTAAGGCTCATCTGAATTTTGCCAAAACACAACTTGAAGATCCCCAAACCTTTTGGGAGAATGTTCTGTCGACTGATGAGTCAAAAGTGGAACTGTTTGAAAGATAGGGGTCCCGTTAAATCTGGCGTAAAACAAACACCAAATTCCACAAAAAGAACATCATATCTACGGTCAAGCTGGTGGTGGCGGTGTGATGGTGTGGGGATGCTTTGCTGCTTCAGGGCCTGGGCAACTTATAATTGAGGGAAACCTGAATTCTGCTCTCTACCAGAAAATCCTAAAGGAGAATGTCCAGTCTTCAGTCAGTTAGTTGAAACTCAAGCACAACTGAATTATGCAGCAAGACAATGATCCAAAGCATAGGAGTAAGTCCTCCTCTGAATGGCTCAAAAAAGGTAAAATGGAAGTTTTTGAGTGGCCTAGTCAAAGTCCTGACTTGAACCTCACTAAGATGCTGTGGCAGGACCTTAAACAGGCAATTCATGCCTGATAGGCCTCCACTGAGTCTGAATTAAAGGAGTTCTGCAAAGAAGACTGGGCCAAAATTCCTCCATAGTGCTGTGAAAGACTGATCTCCAGTTATCGGATGCATTTGGTTGCATTTGGTTATTGCTGCTAAAGGGGTCACAACCAGATTGTAAGTTTAAGGGGCAGTTAGTTTTTCACATGGGTGATAGGTGTTGGATAACATTTTTTACTTCAATAAAAAAGTAATAAAAACTGTTGTTTTACACTCAGGTTACCTTTGTTGTATGTTATGTTGTATTTCATTTCATGACTTAAAACTATTTAGCATGAGATTAAAAAAACAAACAAACAAGAAATTAGGATGGGGGTAAATACTTCTTCATAACACTGTGTGTTACCTTATATTATAGCACTATTTATTTAGAGCCCGTTGTGTTTGGGCAGGGTTATGGTTCCCATGCTCTGTCATCTTTTTGTTTTGTCTAAGCTCCTAGACGAAAACTTAGGCTAATCCTAACTGAAGAGTTTTATTTATAGAAAACATTTCAAGTAAACATTGTATAAATTACATGAATAAAGAAAAAAATTAAATACATCTTATCATTTAACTAACTTTTATCAATAAGATCACTCGAAAATCCAGCAAAACAATGTCATTAAGAAGCTTAGGATAATGTTTGCTTCATAATTCGTGAGTACAGCCGATATAGGTTGAAGCTGCTTCTCTTTATTTGCACGTGTGTGGTAGTTAATGCTTTGTGAGCTTTGTGAGATGTCTCTGTATTCTAGTATATGCTGCACACACTGTAGTTAAATACACGAGTTGAACATGAGCTTCATGCACAGATTCCAGCGTCAATGGCTGAAAATACCCCCCTAACCTTCCCTCTCCCCCAAAAAAAAAACCCCCCCCTAATTTATTTTCTTTTTGAAAACTTCCGCGCAAAAAAAAAAAAAAAAAATTTAAATGTTTGGTTTTGTTTTTTGTAACGTAGACAAACAACCTTAAATAAACAATAAACACCATAAAAAAAAACCCTCCTCCTTTTTTTTTTTTTTTTTTTTTTTTTTTAAAAAAAAAAAAATAAAAAAAAAAAGGAAAAAAAAAAAAATTATTTATTTTTTTTTTTTTTTTTTGAAAAAAGCGTTAACAGCAGATCATTTAAGTCCAGTAAGTTGCAAGGTGGGGCCAACATGGATTGAATTTGTTTGTCCAACACATTCCACAGAAGCACGATCGGATTAAAATTTGGGGAAGTTGGAGGCAAAGTCAACACCTTGATCTATTTGTCATGTTCCTCAAGCCATTTTTTGTAGTGTGGGATTGCACATTATACTTCAGAAAGAGACCACTGCCATTTGAGAATACCATTGCCATGAAGGAGTGTACTTGGTCTGCAACAACTTGGTACTTGGTACATGTCAAAGTAACATCCACATAAATGCCAGGACCCAATGTTTCCCAGCATTGCCCACACTCCCTCCGCTGGCTTGCCTTCTTCCCACAGTGCTTCCACGTGCCATCTGTTTCTCAGGTAAGCGAGATGCTCATGTCCATTGTTGGCACTTTCAGCAGTGGACAGGTGTCAGCATGGGCCCACAGACCAGTCTGTGGCTATACAGCCCAATTTGGAGCTAGCTGCTATGCATTGTGTTCTGACACCTTTCTATCATAGCCAGCATTAACTTTTTCAGCAATTTGTGCTACAGTAGCTCTTTGTGGGATCGGACCAGACGGCTAGCCTTTTCTACCCATGCACATCAGTGAGCCTTGGCCACCCATGACCCTGTCGCTGGTTCACTGGTTATCCTTCCTTGGACGACTTTTGGTAGGTATTAACCACTAAATACCAGGAACACCCCACAAGACCTGGTGTTTTGGAGATGCTCTGACCCTGGGTTTGAGATCAAAAGATGAATGAGATGCTGGATCATAATTTCAGCTTTCATTTCCTGATATTTACATCTAGATGTTTTAAACAGCCTAGAACATGACACCTTTGGTGGAAGACCACCAAATTTTTCTTGAAAGCAAAAATATTAGAACAGAGAGATAATATTTAATATTTGGTTGCATATAACTTGCTTGCAATAACTGCATCAAGCAGGCAACGCTTGACATCACTGTTGCAGTCCTCTTTTGTGATGCTTTTCCAGGCTTGTATTGCAGCTTCTCTTATTTGTTTAGGTGTTCTTGAAGCAGCCATGCAAGCCCAGGTCATTACTCTACCTCCATCATGCATGACCAATGAGCTTGTATATTTTGTATCATATGCAGATTGATTCTTGCTCCACACTTTGGCTTTTCCATCACTTTGGTAGAGGTTAATCTTGGTTTCAGAACTTTTATGGCTCATCTCTGTATTTCTTTGTGAATTCCAATCTGGCTTTCTGATTCTTACTGATGATGAGTGGTTTGCATCTTCTTGTATGGTTTGCATATTCTTGTATGCATATTTTTGTCTGGTTCTGCTCTCAGATTCTACTTCAGATGGTGGATTGTGATACTTTCACACCTGCCTTGTGGAGGTTGTTAGTGATCTCATGTTGGTGATGGTGTTTGGAGTTTTCTTCATAGCTCTGTCAATGTTTATCAAATGCTGCCGTTTTCTTTTTTCTTTTTTTTAAATCAATACAGAGATTATATCACGTATTACAAAATGCATCACACAGGGAAAATGTATATAATATAGTATAAAGTATTGCCACAAAAATCTTACAGGGGGTTATAGTATTTACAAAAAATCAATATGAAAGTTTTGCATTAAGTATTTACAGACATTTTAATAATAAAAAAACAACAACTGATTCACAATTTACATAGATTCATAGTTTTAAACATGTTATGAACATAGTTTTCTGTTTTTTTTTTTTTTTTTTTACCTCATCAGTTTTAAGTCTTCTCAGGTGGTTTACAGTTACAGTATTGGCAGATATATTGCATTGATTAATGACCAAATTACACCTTGTTTTCCATATTTTTGAAGTGGTAGTACAAACAACTTACCAGTAAAGTTCATGTAAATGTTGTGGTACACTGTTGAATATACCATACTTGACTGTCTTTACTGTGATGGCTATGTTTAATCCTATAGTTTTAACCCATGTCCTTCTCAATTGATAAGTTATACTCCATTAGTAGATGTTCCATTGTCTTGTCGTGGTGAGAGTTGTGTATGGGACAGTCTTTAGTGGTCACGTTACAGCTCCATTTAACAACTCTCACCGGGAGTCTTCTTACTGAGATTAGCGAGATTGTGTCTGGAATGATTTCTGATAAGCTTTTTGAGAATGTGTTTTTAATGCTTTTTTGTTTGTTTGTTTAACTTTGGAGACTACTACTACTGGCCGGTCAGTGTGTGTGTGGTTTTGTCCAGCTGCTTGGTACTACTTCAGCTATGCAGCTGTGGGTGTGACCTGCATTGGGTTTTTTGATGTGGCCGTGAGTGAGGGCCACGTCATTGCTGCCTTGCTTACAGATCTCCCAGTAACTTCAGGTCATGTATGAATAGGGAGTGGAGGCATAGATTATTATGTCTGGGGCACTGCACACTTCCTGGAACTTCAAACCCCAGGGAAGGAACATGAACAGACAGATTGCTTTTGTTGGGGAAGGCAGCAGCAGTTGAATCAGGTTTTGTTTTTGGACATCTGCAGTGTAGTGAAGGGGTGGTTTGTCTTCTTTACATGTAGGAGGCAGAAAGTTCAGGAATGAGTGAAATGGGTTTCAGGAGTGTGCAGTGGCTCATCGTGTGTTCTTTTTTTTCTTTTCCATATCACTATATATGGCTTATATAAAAGAAACCATGCTTTGGTTAGTTAGGCTCTTTCTCTCTCCTCAGCCTGACATGTTTAAGGATATTTTCAGCTAGTTTCATTATAAACACAGTGATGCATTAAGTTTAAAATAGGCCTCTTTATACAGCTACACAGCACCAGGAAAGTTCTTGAAAATGAACCATGCATTGTTCCACACTTTCAAGTGTTTGTGTGCTACATCAGCTCCAAACCTATCTACTAGCCAGACTGTATGAAATGTGTATAAATTTAGTGTCTTTTTGAATTAAATCTACATTGAAGGAATTGGATCCAGAGAGCTCTAGCTGTGCCACGTGCACCCATACCTCTTGATAACAGAACTAACGTATTAGATAAAAGGGAGCAAGAGAGCATGGTTAATATTGGGCCTTGATTCAGTGTTTTAATGAGCCGTCAGAAACATGGGCAATAGCTCCCCCTTGTGTCTGAACATTTACAAAGCCTCTGGTTCTCACTCCATCCAAACATTCATTCATCCATTTATCCGTCCTTTAAAATTGATTTATTCTAGTCATGGTCAAAAGGGATCTAGACTTATCTAGGGATCTCTACTTAAGGCAGGAATAATTGGATGGGATGCCAGACCATCATAACCCTCAGAACGAATATGCTAATCCCAAAACATGGCATTTCTAGTTCACATATTCAGGGCATTTTTTAAAATAGTACAGGTCGAATTGTCGAATTAACTGACTCTAATATTGGCTCTGCAGTAAAAGTTATAAGGCTCTTTGAATTCCTGAGAGTGCGGCAGAGAAATTCAGGCCTAGGCATGCCTTAAGAGTAAACACATTCAGTGCTGCCATGTGGCAACCTGAGGGCCTGATGTATTATTCACTGTCGTCTTTTATGTGTTTTAAAACCTGTCAGCTCCAGTGAAAACTGAATGAATGAATACCTGTACTGCTTTCCCCCTTCCTCAAGACAGTAGTTTATACTTGTTCTCACAAGCTTTAGGCCTACTTTAAATGTATACCTCATGACCTACCAGGAGCAAGGTAGGGAAATAGTTTTTATCAACTTAGACCAAGCACTAAAATCAAGCCATTCCCCTCTTTTTAAGACTTAGAAAAAGTTATACATGCCTTTGTAACCTCTCATTTAGATTACTGCAATTCACTTTATCTTTGTATCAACAAGGCATCTGTTTATGGCCTGAAGTTGGTACAAAATACAGCAGTGTGACTACTCACTAGTGCCAGGAAAAGAGCCCACATCACCCCTATTTTGGCTTCTTTGCAGTAGCTTCCTGTAGTGGACAGGATCCATTTTAATGTTATATTGTTTGTTTTTCAGGCTTGTAATGGTTAAGCTCCCACCTATGTTGCTGATCTGCTGTGTCAGTACTTTCTCCCAGGTCTGGAAATTCCTTTGACCAGTTGTTGTCGGCTGTTCCACAATCTCGGCTGAAGGGCAAGGGCGAATATGCCTTTGCCGTGGCTGTGCCAAGGCTGTGGAATGGCCTCCCACTGAACATCAGATGTGCTCCCGCTGTTACAGTTTGTAAATCAAGACTAAAACACATACAAATTAATATTTTAAGGTGTTTCTGATTGTGAACACACACACACACACACACACACACACACATATATATATATATATATATATATATATGTATGTATGTATGTTTCACAATCAGAAACACCTTAAAATACTAATTTGTATGTGTTTTAGTCGTGAATAACAAACTGTACATATCTCTTTTTTCTTTTATTGTTGTCTATACCAGCTTCTATGTGATCTTAACTATGTACAGCTCTTTTGTCAACTTTGGTTGTTTTCAATGTGCTTTATAAATAAATTACTTTATTTGCTTACTATGACTATTTTCTGCTGTGTGCCTCCACTCTCCCCAGCATAACCCCAGTGAATTAAAGCAACACTTGCCAATCATGACCGTCTGTTAGCTCATGTGTACAGAAGAGGGCATTCATGACCTTGCATGAGCTTCCAAAATATGGAGATTCTCGGAACTTCTTCAACCTTCCAGATTGATAGCTTTTGCGTGATATTAGGGAACTAGGTAGAGGATGAGAATTGGGATTGATTTGTCAAACAAAGTTATATTTATTATATTATTAATATTATAATATTTAAGTGTACAATATAACAGAAACACATAATGGTAATTTTATAGGTTAACGCAAACATAGAACAAGAATGAGATGTGTGGAATAATTGTTTGGTTGTGGGGTCAGTACAGGCCCATTATTAGAAAAGATTTGTACTGTATTTTGAGTATGTGGTATTTGTAATTGTGGAGTTACAGTCACCTCCAAAACTATTGTAACGGTAAAGCCAATTCATTTGTCTCTGCTATACAACAAAGACAGTTGGGTTTGAGATCTAAAGAAGGATATGAGAATAATTTAGGATTTCAGCTTTTATTTCCTGGTATTTCATTCTAGATGTGTTAAATGACAGAATTGTACCATTATCTTGCTGCATGAGTGGTTTGAATTTGGTGGTATGGCCTCTAGTTCTGCTCTCAAAGTCTTCTTTGAACAGAGTATTGTGATGCCTTCACCCCTGCCCTGTGGAGGTTGTTGGTGATGTCACTGACAGTTTTAGGGTTTTTCTTCACAGCTCTCACAATGTTTCTGTCATCAGCTGCTGCTGTTTTCCTTGGCCAGTCCATTCGGTGTCTGTTGCGCAGTGCACCAATGGTTTCTTTCATTTTCAGGACATTCCAAATTTTTGCATTGGCTATGTCAAACGTTTGGGCAATGCCTCCGATTGGGTTTTCTTCTTTTCTCAGCTTGAAAATAGCTTGCTTTTCTACCATTGACAGTTCTCTGATATTCATGTTGACTTGCCTTTTTAACAACAAATGCAGAGGTCACAGATGAAACTGAAGACTAAAGAATAGATGTTCAAAGCTATTTATTGTATAAACAAGCAATCTAACAGGACACACCTGGGTAACAGGGTTCATGTCAGAAAGCATGTCCTAGGAACAAATGTTTGGTTATTGTTTCCCGCACGTTCTGTTATTAGCGACACACATTGGAATAAGATTCTGATTCAGATGTTCTGTGTAATGCGTTCATGCAATACATGTTAGTATGTATATGCATTTATATCTTGTTAGTATGTGTCGTGCATGATTTGGTCATTTCCAATGTCTATATTGTTCAGGTTTACCGTTTATACACGTGGTGATTTTAAGTCATCACTAGCCGTGCTGGTGTTTTGTTCCAATACGGTGGGAGAGTCTGTTTATACAGTTGTTTACAGCAGTGTATTATTCAGTGTACTACTGTATTTTTGTTAACTCCATTGTGATTGTTAATACTGATATTTATGTTGAATGTATTTATTTTACTATGTGTTTTGATTTAAGTGTAATTAGTGCTACGAGACCTACATGTCAAGATTAATATTTATTGTAAATTATTTCCCTTTGGTCTTTGAAAGACCATCCCTGAAAGTACACTTGCCTCCTTGTTAACTTCCTATATTTTCACATTTACCCATTCCACTCCTAGTGATGACATTTTTCCCCCATCACCTCCCCATCTCCTTGACATGTAACTTCATTTAACTTCAAATAAAAAAGGGGTTGGGGATTGCCTAGCACAAAACATGTCACACCACCATTAGTTAAATATGGAGTTTCTACTCACAAAAAGTCATTATAAACCTGTTTGTCATACAGTATAATCATAATGTATTATATTACTGAATTGTCCACACCAATCTGTATATTAGGTTGATAAAATTACATTTTCATCTTCTACAGGAATACAGTCCCATTCCAAACAAGAAGTCCAAGCAGGAGCTTTCATGTCCCCCGTCCGATGACCAAGAAAAGCAAGTGGAATGGTTACAGTGTCTGGCAACATCTGCAAACAAGGTATTTGTGTAAATCCTTTTCTGCCTCAGTATAACGCCACCAGTTTCAGTTCTTTAAATACATAGACAAAAACATTTAGGGAGATATTCAAAGTGTGTGCAGTGGACATTTAGCCTAAGGAAATCATCATACATGGCTACTGTTCTTTTCTCCCTGCACAGGATCTCAAGCAGGTTCAGATCAAACAGAGGCCATCGGCATTTCGGCCATGGTCTCCTAGAGTCCCATCCACTGAAAGAGCAGCTCCCCATCACAAGCATGAGAAGTATGCATCTACATGGCAAATAGGCCATCTTGTATAGAGAATTGATTTATTCATCTGGCCTGAGCTTAAGTCTGCCACCTCTGTTGTATTTCTTATTCAAATGTTCATGTTTTCGATTTGTCGTCACTTTACTCAGATCACTATCCAAAAATCCAGAGAGCTTGGCATCATCCCCGGTCACTATGCGGAAGAACAAGCAGCCAGAGCAGTCTGGTGCAGGAGGCTCCCAGCCTGGCTATAACCCCAAGTCAAGGCCAGCCAAGTGCTGGCCATCTGGCGAGGACCATGCGCAGCCTGCATCCTGCCTTGCTAATCCCCCGCAGTATGACTCCAACTCAGATGCAGAGATCGAGGTAGACAACTTTGATGAGGGTGAGTTGCAGACCCGATGCATGAAGAACACACTCTTAAACTTTGTGTTTATTTCTTTGGGCAAATAATTTTGAAACATGATAAACAGTGCATGTACAGTTGTTCTTGTTTGGTGTTTGCAAGAAAGCCGAAATAATGATTTAGCATTTGCATATATTAGCATGAAATTATTATATGCTAGGGGTGAAAAAGAGAAATTAACTCAAGGTAAAGTATAGATAATGTGTACCTTTCATATGAAAACTAACTTTTATTACAACCAAACACTTATAAGCAGCTATGCCGTTTTGTCTGAAAACTTAATTCAGTCTCTGTAAGTTTTCTGATCATACGCATGTAGTTACTTCATTGTTTGACAGTGATATACTCAACAGTAATATATCCTGATACTTATCCTGATTTTTACTATTAGCTAGAATTTGAACTTGCTGCCTAGCCAGTTATGTTAGCTACTGGGACTAATGCTAGTCTTTCCTGGCAATGGGCTAACATAGTTAAATATACCCAGTTAAAGTTAGTAAATTAGCAAAACTTACTTCAACAGGTGTTGGTGGGTACAGGCACCAGCTGGATGCTTCAAAATATGCATAATCCTAACTGACTGAAATATAGCATACAGTCATTGACTGACTGAGAAGAAGAGTCCTTCAAGATTAGTAACAAAGGTCTAAATAAAAATGTAAGTAGTAAAAAGTACTGTAGGTTTTTTTAATGGAGATGTAATTAAGAGTACAAGTATTCAATTTAAATAAAACTTGAGTAAAGTATAAATACTCCAAAATAATACGTGAGTATATTTCACCCCTGCTATATGCTCTTAGATATTGCTGATTGTTGCAAATACAATTAACCTAATAAATGACTTTTGTTGGTATCCTTTGTTAAAAACCATTTATACAATTGTTAATTCAGATTTTCCATAAATTCACTGGCCAGGCAGGAACAATATTAATAGTTCATAACTGCGAAATGAGAAATTACTAGTAATGTTAATGCCAATAATTAGAAAAGTGATATTTTCTGATATTGAGTTGTTGGTTTAAGTATAATAATGAAGTACTAATTTATAATGAAACAATGTACTATTATTGCAAAATAAAACAACAATACTACCAGATATGATTTCAGGTTTATAGTTGCAGAATTATTATACCCATCTGCTTAATAGATTGCCTGTGTGTGTGTGTTTGTGTTGTTGCAGTGCCTTGCGGCCACACTTTTACTAATGGAGTGGTTATGGAGCAGTTTGAGGGCAGACACAGACGTACAGCTGCCCCTGGCTCAGAACTTGAAGCCCTGCAGCAGATGCTGTACAGCAACCTGAGCTCTAGAGAGGCTAGAGAGAAGTTCCTGCAGGAGATTGTGCATATGCAAGTTGAACAGGAGGAAAAGCTTGTAGCAGCTTTGCAGGCCAAGCATAGCCTTCAGCAGGTACAGCTAGCTGTGCTTTACTCTATCTCTACTGGAAAGTTTTTAGACTGAGTGCATGTGGCTGAGGATTTGGGGAAAAGTATTTTATGCATATTGGCTGTTATTCATTAAAGTTGATTAGAAATTAGATCATGTGGATAAATCTGTGTCTGATTTTTTTAAATGAATGACATGAAAACAAGCTACGATTTGAGCACACATGGTCACATGGTGAATCAACTTAGGCTGTGTGGAAATTAACCAATAAAAGTATGCAGCATGTAGTTTTTCAAGTTCTGATGAAAGAAGTAAATACAAAGGGATTTTTTTTGTTGTTGAAAAAGTTGAATTAGAGGTGTTTTTGCGGAACCCTCCTTGTGTCGGGTAAGAAAAAAAAAATTGGTGCCATGTGTAAACCGTGCCCTCAGATTTGTAATCCGTACCCTCGGTTTTGTAAACCGCGTGCACCGCGTTAAAGTTGGGTTTATATCGGACATCCGCTGTACATTCGAACTTCTCTCTTCTATTTCTTGAGAAATCAACACACAAAAAGGACATAATGTGTATTGAGTGGACATATAACCAATACAATTGAATATATTTTAAAATTTACTCCCGTTTAAGCCCGTGGAAGCGAGCTTTGGGAAGCACAGGTCATCAGCGCATTATAGTAATGGAGTCAGTAAGGGACTGTCTAAAAAGTGCATGACCTGGGCAACTGGGCTTCCGTGGGCTTTAACGGGAGAAAATGTAAAAAATATATTCAGTTGTTCATTCACTGGTTCCATGTCCACGCAATGCACATTATTAAGACAATACACATTATGTCCTTTTGTGTGTGTTTATTTCTTGAGAAACAGAAGAGAGAAGCTTGAATGTACAGCGAATGTCCGATATAAACCTAACTTTAACGCGGTGCGCACAGTTTTGAAAACTTAGGGTACGGATTACAAAACTGAGGGTACGGACTACACATGGCTGCATTTATTTATTTATTGTTTTCTTACCTGACACCAGGGGGGCTCCGTAGGTGTTTCTGTCTAAGGTTGGTGAAAATAAAGAGGGGGAAGTAAGTATTCAGACACTGTTGTGTTTGTTATTGATTATACTTCCAGTGTAATTATCCACTTCAAATGTGCATACTTAATGTATTTTTATGCGTTCATAAGCATAAAAACAGATAAGGTTTAAAAAGTGGTAAGAATGCCAGTAAACCTTGGGCTTTATCAATTTGGATGCAAACAGATTTATGTGTAAATTTTTGTAAGAGAGTTTACACAAGAAATTTGATATGAAATTCAGAAAAACATTTGTATTCTACTCATGCTCCTGAGTGTTTGTAAATTATGCATAATTAGACTAATGTAAACCTCAACTTGATCGACTTCAAATTATATCATTTGCATGGATTACTGCACATTAATGTATGGACTATACTGTTGAGTTTTCATTTCTAATAATATTACATTTACAGCATCTAGCAGACACCCTTATTCAGGGTGACTTATAGAAGTACTTTGGACTCTTTAACAAAAACAAATCCATGTGCTAGTACACAAGGTCAGGGACTAATAATACCACTAATTTTAAAAACAGGTTTTTATATATATATATATATATATATATATATATATATATATATATATATATATATATATATATATATATATATATTATTGGCATCAGTTAAAGAATATATTTAAAAAGAAAGTCAACACAAAACCATAAATTTAAACAAAAAAAAATTATAATTAAATTATGATAAGCTATGCCAAGATATAAATGGAGGGTGAACTAATCTCTGTCTGCAGATAGAAATCCATCAGCTGACAGAAAATTTAGTCCTCACATTATTATTATTACTATTATTATTATTATTGTTGTTGTTATTATTTATTCATAATAATAATACATTTATTCATTTAGCAGATGCTTTTTTTACATAATATTAATGAGGATTAATAATGTATATAATATATAATGTATATTATTAAATATTTATAATGGCATAGAAGTGAGTCGAAATAATTTCCACTTCTGCCTTTCAGCCTTTACCCTGAACTTTTATGAAGTTTTGTGGGCATCACTACATGCAAAAGAGCTGTGTCTGGGGTGTGCTTTGCATTTTAAAATGCTATTGTAAATCCAGTGGACAATTGTTTGGTTTGGCTTACACAAACATGTGCAGACAACTTTACTAAACGATTGATGAATCAGGGCAGTTTTGTGTAAATTTTAAGTGGATATATTTACTTCAGATATATTAAATTACAAAAACAAATGTTTGAATACTTCTTTCCCCTCACTGTGTAGTTATATACATGTGACCATAGATTTGTCCATAGGCGACTTTGGTGTATATTGACATTGTGTATAGTAATTGCTATGTAAATATTTCAGCTGCTTTAATTTTGTTTGTTGCTGATCTAGGAACTGGAGTTTTTACGGGTGAGTAAGAAGGGGCGGTTGCGGGAGGCCATTGAGGCCAAGCGTAACCTGCGAAAGGAGCTTGAGCGGCTGCGGACAGAATGCGAGAGAAAGGTGCACGATGCCAATGAGTCGTGTGGAAGACTGAAAAGGGAGCTGGAGCATGAGCGACAGATGCACATGTGTGACAAGCGCTGTGAGCCAAGCCAGCTGAGGGCCAAGTACTCTACCCAGGCAAGGCTGAACATGTTCCTCATTATGTCAGACCTTTGTGTTTTTTTGTTGTTGTTTAAAAATAAATAAATAAATGTTTATAGGCTTAGATTTGGCTTTGTCCACAACAGTTAAAATTAGTAGTGTGTATGGGTTACCACTGAAAACTTTCATTGCTGTGATTTTATCTTAGTTTTATTTAAGCTTAAAGTCTCTATTACCTTGTGATATGTTCCAGATAGAAGAGCTCCAGGTGAAGCTACAGCAAGCCGAGGCTGATCGCGATCAGCTGCGAGAGCAGCTGCTGCAAGAGCATGAAGCTCGGCAAAGTCTGGAGCAAGTGGTGCTCCAGCTCCAGCAGCAGCTCAGCCAAAGCAACCAGAAACAAGGCCACCTTAGCCAACAGCAATCGTAGCAATCTGGAAGAACCTTGCAGAGTCGGGGGACACTTTGGAAAACAGCATTACAGGATTGCATTACAGGTATATTTTTGGAGGCTTCATTTTGTGAACATGAGCATGTTGGGGGGAGGGGGAGATTTATGGGAGCAAAACATCTAAATATACATATATATTAGCTATACATTTATAGACAATTGTGGAGAACACATGAGTGGTGTGTGAACACCATTCACAAAGCTGGTCCCACTTACACAAAGCCCTGATTTTAACCATGATGACAGTCCACATGCTCTCAAATCAGTGAAGAGGACACTCTAAGAAGGCAGCATCATATGGGACTAATACCCTATCAATTAGCTTCTTAAGCTAATCCATTGAATTTATAATGTTATAAGCTATTTAACAAAGATACTTGAAAATATAGTGAAAATCGCTGCCAGGGAAAAAATGAGATTTTTCTGGTAGTGAGATTAAGTAGCAGATAGATGACCTGATCTATAAAAAGGCAAAAAGCCATTACAAAGCCAGATTATACACGAGACACACATCACTACATCTTATGTTTATGATGCTTGTTTTTATGTTCCATTTTGTTTTATCCAAAGAATTTGCATAAGCATCAGTGCTATGTAAGTCATGGGTGGGCTTTCATATAAACATGAGTAGTTTCTCTCTCTCTCTCTCTCTCTCTCTCTCTCTCTCTCTCTATATATATATATATATATATATATATATATATATAATCATTTTATATTTTTTTAAATATATTTCAGTATATTTAAAACCCCTATACTATTATTTTAGAAATTTATTTTTGTCAACTTATAAGTATTCCTACTTCCAATGTCTTTTGCATCCCTTTTGCAAGTATTTTATTCTGTACGTCTCTTGCTTCTGTTAAAATGAACAGTATTGTGTAGGTTTTAATAAGTATTTTGTGAACAGTGTGGCTGCAATCTGTTTTCAGAAGAACCAAAACCTGTTTTTGTCTGGTGCATAATCGGCGATAGCAAATCTCATTCAAGTGTCCATTTTAGTCACTGGTTCTTAGGGCTTGTTTATGAAAAAAATGTTTGACAATAACATTTTTACTTATTTACAAAATATGTATATATATATTTTTTTACTCTACCAAAAAGAAATTGCACTTTGGAAAAGAGAAATGTACTCTTGTACAATGCACAATTGTGCATTTTATGCCCTCTAAGGTTGTTTTTCAAGTTTCAAGCAAGAGCTGGTTTAAAAAATGCTTTCATACTTTTGTTACTTAATGTAAATAACATTACATGTTAGAGGATAATTATTGTAAATAAGCTTGGCTTTACTTGTTAATGCTCACCTATTGCTTTTGCTCTTAATGTATCCTATATGAATCTTACATTTTCATTTAAAGGGCATTTAATGTATAAAATTCTTATAACGTAATGTGGGGGAAATGTTAGGTAATTACAGTCATGTAAAAAAATAAAATAAAAAATGTATACCTCAAGGAAATTGTTGGCATTTTTGACATATTTAGACAAGTAAACATTTCATCATCTTTGAAACAGTGCCTATTAATGAAGTTGATGTATACTCAAAATAGCAAAAAAGATACATGCTCTCACATTCAACTGCTTTTATATCCAGCAAATTTCTTAAAATGTGTAAATATTTGTATTAACATAAAAACTTTCAACAACTGAGACATAAACTGAACAAGTTTCACAGACATTTGATGAACAGAAATGGAATAATGAGTCCCTGAAAAATATCAAAAGGACCAGTCAATATCTGGTGGCCACCAGCTGCTTTAAGTACTGCAGTTCATCTCATCCTCATGGACTGCACCAGATTTGTCAGTTCTTGCTGTGAGATGTTACTCCAGTCTTCCACCAAGACATTTGAAAGTTCTCAATCACGTCTGGGGGGACGACATGGTTACATGTAATTTTCCACTGCAAGGACTATCAGCTGTCTTCCCTGTAGCACTGTCATAGGCGTCTTACATTAGACATTGCAGTTTATTGCTCTGGCCACTTCTGCAGTCCTCATGCCTCCCTGCAGCAGGCCTATGGCATGTTCACTCAGGTGAGCAGGAACCCTAGCCATCTTTCTTCTGGGGTTTTATAGAGTCAGTAGAAAGGTCTCTTTAAGGTCACAGTTATAATAACTTAGGACACTAATTACCTACCGCCTGTAAACTGTTAGTGTCTTAAGGACAGTTCCACAGGTGCATGTGCAATAATTGTTTACGGTTCACTGAACAAGCATGAAAAACACTGTTTAAATACTTTCCAATAAAGATCTGTAAATCATTTGGATTTTACTAAATTATCTTTAAAATACAGTCTTCTGAAAAAGGGATGTTTCTTTTTTGCTGAATATACTTATTAGGAAAATGAGCTTTTTCAATGATATGTGATATTCTTCCGTGGAAAAAGTAAGCACACCCTTGGCATCAGAAGCTAGTATTGCCCCCTTTAGTAGAAATAACTTCTTGTAGGTGTTTTCCATAATTGTCCACCAGACTTAAATATTTGACCACTATTCCATGCAATATTCATTCAGTTGCAAGATGTTTCTATGATGGGTTTCTTGCACCTAATTAACCCCCCCGAGGCTTTGAGTTTATGTAGAATGGTTGTAGATCTTATTTAGTTCTATGTCATCTCATGTGGTTAGTGTGTTTTATGTAGCACCATGGTCCTAGAGGAACGTAGTTTCGTTTCACTGTGTACTGTACCAACTATATATGGGTGAAATGACAATAAAATAAAACCTTCCATGGGGTGTAGTAACCTTTTCACATGACTATATTTCTGGGTGGTGTCAATCCATTTGGAAATCACTTTGATAATTTACCGAAGCAACCGTTTGAGGAAAAAAAAAAACTGTTTTTGTTCTGATTTCTTTCCTCCCACCCATACAAAAGACTCATGAATTTGTGCAGTTATTTGGTATTTGAAACCTTCATTCACTTTATTTATTCTCAGTCATTTAAGCTACTTCTTTTAGAACATTTTTGCCTGCCCCTCATCATTTTTCAGCTCCATCCTCTTGATGCTTTAATCTAGTGTTCTTAAAATACAGTGTTTAAACTGCTAGCATAGTTCTGGTTTTGATGTGACTCAGTTTTTTCCTCTTGTTTTATGTTCTATGCATATAATACTCATTAAATAAATACGACAACTGCACCTTTTGTCTTACATTTCTTCCAGGTTATGAGTTGGGGTCTTTTTTTATACTTGAGATTCACATTAAATTAATGTGTAAATAATTAACATGATAGAAGCATATGTATGAGTGTATGGTTAGTTTGATAAGATGCAATAATATAGAATATTTTGGGTGGGTAATATGCAGTGGTTAGCACCCACACAGCACTGCCAACAGGTGACTACCATAATCTTAAACCACTTAAAGTTAAGTATGAGTAGGGGGGAAAGATGTCTTATTGGCATCTTGCTACAAACCCCCAAGTTGGAGGAAGAAGACATACATAAAGTTAATGGGATATGAAACCAAACTTTAATTTTCATGTTTTGAAAAACAGATCATGAGAATGCATTGTCCTTTTCAGATGCGGCAGTATAAGCAATGACTATGTGATGGATGCAGTGTGCCTAATGCTGCTAATAAATACATTGTTATAATTATACACACATTAGAGGCAGTCTGTCTATGCAAGATGAGAACATTAAGAGTCACATATCTAGAGGTGTTAAAAGTACAAAAATGAATGTCAAGTACATATGCAAATACACATCTACAAAAAATATTCCAGTAAAAGCTGAAGTAGCTCTTTGGACTCTTTCTGCAAGTTAAAATACAAAAGTACAAACTTAAGATGCAAGTAAAATATGAGAATAAAAAAAAAGAGAACTTCTGTGCTTAAAATCACACTAATCTTGGTTATTGGTCGTATATTAATTCATCCTTTCATCAAAGAACTGAACTGCTAAATATTATTATATTTAAGGGAAAATTCTTAAATAAGAACTTGTTTTTCCTTCCTTCTTTTGTAGTACAAGACACTGTATACACATGTACAAACCACCTCAAAATGTGGAAAATTACAAAAGAATAGGTCAACAGATATATCCTCTGTTCTTATGACTTTTCAATTGTTGGAAGCGGTTATTTAAAAAAAAAAAAAAATAGTCACCCTGAAGTTTAAAACAATATGCTGAGTATAGAGTAATGCTAGTATCATACTGCTGTCCTAAGGAGCTGCCACACATAATGGAAAGAACTGGCAAGATGTTCATAGCCACTGCTATGTGATAGAACCTAGAGAAAGTTCAGTGCCATGTACAGCTAGCAGCAGCACAGACAGGACACCTGGCCCTGTGGCCGCTGGTCTCAGACTTATATTCTCTATAAAATGGGTCAATGAAAGGGGACTTTATCTTAAGTCATTTCCATGATTAACATCAATACCAAAATGATGTGTATTATATAAATACAGAATAGTGGCTCAATGCTGTTTAGTAGAATAGCCAGTGGACCTACTTTTATCAAAGATCAGAGGGTCAGAAAATATACAACAGTTCCAATTCACCATACCCATTATCTACAGTGTGTAACATTCTGATTAAAGGTTCATTTAAAAATACCTTTTCTCTGTGACAGATGAACAATTAGAGGATTGGTTAGCTGCTGTTGATCTTGGGCAGCTGCTTCTGTAGAAAATTAATCTACATCTTCTGCTTAAAGAATTCAACAGAGTTGTGGTTTTACATACATTTACCAACTAAAACAATTTAAAGCTCACCATAATAAAAAAAACAAACAAACACAAGCCAGTTTGTGAAAATAGCAAGAGGCTTCTGAGACACACGATAAACAAATACAGAAAAGAATGAAACTTGATCATACACACACTCACTGCGCTCATCTTTAATCTGTGTGAATAACAAAAACAGTGCAGTGTGTGTGTGTGAGAGAGAAAGAGATCTTTTACTGTAGTCTTTTGTTGCTCCCTTCTGGTCGAGTGTGTTTACACAGTCAGTCCCCTTAAACGTAGGCTTTTGGCGCCCCCTGCAGGCTCAGCGTGAGTGTGTGAAGATGTGTGTGTTGTGTCATTAGGGAAGCCATGTGCAGCAACGTATTTACGGTAAGCTTCGCGAATGATCCGGAAGGCACGTGCATCAGCATATGGGATATCAGTAACTGGGTCACGATACAGAGCGGGATTATGGGTAACGGGACACACTTCCTGAATGGGGAGGTCAGGGCTGACACAGGCCAACTGTGGGAAAGCTGACCCAAACGAGTCATCATCACTGAAGGTAATGAAGGTACGCGAGCAGAGAGCTCCAGCCCCCGAGGCTGCAGTACAGGAAGAGGAAGCTGAGAGGGGCGTGTCCTGATCCAACCTAAAGAAAGAGAGCAAGTGATGACATCACAAACAAATTAACACACAACTGTAACTCTGTGCGAGTGTGTGTATGTGTGTGTACCCCTCTACATCCACGTTCTCGTCTTTGAGTGGCGGCTCGGACATCATCAGAACAGAGTGATAACGGATCGTCGGTCCCTCAAACTTCCTCTTCTTTTGCACCTGCTTCTTCTTATCAGCCTCAAGACGCTCATAATTCTCTACACACACACACACACACACACACCACCCCTACATTAAAGTAGTCCACTTCCTGTTCCCAGCTCACATAACTGTAAGCCTTCCTACATCCATTACTGTGAGTGAGTGTGTGTGTACCCAGTGACTCCAGGTTGCTCTGTGCAGTGTGTTGAGCTTCTCTCAGTAATTCTTCCTGACTCAGAGGTTTGTCTCTGTGAACTCTGCGGCGCCTCGGCGCCTCCTGCTGGCGTTCTTGCAGACGCTCAAACGTCTTCCGTGTGTGTTCACTAGTCGACTTCCTCACCGACTTGCGCACTACACACACACAGAGAGACAGAGAGAGACGTTACACTAGACACCAGGGCAAAAAGACACTGGGCCTCATTGATCACACTGTGTACCAAACAGATTTGTTCATAATTTGTACTTGGGAGCATTTACACAAGAACATTCAGTTTTCATGAAACTCCTGTAATTTTGGGAAAACGTTGGTATCCTACTCGTGCTCCTGCGTGTGTGTAAATTTAGGTGAGAGACTAACTAATGGATTACGTCATCAGGTTTCAATCACTTGTGTATTTTTAGTTACACAAATTTACCCAAAGTTGTGTGAAACCCCGTCACTTCATATTAATCACATTAACTAAAGGAATATTAAAAATTAAACAAATACAGAAAGCAAACATAAATTACGGCAAATAAGTCATTCATTTAAGAATGCTGCATTAATTCAGTTCTGTTTTCCGAAGCATGGTATTTTAATGCCTTTGTCTTCATTAGAACCAGCAGAAAGTGAGCGATCTGGTATGTGGCGTATATTCTGCAGATCGTTCGGATCCTGTGGACACAGACCACTCTGCTTTTCTAACACCATCAGTGAGGGTGCGAGGGATATCTCAACTCTATACAGAGATGCTGAGACATAAATAAAATAAAAATAAGCATAGCAGTTTCCCTGTGTGATACTCCTGATGTCCACCATCACCTGGGTACAGTAGATATACTTTCCTCCTCTGTTTCAAACCATTTTTAGTTTCATTGCATTGATTTAAAATCAAATTCTTATTTTCCGTAATTTAACTCGATTTTAATCTTCCAGCTGCGAATACATAAATTTTTTATTGGCATAGATATGTCAAATAACATTTACTACAAGATTGAAAATTAAGCTCGTGTGTGTGCGTGTGTATTGGGGGCACATACATACTTTCTCCAATCTCCTGCAGCTCCTGGGCTGAACGTTTTTCTGCTTTTGGTTTCTCAGCCTTCGGCTCCTCTGACAGATGTTTGACCCTGGGCTTCATTACCTTTATGGGCTCCTAGCGCGCACACACACACACACACACACACACACACTTTTCTAACAGGCTTTATAACTACTCAAATTTATGAAACAGTTCGTGCTTATTACATAAATTCAATTTTATTCAGAACACTGACACACCTGCACATGAAGCTCTCACTGCAGAATATACTAGTCACATGGGAATACCTGTTTCACTGAGGATCACTCTGTAAGCTTTAGTGAGGATGCAGCGTGTTTGCGTCTCACTCTAAGCTTCAGTGATGATGCAGCGCGTGTGTGTGTGTGTGTATGTCTCACTCTGTAAGCTTTAGTGAGGATGCGGCTCCGTCTACGTGGTGTCTCCTCTTCCTGTTCACTGTCTGGTTCGTCTCCTTCATCCAGATCGAAGTCACTGTCCACCTCGTCCTCAGTGTCCGAGTGATCACCATGATACTCATCATCACCAGACTCCTACACACACACACACACACACACACACACACACACACAGGTAGAATTCAGCACAGACAACTAAAGATATTAAAATAAAGCAATACTTAGTGTTTAAATGACGGATATACATAGATAGAGATAGATAGACAGAGACAGACAGATATATAAATAGATACAGACAGAGATAGATGGATACAGACAGACAGAGACAGACAGAGAGATACAGACAGACAGATAATTAAACTGACATCATTAAATCCTCCGTATGTGGTTTTGTAAAACTCGTCCTCTTCTTCCGCTTCCAGGATTTTGGTCATGCGGTTCCCGGCGGTGCTTCTCTGTTCTCTGCTGTTCGCTAAACTCATCTTCACACCGAGTCTAATCTCCGCTACAAGCATAAAATAATCACAGATACTCTTATGGAGTAATAATTAGATTAACTCGACGAGCTACAAAAAAAAAGCTAAGCTAACGGAGACAAACAAGCATCAAGTTCCTGCTGCGGAACAAATTCCCTGCAAAAACAACTTTAACATCCACTACAGCGATTATTAACTTATATTTATTTTACTGTCACAAACACACAATGTGAAAAAACCCCCGAGCATTTCAACACAATCAACACATCCAGTGTTGTTGGAGGAAATGTTACTTCCGGCGTCAAAGGTTAAAAATCTATGACTCCAAAGCAAAGAGACTTGCGCCACCGTGTGGACCGGAGATGATTTTAAAACACAGGACAACATCCATGACGGAATGTGTGTGTGACGCCGAGCACTTTATTAGGACCCTGCTCATTCATGTAATTATCTAATCAGCCAATCATGTGGCAGCGGGACAATGAATAAAGTAATGTGGATACAATTAACTATTCCCCTCGCAGGATCAGTAAAAATCTGTCTGTCTGAGCAGCTTCCAGTAATGTTCAGGTCAACAATGAGAATGGAGAAAATGTGATCTCAGTGATTTTGAGTGTGGCGTGGTTGATGGTAGCAGAAGGTCTGGTTTGAGTATTTCAGAAACTGCTGATCTCCTGGGATTTTCCCACACACCATTCTCTAGAGTTTACACAGAATAAAAAATCCAGTTCTGCTGACAGAAACACCTTGTTGATGAGGTTTTATTACTGGTTGTAGCTATCAAACACATTGCATGTTATATGATAAGGCTGAGTTACACCCATCTCCTTCTATTCGTCTCTCAGCCTATCTAACACAAACGTATGCTGTAATCTTCGTTCAAATGACCGGTTATATCAAAGTTCCTCGGGTTAGAACAGAGCTGGGGAAAAATACTTTAATTATAACGCTTCTGTTACTTGGAATAATCTACAACATAATGTAAAGCTGATCATGCTTCCATCACCGAATGGGTGTACAGTACTTCTAACAGATGCTGTGTTTTAGCCCTGGTAAATCGTTGTTGTGATCCTTGATTGTGTCGTTTTGCGTTTTTATGTTGTAAATTTGTATATTTATGTTATTTGTTGCTGCCTTCCTGGCCATGTCATTCTTGTAAAAGAGATTTTTATTCTCAATGAATTTTTTAAACCTGATTAAATAAAGAAAATGAATGAATGTGAACGGCCAGACTGGATGGAGCTGACAGATCGGCTACAGTGACTCAGATAACCACGCTGAATCTGAGAATGTACAACACCTCGAACCTTAAGGTAGACAGGTTACAACAGCAGAAGAGCACATGGGGTTCCTCTTCTATCAGCCAAGAACAGAAAGCTGAGGCTGCAGTGTGCACAAGCTCACCAACACCGGACAGCTGAAGACTGGGGAAACGTCTCCCGGTCTGATAAATCTTGTTTTCTGCTGAGGAATACAGATGTTTGGGCCAGAATTTGGCACCAACAGCATGAATCCATGTACCCAACCTGCCTTATATTAACATTCCAGGCTGGTGGAGGTGGTGTGGTGTGGGGAATGTTTTCGTTAATACCAATCAATCATGGTTTTAATGCCACAGTGTATTTGAGTATTATTCCTGCACCCCTTCATGGCCACAATTTACCATCTTCTAATGGCTACTTCCAGCATGATAATGCACCATGTCACACAGCTAAAGTCGTCTCAAACTGGTTGCATGAACATGACAATGAGTTCAGTGTTCTTCTGTGGCCTTCCCAGTCACCGGATCTTAATCCAGTAAAACACCTTTGGGACGGGGTAGAACGGGAGATTCGCAGCATGAACATTCTCCTGAAACATCTGCAGGAACTGTGTGATGTCATCATGTCAACATGGAGCAGAATCTCAAAGGAACGTTTCCAGCATCTTGCGGAATCCATGCCATGAAGAATTGAGGCTGTTTTGAGAGCAAAGGGAGGCCCTACCCAGTATTAGTGTAGTGTTCCTAATAAAGTGCACTGTGAGGGTATTACCTCTGTTGAATGAAGCTCGAGACTAAGAAAAGAAAAAGAAACGACACTGTCAAGCACTTAGTCAGTTCAGTATAGACTGTACACTTCACAGCGATATGGTACACCCTGTAGATGATATAACGTTGCCACAGCAACAGGAACAACACTGTAGCTAGGCAACGAAGAACCACAGAAGCCTGGGATTATGTTATCTACTGACTGAGGCTGACAATTATGCAGTCTTTTATAGGAACTAGAGCACAGTGAGAGTGGAACCGAGACAGAACCATCAGGAGCATCGTTCCCCGACTTGCCGTAAATTATTCATCAAACTCTTCAGTGTTTGTGATGACTTTCATTTGAAAAACTTTTTCACGTATGAAGTGGTGAATAAACAAAGATTGCAGTTCATGTAGAATTTTATTATAAACAACTGTGTGTGTGTGTGTGTGTGTGTGTGTGTGTACAGACATGGACAGAAATTGATTCACCAACCTTTAATTACAGAAAGATGATTTATTGATGATTTATATAATAAGCATGATACAGAGTGTGTGATCAGTGTGTGTTCAGTTCATGTCTGCGTGCACACACACACACACACACACACGCGCGCGCGCGCGCACACACACGGCAGTAAGCTCTCATGCTAGTTAATCAATTTGATATAAAACATTTTAAGATTGTGCATGAATTATACACAATACAAAGGCACAGAGTTTAGAAAAATATAATTTATATACAAAAACAAAGCAATAAGTGTTTAAATTATTCACTCTGACAAACATAATGTGTGACATCATAATGGCTTAATGACGGCATAATGGCTTAGGGGTTGTATTTAAAAAGGAAAACATACAACTGTATCACAGCCATCAGAACCTAAGAGAGAGAGAGAGAGAGAGAGAGAGAGAGAGAGGTTAACTGTAGGTAAACAACAGTAATAACAGTAACACACCTGGGTGATATCTCACCTGGTTAGTGGCAGTTAGAAGCCATTAGTGTTTAGGTTAATGGGATGAACATCTCCCACTTGCACCACACTGATGCCGCTGCTCGCTAACCGTGCCATGCCATCCGGTGACAGCGTCTCCATGGTAATGAGTGTCTGATCCGGCCCACTCTCAGCACTCCCCATTGGCTTCTTCTTTGTGTGAGTACGGATGTGTTTGGACAGATGATCACTGCGCATAAAACGCTTCGGACACTCAGGACACGAAAACTTCTTTTCCCCTACACACACACAGTAATACATAAAGGTGAATAACCTCCAAGTGAAAATGAATAAATCAGTAGTAATTATCAGTTTATTTCACACTCTCTCACTGACTATTTTGACCTCTCTCTGTGTGTGTGTGTGTGTGTGTGTGTGTGTATACCAGTGTGTGTGCGCCGGTGTCTCTGCAGCTCGTCGGAGCGGGTGAATCGTTTCCCACAGTGAGCCCAGTTGCAGACAAACGGCCGCTCGCCAGAGTGCCAGCGCAGGTGTGCCCGCAGGTGAGACGTCTTCCCATAAACCTTCCCACAGCCCGTGATGTGGCAGATGTGCTGCTTCTTCTTACTGGGGTCAGTGCTACATATGTATACACACACACACACACACACACACACACAATAGTATTCAGATGATGCATCTCAATATTCCATACAGACGATATCGTGAACACTTAATCTGTGGTCACAAGGTAAGCAGCCAGTAGATCACGTGTCTCAAGCTCAGATTGGCTGGGGGCCATTGCTGTACTGACATCTCACAGGAGGACCATTTTAACATTTAGCATTTTAGCACAACAAGAAAGTGCAACATTTCTGGAAATTTGCTTTACTTGCCGAGATGGTAGCTCTTATTTATTTCATATTCCATTACTAACATTTTTGTCATACTCACCAAAATGTAAACAGCAGTGTCTGTACATTATTATTTATATATACACTCACACATACACAGTGCATCCGGAAATTATTCACAGCGCTTCACTTTTTCCTCATTTTGTTATGTAATAGCCTTATTCCAAAATGGCTTAAATTCATTGTTTTCCTCAAAATTCTACAAACAATACCCCATAATGACAACAGGAAAGAAGTTTCTTTGAAATATTTGTAAATTTATTTAAAAAAAAAACCAAATAAATAAATAAATGAATAAACCACAAGTATTCACAGCCTTTGCTCAATACTTTGTTAAAGCACCTTTGGCACCAATTATAGCCTCAAGTCTTTTTGAGTATGATGCTCTGCTTCACAGAGTTGTTCTGTAGCCACTCCTTCGTTATCTTGGCTTTGTGCTTAGGGTCGTGGTCCTGTTGGAAGGTGAACCTTCGCCCCAGTCTGAGGTCCAGAACAACCTGCTCCAGAGTTTCATCAAGGATGTCTCTGTACATTGCTGCATTCATCCTTTCCTCGATCCTGACTAGTCTCCCAGTCCCTGCTGCTAAAAACCATCCCCACAGCATGATGCTGCCACCACCATGCTTCACTGTAGGGATGGTATTGGCCAGGTGATGAGTGGTGCCTGGTTTTCTCCAGTCATGACGCTTGCCATTCAGGCCAAAGAGTTCAACCTTTGTTTCATCAGACCAGAGAATTTTGTTTCTTACGGTCCGAGAGTCCTCCAGGCGGGCTGTCATGTGCATTTTACTGGGGAGTGGCTTCCATCTGGCCACTCTACCATACAGGCCTAATTGGTGGAGCGCTGCAGAGATGGTTGTCCTTCTGGAAGGTTCTCCTCTCTCCACAGAGACATGCTGGAGCTCTGTCAGAGTGACGATCGGGTTTTTGGTCACCACCCCGACTAAGGCCCTTCTCCCCTGATCGCTCAGTTTGGCCGGGCAGCCAGTTCCAGGAAGAGTCCTGCTGGTTCCAGACTTCTTCCATTACATTTACGGATGATGAAGGCCACTTCAATGCTGCAAAAATGTTTCTATACCCTTCCCCAGATCTGTGCCTTGATACAATCCTGTCTTGGAGGTCTCCAGACAATTCCTTGGACTTTATGGCTTGGTTTGTGCTCTGACATGTATTGTTAACTGAGGGACCTTATAGAGACAGATGTGTGCCTTTCCAAATCATGTCCAATCAACTGAATTTACCACAGGTGGACTCCAATCGAGTTGTAGTAACAACTCAAGGATGATCAGTGGAAACAGGATGCACCTGACTTCAACTTTGAGTGTCATGGCAAAGGCTGTGAATACTTATGTACATGTGCTTTTGTTTTTTATTTTTAATAAATTTGTAAAGATTTCAAACAAACGTCTTTCACATTGTCATTATGGGGTATTGTTTGTAGAATTTTGAGGAAAATAATTAATTTAATTTTGGAATAAGGCTGTAAAATAAAATGTGGAAAAAGTGAAGAGCTGTGAATACTTTCCGAATGCACTGTATATTTTATATATGATATATATATTTATTATACACACATATAATATATATTTATTTATTTATGTATGTATGTTTTAACAGTTAGTGCAAATCTTTTCCCCTACTTTATTTTAACTTGAATAACTTGCACACTACTCTATTTCTTGCGGTGCTTCTGAGCCAAGTATGCCCTGACAGAGGTGAAACCCTGAGGACAGCTTCAAGATGGCAGTCACTAGGCAAGTGTGCATTTATTGAAGTTCACAGTTAAGAAAAATTTCTCAAAGAAATGTGCTTCCAAAAAGGCACATTACCCAACTTAACACAGCTCTGGGAAGCATGGAGGTAATTCTCTCCAAAACTGTCCAGTCTTGTCTTCTTTCCCTGTGCCTCTCGGAATTTAGTTTTTAGCTCACTGTTGCACTGCAAATCAATAAGCTCCATTTGCAACAAACCTGGGACACTCTCCACGTCAGCTAAGAAGGGAACTGAGAACAGCTGGAAAGTGTCATGGTGTGCCTTGAAGTCAGCAAAACACTGATCAAATTCCTGCAGTAGGTTTTCAATAGCAGAGGCATGTTCATCACCACTGAATGCGGTGTCCTCCTGCACCAGAGATCTGCATGCTGTGAAATAACTGAGGTTTCTTGTAGAGAGCAGTTTTCCACAATCTCAGTTTTGTAGAGAAGGCTTTCACACGCTGACCAGGGCCCTGGAGCTTCAGGTTAAGGATGTTCAGCTCTTGCCTTATGTCCACAAAGAGCGCAAGGTCCATGACCCATTTAGGATAATCAAATTCAGGAACATCCATTCTGCCACCTTCCATGAATCGCTTCACCTCTGCTCTTAACTCAAAAAACAAATCTCTTCAAGACCTTCCCCCTGCTGAGCCAGTGCACCTGAGAAAACTACATCACCATACAGCAGCTCAATTTCTTCTAAAAAGGACTGAAACTGGCGGTGCTGTAAACTCCGGTCCTGATCTAATCCATACAACAGACATGTTCATATTTCACGTTTTTGCTGCAGAGCATCTGTATAACGCGATGTATAACGCAGTGCAGAACAACTGCTGGATCTGTATTTTCCTCTTCTAACTTTCCTTGTACTAGCGCTACCACTCCGCTTTTTCCATAGACGGTGCTCCAGCAGTGGTAAATGACCTGCGGGCCAGCAGTTACATACACTAGATATGTACCTGCACTAGATAAACAGAACATGGGCAGTGGTGTACTGCATAACTCTGTGGGTGTGTGTGTGTTACCGTCCATCTCCATCCTTGCAGTAGGGACATGTGCATGCTTCTCTGCGTGAGCGGCGACTCGGAGGAGTCGTGTCCAAACTCTGATCCAACATTGAGTCGTCCATGACGTCCCCAGCAGCTCCCTGATCACCTGCACACACACACACACACTCACTTTATACAACACAGAAGAAGCTGCATGTACTATTCAATGCACATATATAAATCAACTTGGCAAAACGGACAAAGAATGGCACATGCAAGTAACAGGTGAGAATGGCGTGTGTGCGCGAGTTACAGGTGAGAATGAGAGTCCACGTTACAAATCCTGGATCAATTAAATTAGCCCCCCGCTCACAGTGACCTCAGAACCCGACTTAACTCTAACCAAACCAATGACATTTATGGAGGCTTCACTGGTATATTAGAAGTATGGAGAAGTTTCAGCTAGCACTGTAAGATGGTGGTGGTGATGATGATGATGCTGCTGACCTGCTGTGTTGATGGTGATCGGAACTTCCTGTAGTTGGTTCAGCTGCAGTCCAGCACTGTTCAGGTTAATGGTGCCAGACTGAGTGAGTCCAGGAAATGAAGTCATAGAAGGAAGTGATGCCACAGTGATCTGAGCTCCAGCAGGACTCTGCAGCTGAAGCGTCTGCCAGCTGACCTGTCCGTTCGGCCCCACCGTCCTCAGCAGGATCGGTCCGTTATTGATCGACTGGATCTGCAGGTTCTGAAGGCCATCTTGAGGAAGAGTGTGCGCAGTGATCACATGACCTGCAGAAATGGCTCCTGATTGGACAGTTGGTAAAGTGGACGTTCCCTGAAGGAGCTGCTGAGGCTGGATAAAGATCTGCTGTGCGTCTCTGCCGTCAGACTGGACGGAGATTCCTGCAGTAACGTTGTGGAACGTGTTGGCGGTCATGGTGGTATTTGGAGCTGAAACAGTGTCCGTGTACGAACTGGGAGTGTGTGTGCTGGGAGTATGTGTGCTGCCGACACATTCTGATGTGGACACTGCTGCTATTGTCGTCTGTTGGCTTTGGACAAGCTGCTGATTGGCTCCATTAGACACTTCATCACTTTTCACTGTGTTAGTTCCTGCGCTAACAGGAAGCAGAGTGATGTTATTGAGTGCTAAAGGCATGTTAATAAATGGCGTCTGATTGGTCAGAACCGAGTTTCCCAATGTGAAGTTATGGAAAGGAATCATTCCAGGAACTGTGAGGATGTTTCCACTTCCTGCGGTCTGATTGGCTGCTGTAGTAATGAGAGGCTGGCTCCCATTGGCTGATGAAACAAGCTGTATCTGTCCTGTTCCTGAAGCATCATGGGACGTCTGAGTGAACTGGAGCTGCTGTCCGTCCACAGTGTGGAACTGAGGAATGACCTGGTACTGAATGTTGGGTAAAACCCCGGACAGCGCCGTGAGGACCTGCTGACCCTGTAATGCTGTAGGAGACAAAACATACTGCTGCTGCTGTTGCTGCTCCGCTTCACCACCGCCCGGCTTCTGACACACGCCTTTATCACAGCCGCTGTTTATCTGAGGAATGAGCTGAGGGATAATCTGCCAGCCATTAGCGTTCTGAGACATCTGAGCAGAGTTTATGTCAATCTGAGCTGCTTCCTGTTGGGTGTCGTTTTCATCTATCCGACTGCAGGTGGCAGCCAAAAGGGCTAAAGGAGACGGCTGCTGTGCTTCCTGCAGAGGAAAAGCAGGGAACAGTGGTCTGGGTAAATAAATACTGAGCAAGAGATTACCTTAAAGACACTTGACAAACACACACCTGCTAAATCACTGCCTAAAACACCTGACAAACACATCTTGGGCGTGGAAACGTTTGACTGTACCTCACACTGGTAGAACGGTCAGAGAGCCGGGCAAGAACGACGCGGTCTGAGAGAAGCGGCGGAACGACGCGGTCTGAGAGAAGCGGTGGAACGACGCGGTCTGAGAGAAGCGGTGGTACGACGCGGTCTGAGAGACGGACGTGAGCACATACAGCTCAAGTTTAACCCACAACCCTCTGCCTGCCATACCATGCTAACGCTAATCAGTGTAGCTTTATAGAGCATTTTTAAAGTTGTGTAGTGGTAATGAAGAGTAATAATTACTCACTTCTGTGTGAAAGGTGAGGATGTGTGTACAAGACACTCAGATAAACGGTAAACACACAGCTCCACTTTTCTCATCATAGAAACATCCCTGTGTATCATTCTGCAGTGGGACACACTCCTCAGCAGGCGGGACGGCGGCGTGTATATATATATATATATATATATATATATATATATATATATATATATATATATATAGATAGATAGAGTTTAACTCTAATTAAAACTAGCTAATGATCTATAAATCTTATCAATATACTGAGTAATGTTTAACACACAAACCTGCAGCTTCAGAAAGAATCTTTACATCCGAGAGACTTAATAATCTGATTAAAGGTTGATCTTAATACAACACTGTATCACACACACACACACACACACTTACTTGGCCTGAACTGGCTTTCCTGAGATGTTCTCCATGGTTGTCCACCAGGTTGGTCATTTCACTCTGCTGATCTGTGACGAGAATAAACTGAAAGTAAAACTCCACACATAAGATCTGAGATTTTCACCACTAACTTTACATTTAATAAAATACTGAACTGTCTTTATGTTTGATCAGTACAACAAGCATAAGATCTGAGCTGCATTACACAGTTCCTCAGCTCTGCTGGACCGCGTGGATTAAATATGACATGTATGTTTGCTTAACAGAGAGAAGCAGAATTCTGAAACAGATCTGAAACTTTATGGGTTCGGTTCCTACAGCTAGCTACCTGACTACAGCTAACTGAGCTAACTACGGCGAACTACAGCGAACCAGTGGCCCAGCAATGACAGCCCTGTAATTCCAGCTCCTCAGTAATAAAAGATGAATGTGCGACTCTTCAGTAAACTCTACACGGATCCTCTCGGGATTTTACAGCAGGAGATGAAACCCCTCTGGTCTGCTGTAAGGAGAAACCTGTTACAAGACGTTTTTTCATCAAAGTTCCCCACAGAGCTGTTAGCCGAGTGAGCTAACTAATTACACACCGAGCTGCTCTACCAGTTTGGCAGGAATCAACTTCCACGAGCAAAAAAAACTTTATAAAGACCCCGAAAGATTTCTCACGACTCTTTATTTAACACTCATCGGTACTTAAAGCACACAATAACCAAGTGAACCTGATCAAAAATGAAGTTATTAAAGGCAGAAGATATAAAAACTCACCACTCATTTTACACGGAAGGAGTTTCTCAAGCTGTTCTACAAAAACTTCCAATAATTCAACCGAACTTGCTAAGCGGCGGCGACTGACAGGCTGGCGCAGAGAAAATCAGCCAATCAGAACGCGTCAGGAGGATTTAGCTAACCAATTAGAAACTTGGATTGGAGCTCCTTCTACTGCTGCCGGCATATAGGAAGAGATCTATATGTACTGTGCCGGGCAGTGTTCCGGTAGGTATTATTTGTAAATCAGTAAGTGTAAGCGAACCCTTCAGGGTTCTTCGCTGTTCGGGTTCAGACGGGGAATGGGCGTTTCCAAACGGAAAAAGGCGGGAGAGAGCTTTTATCCCCAGCTTTATTTTTATTACATTAAAGCAACAAGTTACTGTTCAGAATGATATATCCTACTAACAATTATTCAAACATAACTCAAATATACATTAAACACACAACGAGTCAAAATATATGAATCTTAAATAAATACATAAATATAGAGACAAATCAATGAATTAATTCATTTGAATTGTTACTAATGGTTTAAACAAAACATTATATCCTGAGCAGACTGCTAAAATCTTCTGTTATATGAGTGGTATACAAATATAATGTATTTCAAGGAAAGGGGGAAGGTTGGTGTGACAGAATTGTTTAAGAAAGAGTACTTATTATTCAGAACATTTTAACCCAATGTAATTATAATATTACTTACAATGGACCTAAATGGATATCCCATAACCTAATATTGTTATACAGAGATACTGATATTTTGAGATATTGAGATACTGAAATACTGATATAATGAGATACTGTTATTCTGAGATACTGGTATACTGATACGTTGAGATACTGAGAAACTCAGATACTGATATTCTGATATACTCATACTGCTGTACTGAGATATGGAGATATACTGATATACTGAGATTCTGATATAATGAGATACTGACATACTGATCTTTTGAGATTCTGATATAATGAGATACTGTCATACTGATTTTCTGAGATTCTGATATAATGAGATACTGACATACTGATTTTCTGAGATACTGATATAATGAGATACTGATATACTGATCTTCTGAGATACTGATATAATGAGATACTGGTATACTGATACATTGCCCTCCATTAATATCGGTGGCGTTGGTAAAAAATGCTGTGAAAATTTGTCTTTATTTTTTTTAACCTTTTGATCTTTTGTTTAAACAATTCAGAAAAATACTCTGCTCTCATGGATGCCAAACAATTACAAACACAAAGCCGTTAACAACAAAAATCTTTGTTTAATATAGATGTACAACAATTATTGTCACCCTTTTACTCAATACTTTGTGCTAGCTCCCTTTGCCAAGATAACAGCTCTGAGTCTTCTCCTACAGTATAATGCCTGATGAGGTTGTGGAATACATGATGAGGGATCTGACACTCTTCCTCCATACAGAATCTCTCCAGATCCTTCACATTTTGGGGTCCACACGGGTGGACTCTCCTCTTCAGTTCAGCCCACAGGTTTTCTATGTGGTTCAAGTCAGGGAACTGGGATGTCCATGGCAGGACCTTGATTTTGTGGTCAGTAAACCATATTTGTGCTGATTCTGATGTATGTTTTGGATCATTGTTCTGCTGGAAGATTCAACCACGGCCCATTTTGAGCTTTCTGGCAGAGGCAGTCAGGTTGTCATTTAATATCTGTTGATTTTTGATAGAGTCCATGATGCCATGTATCCTAACAAAATGTCCAGGTCCTCTGGGAAAAAAAACATCCCCCAAACATTAAAGAGCCACCACCATATTTAACTGTGGGCATGAGGTACTTTTCCATATTTCTACCTCTCTGTGCTCCAAAACCACCTCTGGGGTTTATTGCAAAAAAGCTCTATTTTGGTTTCATCTGACCATAGAACCTGATCCTATTTGAAGTTCCAGTAGTGTCTGACAAACTGAAGATGCTTGAGTTTGTTTTTGGATGAGAGTAGAGTCTAATTTCTTGAAACACTTAAAGTCTTAAAACATAGTTTTGTAGACTTTCTGACCTCAACACGCAACAAACTTCTGCAATTATCCAGCTATGATCCTTGGAGATTTTTGGCCACTCAAACCGTCCTCGTCACAGTGCGTTGAGACGATATTGACACATACAATTCCAGGTTGATTCATAACATTTCTATTTGACTGGAACATCTTAAATTTCCTGTTGCTAGTTACCCAGGTGTACTAGAAAATTTTTAAATATCAACTGGAAAATACTTCAAGTATATTTTTCTCATATGAATTAATAAGGGTGCCAATAATTCTGGCATGCATATATTGAACAAAGTTTATTTTTCAATAAACCTATCTTGTGTTTGTACTTGTTTGATATCCATGAGAGCTGAGTATTTTTGTAAATTTTTTGAACAAAATATCAAAAGGTTAAACAGTAAACATAAACACAAATATTATTGAGTATACTAATACAGATATATCCTACATCTCCTATTGTATGGTATATACTGATATCTTAAGATACTGATATACTGAGATACTGATATGCTGAGATACTGATATGCTGAGATACTGATATACTGATATGCTGAGAATCCTGATATGATGAGATCTTGATATACTGAGATACTGATATATTGAGATACTAAGATATCAATACACTGACTTATTGATATACTGAGAAACATGATATACAGACAGTACTGACCAGTATGAGGGAGTGTGAGAGTTTAACACACCTGCTCCCCATTCACACCTGAGACCTTGTAACACTTACAAGTCACATGATACCGGGGAGGGAAAATGGCTAATTGGGGCAATTTGGACATTTTCACTTAGGCGTGTACTCACTTTTTTGCGAGTGGTTTAGACATTAATGGCTGTGTGTTGAGTTATTTTGAGGGAACAGCAAATTTAGACCATTACACAAGCTGTACACTCACTACTTTACATTGTAGCAAAGTGTCATATCTTCAGTGTTGTATGAAAATGAATATAATCACATGAAAAGATATAATCAAATATTTACAAAACTGTGAGGGGTGTACTCACTTTTGTGAGATACTGTACATACATATATATCATTTTTTAATTAACTACATAATAACAACAGAATAATAGAAATAAACTGGTGATAAAATTGTTTTATTAAGCATGGTTTATCAGAATGTTTATTATAATAAATGTAACAATCTGCACATGGAAAGCTAATCATTTACTGATCATAATTAGCTCCTCCTCTTCACAGTGGGTGTGGCTATAATGTTCCTCTGTGAGTGTCTGTTTGAGTGTGTGTGTTTGTGTGTGTGTGTGCGAGAGAGAGAGAGAGTGTGTGTGTGTGTGTGTGTGTGTGTCCATCATGGCTTACCAACTAAAACTAGCAGAGAAACTGGTGGTTCTAAACGAGCGGGGAAAAGGAGTGTTAATCCGCATGAATTACATCAAAAAGGTCAGAAAAATTCAATTACTAAAAAAAAGGATTATAAAAATATACAGAAATGTTCTTGCAAAGGCTTACCAACGCCCCAAAAAAGAGGAACCTGACGGGACGGACAGAAATACCTCCTCACAGTGTGAACATTTATCAAATGCATTTATAAATGTGATTAAATGTTTGTAACTAAACTCTTTGTTTCTAAATAATATTTGCGTGTATAAAAATGCAGATTTAGTGCAGGATTAGTGAATTAATTGGCTTTTTTTATATATATATCTATCAGTTTATTAATATTAATATGTTTATTGATCTGCTTATCAGTGTTGATATAAAATGTGTGAGTACAATAAAATAAAATGTACATTTGTTTATGTGTTCAATGGTATAAAGAGTTTGTTATAATTCAGAGGAGATAATCAAAAAGGAAGTGCAAACAGGAAACCAGCAGCTCGACATAAACCACACACACACAGACACACACACACACAAGCTCTCGCTGTCTCTCTCTCTCCTTGTGTATTGTATGAGAGCCATTTTGTGGGACTGTGAATGAATATAGTGTGTAATGTTGTGATAAATGTGATCTTGTCCAACGTGGTGGTTTTTGTTACGTGAGTGTCTGTGCACCTAGCTTCCTATTTTCAAACAGAAACAGAATGAGATTAAACTCTACTTCAGCACACAGTCAGAGTGAGAGTTCAGTTCAGTGTAAAGGAGAAAGAGGAAACTTTAGTATGCTGTTTAAAGAGGAATCACTATGTAGGAACACCATTTTCTCCTAGTTACACCTCTTCATAAAGGATATTAACATTCTTAACTACAATTAACTCCATTAAACGTAGCGGTTTAAAACAATCATAATTTTATTAATATTTCAGATTTAAGACAGTACATCACATCTCTAATTTTTATTTTCTTTAAAATCATGTACGTAAAAGGAACCAGTCATGGTCTATGTTGGTCAGCAGGGAGAGAGAGGGAGAGAGAGAGAGAGAGAGAGAGAGAGAGAGCGTATACAAGATATAATGACATGGCATAAACAGATTTGAGAATAAAAATATTTTGTTAAAGTAATTGAGGCAGCGTGATAATGTAGAGAAGTGCATCAGGGCTTTGCTGGGATTTGGAGTCAGAGTGAGGATGATTTCATAAACACGTCCGTAACCAAACATCTCAGTGTGTCCAATAAACTCCATTTATCCGAGAGCACTGAGTTACTAATCAACACTCCATGATTAAAAGTCAAACTAAACAACTTCTTCTTTTCTTCATTTTAACATCCCTGTGTTATTAACTATGACCTAAAATGAATATTTCTCCTGTTTCTTTAAGACATGTGTGGATCCGAAACGACGGCCTGCGTTTTTCAATGATAAATCAATGGAACCTGCAATAAAATTCATCAACAGGAAATTTCCGAACATTGACTTCAGAGGAGGAAGTGTAAATTTCACACAGTAACACACACACACTCACACACACACACACACACACACACACACACACACACAACACACACACACACAAATTGTGATTATGGGATGCATTTTTATTCAGCATGATGTCACTTTATAATAAAAACCTGTTCTGAGTTTTGTTCGTGTGTTTAATGTTAAACTACAGCAGCAGCTCAGCAACGTTCAGAAACAGAAATCAGCCATTCTGGAGGCTCTCGGCAGTTTTTATGATTCTTTCATTGATGTCATGGAGTTCAGGGTGAGATTATTTATCATTCAGCTTAAATTTTTTAAAAAGTACTTCAACAGGAAAAAAAACAAATAATTTTACAGATAAATTTTATTCTCGATACAGAAATAATAATAATAATAAAATATAATAATAATAATAATAATAATAATAATAATAATGATGATGATGATGATGATGATGATGATGATTAAACTCTGTTTAAAAATACAAAGATTCAAGATTTTATGTTTTACTTTAGGATCATGTTTATGAGGTGCTGAACACCATCGACGCCTGCCAGTGTTTCTTTAACATCGTGAGTGATGGAGAGGATTTTCCCAAAAGCTCTCAATAACATTGTGATTATTTTATTAATCACTGTTAGAATTCTAATAAATAAACTGTTACAGGCGGTGAACTATGACTTCACTAAGAATTACCTGGACTTGATCAGCACCTACGCTTCCGTCATTTTAATGCTATCACGCATTGATGATCGAAAAGCTCTGATCGGGATGTACAACTGCGCATACGAGCTCTCAAATGGCAGCAGGTTAATTCATCATACACACACACACACACACACACACACACACACACACACACACACACACACACACACACAAGACTACTGTAATAACAGTAGTGATAAAGGGCTATTTAGGGTTGTGTCCAGGGACTGGACTTGAATAGCAGTAAAGCTTCAATCCTTCACACTGACTGTCCCTCAGTGATGGAATGAGCAGGTTTGGGGAGTAACATGTGATGGTGTTATGTAATCAGGACAAACACTGGTGACTGTAATCCATACAAAACAAAGTCAGATTACAGGTAGATTTAGTAAAAAATGGGAATATTATCAGGATTACAGTTTTTCATTTAAAACCAAAGAAATGAAACTTTAGACAGAGCACAATATAAACAGCTGCATGATTATAGTTCTGGTTCTCTCTCTCCAGTTGTGACTCACGTGAACAACCTCCTGGTGCATAAATTTTGCGCAAAGTTAACACAAATTTTTCTCAGAAATGTTTTGTGAGGGGGACCGTATGTCCTATTTTCCCGGACCTGTCCTCTTTTCTGGACGTTAAAAAAGGGTCTAAATTGAGAAAGTGTCTGGGATTTGGCTTTAGTTTCATTATGATGTGTTTATGGTCTAATACTGCATCATGTGTACGTATGTTTGCATTGCTTTAACCCTCTCTGTAAATCCCACCTTCTCACACACCTATTGGTTGATTATAAAATAGGAACTATTGTCCAAATTCCTGCCTCTCAACCATTATCCTCCTCTCAGCGAGCACCAGAAGGTGAAGCGATGTTGTGTTTGGCGTGAAACAGTTACTCGACAATAGCAGCAAATGACCACATAAGGTCATTTTTCATTTCATCTCATCACACTGCTTCGTATTACATGGCCATTCAAATGTGTAAATGATGGCCGAAGTTGCAATCGCGGCATCTAAAATATTTTTATTTATTCCATTAACATTCAAAAGAATGTAGGAATTCTTATATATTTGTGTGATGCTAATAGTGTGTCTCTTTCAGTTTATTAAAGTCTGCACTCATAGTAACACTGTAACACTATTAAGCCCCCCCCCAAGACAGTGATCTTTTATTTACTGTGTTTATTTGTTTGTTTGTTTGTTTTATTAAAACAAATCCAAACATTGAATACATTTTTAAGATCTACAATAAGCTTTAAATAAAAGACCAATATGATTTTATATATATATGTTTATATATATATATATATATATATATATATATATATATATACATATACAGATGTGGCCTTGAAGTAATCCAAAAATAATCAGATTACATTACTTTCATATCGTGAGACTTGGATTGTTTTACTGATGACATTTTTTATAAAGTAGTTTATAACTGTAATGTAATAGTTTTTCAAATTAACCCGCCCAACCCTGGGAATAAACTTGCAAAATCAATCCGGATATCTGAAGACCCACATCTTTTAAAAAACATTCTCCACCTACTATGGATCTTACATCTCGACTCTGTGCACTCTGCTCCTCTAGAACTCAATTAAAGATCATGTATAGTAGCATTACTATATTGTTCTCCACTTGATATATCAATTTCCTCATTTGTAAGTCACTTTGGATGAAAGTGTCTTCTAAATTAATCATTGTAAATGTAAATAAAGATTTGTCTGGAAGCCAAAAGCAAATTGTGTTTGTAAGGCTGATGTTTGATTCTTTATTTAATTCAAATGTTTTTGTCATTTTTGCAGCGACCCGTCGTTTCCCCGCCTTGGACAAATGATCATTGAGTACGAAAATCCTCTAAAAAAACTCACTGAAGAGTTTGGACCACACACCAAGGTACACACATACACACACACACACACACACACACACACACACACACACTGTAAAACACACACACACACACACACACACACACACTCACCTACCTGACTGTAGATTCACCCATCACTCTAACAGTGTTCCTTTATATAGCCCCGCTCCATAATCACAGCTTCTGAATATAACGGTGAGCATGTGTGTGTGTGTGTGTGTGTGTGTGTGTGTGTCTGTTTGTTAGTCAGTGACAGAGGCTCTGGTGTCACTGCAGTTTGTTTATCCTCGGAGGAACCTGCAGGTGGAGCAGTGGCGCAGCGCACAGCTTCTGAGCATCATCAACACACCAGCAACCATGATCAATCCCGAGACCAGTGACACGGTTCATTACCATCTCATTATAATATTATAATACAGTCCTGATCAATCCTGAGACCAGTGACATTCATTAAGTGCATGTGTGTGTGTGTGTGTGTGTGTGTGTGTGTGTGTGTGTGTGTGTGTGTGTGTGCATGTGTGTGCATGTGTGTGTGTTACAGATGGCATGTGAGTATTTATCTGTGGAAGTGATGGAGCGCTGGATCATTTGTGAGTGCATTCTTTATAATATAACAATAACAAATTAGTTTTTCAGTGTGAATTATTTTACATTTTCATACCAGATTTAAATCCAAACTCCTGTAAAAGGATCTGTTATGTAGATGATGACAGGAATGTAATGTATGGTAAGGTATTGTATTAATCAGGATGGTTATTGTATCAGTGGAGGGACTTGGCATCTGTAGTCAGTGACTAAAACTGAGAAACTTTGTGTTTAATATAGCCATAGTCTGCTTTATTTTTTATGTAAACATTTTGATGGATTTTCTCGGTAAATCACCAGTGCATGTAATGAACCATGATCTGTGATTAGTAAAGCAGTGTGTGTGTGTGTGTGTGTGTGTTTCAGTGGGATTCCTGTTGTGCCACAGCAGTCTGGCAGGAAACGCTGCATCTCTGGATTTGTGGAAAATGGCTTTACGCAGCGGTTTTTACATCAGACTCATCAGAGATGAAGTTATTAATGTCCACAAAATGTCTGAGGAACATTTCGACTCCATCAAAGGGTGAGAAACTGTTCAATTCTCATTCTCATGCTTTTGTGTGGCATTTTGACAGTTTGCTAATTTAATCTGTGTGTGTGTGTGTGTGTGTGTGTGTTCTGTTCAGTCGATTATCTGTTCTGTGTTTAGACATTACGCACACATTACAGACTAAGGGAAAGTTAAATAATGTGACTGTCAGTTTTGACAATCAGATTGATGATTAAATTAATTATCAGTTTTATTTGTTTTCATTTCTTGTTTATTTTCTGTCTTACTTTATTTTATGTCTTTATTTTTACGTCTTTGCTAAAACTAAAGGACAACTTATCCCCAGAATTACCGCCTGTTTTTCTACTTGAGGTTCTATGCTATTTGGCTTTAGTTAAGTCAAGTGTGACTCAATTAGATCATCAACCGAAGGTAAACAAAGATGCTGGCTTTGAAACGTTCTCACACAGGAGGTGCAGACGCAAATGCAGAGGCAATAATAACATGTGCTGCCTTGCTAATAAGATAGACGCATTGCACTACTTGTTAGATCTAACAAGGACTGTGCTCGCATCTCTGAATTCTGCTTCGCATAATCGTGGCTAAACTAAAGCGCACCTGATGCAGCTCTTCACCTTACAGGACATCAGCTGTCCAGAGCAAATCGAAACAAAACACTGTCTCCCCAACATTTTAAAGTTCTGTTCCTCAAACCTGGAAGCCCTTTTAATTCACTGCAAGCCCTTCTACCTATCAAGGGAATTTCCTTCTGTGATTACGGTTGGATCCAAAATACCACCTCAGTCTAATGCACAGTACAGCACAGTGATCTGGAAAATAAATTTCTTAGCAGCAGCCAGCACCAGACACCTGAGGCTGTGGAAACATTCAGGGACTTCCTGGACTCCACTGATTGGGAGGCAATGGAAGGCTGGTGTAGCAGTATTGTTGAGTAGACTGATACAGGTACATCCTACATCTTCTATTGTGAAGACATGTGCCTTTCTAAGAAGACCATTATGAGGTACAATAATGACAAGCCATGGGTCACTAAAAAACCGAGCGTGCTCAGAACAAATAAAGACCTGGCCTACAGGTCTTGTAACAGAGAGGAATTGAGCCTTAATATACGGTGGTTTAACAGCACACTGAGAGCAGTAAAGGACAGATATAAGGAATATCTGGAGAGCAACCTTGCAGAAAACCACAGCAGAGCTGTCTGGAGCTCCTTGAAGCGACTAATGCAACTTCAAATCAAAGAGCCCCCAAACACCTGCCTAATCCAATCTGGCCAGCCAGGTTAACCAGTTTTAGTGCCATTTTGACCATCGACGACCCCTTCACACCTGTCCTACCTGCACATCAACAATATCTCGCAACATCAACGCATGCTCCATCAGTAAGAAGACTCCCCTCCATCCTCCCATGCACCGTCTGTTGTTGTTGCTGCTCTGTATGTTTTAATGTATTGTTTCATTTTTCACACTGGCACCAAAAGCAATTCCTGTGAGCACAACTTATACTGATTCTGATTCTGATCAGAGCAGTAAACAGTCTGATTTCTTTTTCTCTCTGTAGTTACAGTAAACGAATTGCTGATATTAAGGAGTGTAAAGAGCACGCAACGGCTAACTGGTAAGTCACACATTAATGGTGTTTATTGTTTATTTATTTATCAGTGAAGATGAATAAATTCTGGGTTCTGTGTTAAACTGCATAGTGGAGCGATTCATCGGGAGAAACGACATTTCCTGAGAAACGCTTTAAGGGAGCTGACGAAGGTGTTGGAGGATCAACCTGCTCTGCTTGGGCCAAAGGTAAAAAAAAAATCCAGTGAACTTTCATTTCTTTTAAGTGTGAAATCTGTTCTTCCAGTTATATTAATTATATTCAGTTATTCATGAGGTGACATAAGAACACATTTATTTTAGTAAATATTCATTCAGTTATGCTCATCTCTCTTTCTCTCTCAGGTGTTGTTTGTGTTTATGGCTCTGTCATTCTCGCGTGATGAAATCTGCTGGTTGGTGCGTCATCATGAAAATGTCCCCAAAACTAAAACTCCTGAAGATTACACTGATGCGTGAGTGTGAGCAGTTAAGAAACAAACAAACAAGACTGTCTTTAAAATGTCTCGTTTCTAACATGAAAAAAATTCTAAAAATGTAATAATAATAATAATAACAATGACTCATTTTTAATTTAGATTAAATTAAACTGATGACATTATATAATTAAATTATAATAAGATTTAAAATGTCTTACTAATTGAACAAAAATGTAAAACTTTTAAGTTCAGTTTTTAGGTTTGAAGTTAATATTTTAATATTTTCACAAAGTATACAGTACCAGGACATGTTCACTGCCGGTACGTGATCAATATGTAAATGAGGACTGTGTCGCTTGCAGGCTGATGGCTGAGCTGCTGTTCTACATGGAGAAGCTTCGAGCTCTTCTGCAGCGTTATAGCTCCGTTATTCAGCGTTACCATCTCCAGTATCTCTCTCGCTTTGATGCTCTTATACTCAACGACACTATACAGGTATTAATATATAGAATGTATAGGATGTAGAATTGTTTGTTGCTGCTGTGGATGTACCACACGGATACTCTAAAGATCACTGTGGATGCTCTCACTTGGATAAAGACTGCACTTGTAAAACAGTTTAGACCCGAAAGTCATTCATTATACAGTGGATAAATTCACTTGGATGCTTTAGACGTAGAAGAGGAATGATTTATAATTTCACTATCCGGTGTCACCCAGATGAGGACGTGTTCCCTTTTGAGTCGGGTTCCTGTCAAGGTTTCTTCCTCATATCGTCTCACGGAGTCTCACCTCATCACCGTCGCCTCCGGCTGCTCTTTAGGGATAAATTAATACGTTTAAAATCTATATCTGGATTTCTGAAAAGTTCACACACCTCAGATTGTGATTAAGTGACAGTTATAAACGTTTATGATTTTCAGAGCATCGTTGTGTGTCCTGAAGAAGAATCAGTGCTCATGACGTCATTTGTCTCTGATCTGAGCGCACTCACACTCAAACAGCGTAACTTTTATCCCATTATATTTACATTTATAATTATTAAAATATTCAAATGGCCAGTGTTTATCACATTATATCTGTGTTTAATTAAAATATCTTTTTATGTTTTTGTTTAATATGCAGTGGAGTGTGGCGATGAACTGGATTTTAAAGCTCTTAGACTTGACTGGTTGCGATTACAGGTACTGGACTGACACTGAGCACTTAAACACATTACACACCAACACTGAGCACTTAAACACCGTTACACACGACACTGAGCACTTAAACACCGTTACACACGACACTGAGCACTTAAACACCATTACACACGACACTGAGCACTTAAACACCATTACACACGACACTGAGCACTTAAACACCATTACACACCGACACTGAGCACTTAAACACCATTACACACTACACTGAGCACTTAAAAACCGTATACCGACACTGAGCACTTAAACACCATTACACACTACACTGAGCACTTAAACACCATTACACACCAACACTGAGCACCTAAACCGTTACACACGACACTGAGCACTAAACACCATTAAACGACACTGAGCACTTAAACACCATTACACAACGACACTGAGCACTTAAACACCATTACACACTACACTGAGCACTTAAACACCATTACACACCAACACTGAGCACCGAACACCGTTACACACGACTGAGCACTTAAACACCATTACACACCAACACTGAGCACTTAAACACCATTACACATGACACTGAGCACTTAAACACCATTACACATGACACTGAGCACTTAAACACCATTACACACCGACACTGAGCACTTAAACACCATTACACACCAACACTGAGCACTTAAACACCATTACACACCAACACTGAGCACTTAAACACCATTACACACCAACACTGAGCACTTAAACACCGTTACACACGGACACTGAGCACTTAAACACCATTACACACCAACACTGAGCACTTAAACACCGTTACACACGACACTGAGCACTTAAACACCATTACACACGACACTGAGCACTTAAACACCATTACACACCAACACTGAGCACTTAAACACCATTACACGACACTAAGCACTAAAACACCATTACACACTACACTGAGCACTTAAACACCATTACACACCAACACTGAGCACTTAAACACCATTACACGACAACTGAGCACTTAAACACCATTACACACGACACTAAGCACTTAAACACCATTACACGACACTGAGCACTTAAACACCATTACACACGACACTAAGCACTTAAACACCATTACACACCAACACTGAGCACTTAAACACCGTTACACCGACACTGAGCACTTAAACACCATTACACCGACACCGAACGGTTAAACACCATTACACATGACACTGAGCACTTAAACACCATTACACATGACACTGAGCACTTAAACACCATTACACACGACACTGAGCACTTAAACACCATTACACACCAACACTGAGCACTTAAACACCGTTACACACGACACTGAGCACTTAAACACCATTACACACCAACACTGAGCACTTAAACACAGTACACACCAACACTGAGCACTTAAACACCATTACACACCAACACTGAGCACTTAAACACCATTACACACCAACACTGAGCACGTAAACACCGTTACACACGACACTGAGCACTTAAACACCATTACACACGACACTGAGCACTTAAACACCATTACACACCAACACTGAGCACTTAAACACCGTTACACACGACACTGAGCACTTAAACACCATTACACACGACACTGAGCACTTAAACACCATTACACACGACACTGAGCACTTAAACACCATTACACACCACACTGAGCACTTAAACACCATTACACACCAACACTGAGCACTTAAACACCGTTACACACGACACTGAGCACTTAAACACCATTACACACCAACACTGAGCACTTAAACACCATTACACATGACACTGAGCACTTAAACACCATTACACATGACACTGAGCACTTAAACACCATTACACACGACACTGAGCACTTAAACACCATTACACACCAACACTGAGCACTTAAACACCATTACACACCAACACTGAGCACTTAAACACCATTACACACCAACACTGAGCACTTAAACACCGTTACACACGACACTGAGCACTTAAACACCATTACACACCAACACTGAGCACTTAAACACCGTTACACATGACACTGAGCACTTAAACACCATTACACACCAACTGAGCACTTTAACACCATTACACTGCACACTAGCATAAACACCATTACACACACTCAGCACAAACACCATTACACACTACACTGAGCACTTAAACACCATTACACACCAACACTGAGCACTTAAACACCATTACACACGACACTGAGCACTTAAACACCATTACACACACGACACTAAGCACTTAAACACCATTACACACCACATGAGCACTTAAACACCATTACACACGACACTAAGCACTTAAACACCATTACACACAACACTAAGCACTTAAACACTGTTACACACCACTGAGCACATTAAACACCATTACACACCACACTGAGCAGTTAAACACCATTACACATGACACTGAGCACTAAACACCATTACAATGACACGACATAAATACCATTACACAACACTGAGCACTTAAACACCGTACACACCAACACTGAGCACTTAAACACCATTACACACCAACACTGAGCACGTAAACACCATTACACACGACACTGAGCACTTAAACACCGTTACACACAACACTGAGCACTTAAACAATTTACACACCAACACTGAGCTTAAACACCATTACACACCGACACTGAGCACCTAAACACCATTACACACCAACACTGAGCACTTAAACACCGTTACACACGACACTGAGCACTTAAACACCATTACACACGACACTGAGCACTTAAACACCATTACACACGACACTAAGCACCTAAACACCATTACACACTACACTGAGCACTTAAACACCATTACACACCAACACTGAGCACTTAAACACCGTTACACGACACTGAGCACTTAAACACCATTACACACACACTGAGCACTTAAACACCATTACACAGACACTAAGCACTTAAACACCATTACACACTACACTGAGCACTTAAACACCGTTACACGACACTGAGCACTTAAAACACCATTACACACCAACACTGAGCACTTAAACACCATTACACATGACACTGAGCACTTAAACACCATTACACATGACACTGAGCACTTAAACACCATTACACAGACACTGAGCACTTAAACACCATTACACACCAACACTGAGCACTTTAACACCATTACACACCAACACTGAGCACTTAAACACCATTACACACCAACACTGAGCACTTAAACAATCATTACGACACTGAGCACTTAAACACCATTACACACCAACACTGAGCACTTAAACACCGTTACACGACACTGAGCACTTAAACACCGTTACACAGACACTGAGCACTTAAACACCGTTACACACCAACACTGAGCACTTAAACACCGTTACACGCACACTGAGCACTTAAACACCGTTACACCGACACTGAGCACTTAAACACCGTTACACACGACACTAGCACTTAAACACCGTTACACATGACACTGAGCACTTAAACACCATTACACACGACACTGAGCACTTTAACACCGTTACACATGACACTGAGCACTTAAACACCATTACACGACACTGAGCACTTTAACACCATTACACACCAACACTGAGCACTTAAACACCATTACGACACTGAGCACTTAAACACCATTACACACGACACTAAGCACTTAAACACCATTACACGACACTGAGCACTTAAACACCATTACACCGACACTAAGCACTTAAACACCATTACCCACCAACACTGAGCACCTTAAACACCGTTACAGACACTGAGCACTTAAACACCATTACACACCACACTGAGCAGTTAAACACCATTACACATGACACTGAGCACTTAAACACCATTACACATGACACTGAGCACTTAAACACCATTACACACGACACTGAGCACTTAAACACCATTACACACCAACACTGAGCACTTAAACACCATTACACACCAACACTGAGCACTTAAACACCATTACACATGACACTGAGCACTTAAACACCATTACACACCAACACTGAGCACTTAAACACAGTTACATCTACAAACACATTAAAACACCACTGAAATGTCCATCTTGAATGTGTGTCTATCCTGTGATCCTGTTTTTATTTGATCCTATTATGTTCTAACCATGACGTGTTGACTGTGTAAAAACTGCTGTATGATTCAACTGTTTGTGTGTGTGTGTGTGTGTGTGTGTGTGATTAGGCATACACAAGTGTGTCTAAAGCCCCTTTAGCACTGAAGGACTACACTGATCTGGCTAAAATTATGAACATGACACAGTTTCACACCCGAATGATGGACGACTTGGATGAACTTCTCACCGAGACAGCTGATTTGTCCATACTCGGGTACACACGCACACACACACACACACACACACACACACACACACACACACACACACACACACAAAACCTGAAACACACACACATAAATCCCTGTGTGTGTGTGTGTGTGTGTTCCAGGTTTTACCCGCGAGTGTGTGAGCGTTTGTTCTCTCAGAGCAGTGATGATGCATCAATGCACAGATACCTGATGGCCTTCCCAATGACCTGCTCTCACTTTAGCCACTGCACACACCCACTGTGTCCTGAAGAGGTATGTAACACACACACGCACACACACACACACACACACACACTGTGTCCTGAATAGGTCTGTAAACACTCCCCCCAACCCTAACCCACACGCATACACGCACACACACACACACACACACACACACACACACACACACACACACACACACACACACACACACACACACACACACACACACACACACACACACACACACACACACACACACACACACACACACACACACACACAGACACACACACACACACACACACACACACACACACACGCACACACACAATACCTTCAAAAGGTCTGTAAATACCCCCCCAACCCTAACCAAAATGTGTACACACACACACACACACACACACACACACGCACGCACTGTGTGTATGTGTATCTATGTGCATCTATGTGTGTGTGTGTGTGTTTGTAGGCAGAGATGATGGAGAAACACACCCTCAGGCTGTGTGTGATGTTCCTGGAGCAGATTGCTAATCAGACGTGTTCAGTCTTTCTGGATATTTCTGCTGAACACAGTAACCTGCATGAACAGGTATGCGCACACACACACACACACACACACACACACACACACACACACACACACACACACACACACACACACCTGTGTGATAAATTAATCTATTTGTGTGTGTGTGTGTGTGTATGTGTATGTATGTGTATGTGTGTGTTTGTGTAGTTGTTGCCTAAACACTCAGCTGAGACGATCAGTAATGCGCGCAACAAAAAAATGAAAAAACCTCCACCAAAGAAAGGAGAGCCGGTGAAGAACAAACCTGGAGCTGAGAGTCAGAGAAAGAACAGATCTGTCGTTACCACGTCAGTCACACACACACACACACACACACACACACACACACACACAATCATAATGTGAATAATGTGATTACGGTGTGTGTTGACAGGATGGATAAACTGCATGTGGCTCTGACAGAGCTCGGCTCCTCGTACAGTATGTGTTCAGAGTTCAGTGTGTTTAAACACCTCATAGTTCCTGCAGAGTTCCTCATCACACAGCTGGAACTGCGCCTCAGCAAGTAACCACTAATACACACACACACACATACACAATCAAACACACTCACACACAATCAAACACACACACTAATACACACACACTCACACATACATACACACACAGATACACACACACACACACACACACTCACACATACACACTCATACACACACACACACACACACTCTTACACGCACAGATATATACACACATGCACACACACACTCATACAAATGTACACACACACATAGACATACAGTATACTGCAAATCACAGGTTTATATTAAACATGTGTGTAAACACTGATCTGTGTGGAGATGTTTATGGAAGGAGTCTCCAGTATCAGCGCTGTGTAACAGTCAGAAGTAAAGCTGTAACTTTAAGTTTTCCACATCTTCAGGACAGAGGAGTTTACACTTCTTTACTGTTCCTCACTAACACCACAAAACTGAAGTTATTAACCTGAAGAGAGAGAATAAAGAGAATAAAGAGAGAGAATAAAGAGAATAAAGAGAGAGAATAAAGAGAAAGAATAAAGAAAGGCTGGGGAATGACTGTATGTTACATTATACAGTGAAATTCTACACATATGCCAATTTGTTAGCAAGTTGGGGTCAAAGGTCAGGGTCAGAGCTCAGGATCAGCCATGATACAGTGCACCGAGGTCTTGCTGAAGGCAGCTTGGTGGTGCAGGGGCTTAAACCCTGACCTTCTGATCTGTAACCTAGAGCCTTAAACATTTAGCCACCATTGTCCTAATTTTATTTTATTTTGTGTATGTGTGTGTGTGTGTGTGTGTGTGTGTGTGTGTGTGTGTTTTTCAGGATCATTGTGCGTTTGGTAAACTTTAACTCGAACACGCGTGAGATCTGTCGTCCCTCTGAGCTGCTGGCGCTGATCGAGTCGTACATGACCAGCTTACACACACTGAGCTCCTTCATCAACACTGACGTCAGCCGCGTCATGAAGAACGTCTTGCTGCAGCACACACACCCGCTCGACGCACAGGGCACACACACCATCACCACGCTCTACACAAACTGGTACACACTCTACATGCACACACATACATGCTCACTGTACACCCTACACACCACACACACTCATACACACGCTGCACACACTCTACACACTAAACACTCCAGAGTGTGTATTAGGACTAGTCACACTAAGTGGGCTCACCCTAACTCACACGCCCCTTCTCACGATCAGTGTGTGTGTGACTTTTGCTATGATTTCTTAAATAATGTTTAGAGTTCATGTTTTGTCTATACAGTCTTTACTTTAGTGAATTAGTAATGAGATGGTAATGAGATGGTAATGAGATGACAATGAGAGGATAATGAGGTGATAATGAGAGGATAATTAGTAGCGGGTTCTGCTGAAGGTATTTGGAGAGTTTGTTGCGGCAGGCGAGTGGCGGCGTCATCGCTCACTGTCCCACAATGCACTGCTTCATCAATCTCAGTGTGGAGAATGAACAGAGCTTCAGAGCCGATGAGTACTCAGACATCTGTGGTGAGATATGCACACACACACACACACACACACACACGCGTGCGCACATACACACACGCACTCACACATGCACACACACACACACACATATACACACACATGCACACACACACACACACACACACACACACACACACACACACACATATACACACACATGCACACACACACACACACACACACACACACACATACATACATACACACACATCCACTCACACGCATACACAAACAAATGCACACACACACTTGTTCTCAAGTTCTCAGGTATTAAGGAATTTCTGCTCGCTCTATTGACTGTAACCTGTATCACTAATACATATTGAACACACACATTCTCTATACGTGACACACACTCAGGATGTAAATAATTAAACATTTATTAAAAGGACATCACTGAAAAATCTGTTAATATATCATGTAAAAGCAAAAATGTGTATAATCATTTGTGTGTGTGTGTGATGTAGAGTTGCGTGCTCTGGCAGAGCTGATAGGTCCATATGGAATGAAGTTTCTTGGAGAGAATCTGATGTGGCACATCACATCTCAGATCACAGAGCTAAAGGTACAAAACCTAATAACAATAATAATAATAATAATAATAATAATAATAATAATAATAATAATAATAATAATAATAATAATACATTGCCTTTTTACTATGTATGTATCTGAGGACAGTGCTCAATTATTATTATTATTATTATTATTATTATTATTATTGTTATTATTATTATTATTATGATGATGATGATGATTTTTTTACTTGTTTTTGATTTGATGTGAATTTACTTTATTTAATTGATTGTTGTAGTGTGTGTGGTGTTGTGTGTGTGTGTGTGTGTGTGTGTGTATTATCTATGTGTTGTATTGTTGAGTAGAAGCTGGTGTTCGAGAACATGGACCTTTTGGTAGCAGATCCGAGCTAATTTTGACAAACCTGACATCACAAGCAGCCTTCAGAAGAGGCTCACAGGTAACAACACAGCGCATACACACACACACACACACACACACACACACACACACACACACACACACACACACACACTTAGTGTTTTAACACTGATCCACACTGCCTGTGGTGTGTTTGATGAGTCATAACATTCCAGATTATAAATATTATATTATATTATATTATATTATATTATATTATATTATATTATATTATATTATATTATATTATATTATATTATATTATATTATATTATATTATATTATATTATATTGTGTGTAAAGGGTGTGAGAATGTGCTGAAGCGTTTGACCATCATCGGAGTGATCCTGTCGTTCCGCACCATGGCTCAGGAGGCGCTGGAGGAGGTACGACATTACATTGAATAATAAATGTACATTACTATATTATATTTTTGCATACAGTGATATACATACAGATATACTTCATGTTAGAGGACAGTCTAAACACCACACATCACAGGAATTAATTTAATTCCGTGTGTTAAAGCATAAAGAAATAATTATTCACTCAGGGCCATATATGTTACGCTACATAAATATTTACAGCTCACTTCAAGTTCATTCATATTTTTATCCATAAAAATTCACTCCTGGAGATAAGCTATGTCTCTGATTAAGACGCATCTCCTCTGAAGTCCTACGTAAGGAAAAGAAATGTGTATCTTTTAAAGGGTCGATAGTATTAAATAATTGATTGTCATTATCATGTATGTAATATTGTCCTTAATTAACATTGCACAGTGTGTGTGAATTTAAAGCTAAAACATAAATTACAGCGTGACATATTGTGATTCCATCAAACAGTCAGACGGTGGCGCTGGACTTAACACACTTGAGCTGAGATCACACAATAAACATGCTCTCAACTTCAAGATTAGAATCAAGAGTGTAACTGAGAGATGCCCCTGTTTTACATAAACTCCGCCCCACCTGCATAACTCTCATGTAACTTCTGAATAACGTTTACATCAGGAGTTACACACAAAGTCTGAATACTAAAGCGTGTCATTTCAGTATTAAATCCTCACTGCGAGTGTATAACCCAACTCTGTATATGGCACATACAGCAAAATCAGTCGGTGTGTGTGTGTGTGTGTGTGTGCTTTATTGTTGTGAACTTTCTGTGTGTAGGTGATGCAAAAACACTGTCCATTCCTGATGGGACCCATTGAGTGTGTGAGAGATCTGATCAACCCTGACACTGACATCAAGGTTATACACACGCACACGCACACACACACACACACACACATGCACACACAAACACACACACACACACACACACACACACACACATGTAATGCACAATCACAATCTGTAATACTGCATTTTCAGACACAAACATTCTCTCTGAATCATACTGTCACTTATGCAGGTCAAATAAATTATTCAAAGAATCAAGTCACCTAGACGAGTCGTAAAGGAGAATCTGTTTAATCACAAAATTTAATCTACCGAGTCATAATCAATCACCTAGATGAGGTAGATATATGGTGGGTGGAGTTTGTTTTAACAGCAAAGGGGGAATAGGTCTGGAATCGAATGTTCAACAAGCACATATGGGTGTGATGGTCAGGTGTGTGTGTGTGTGTATCAAGCATCAGATTGGAGAAATTGGATCTGTGTGAGTTTGCTGTGGTGTGATTCATGGTTGTTGGTACTGATTGAAGTATTTGAGAAGCTGTGGATCTGCTGTGTGATCTGTAGGTGGTGTTGGGTGTGTATGAGCTGGCGTGTTCAGCCGGGGTGCAGTGTGACATTGACCCAACCCTCGTTGTTGCCATCGCTAACATGCGCTCAGGTGAGTCACACTGACACACTCTCAGGTTACTGATGATTTATTTCATTCATGTAATGACTGATTTGATTAACTGAATGATGTAATTTAATCACGTGTGTGTTGTGTGTGAATGTTTAGACAACGCCTCAGTGGAGGAGGAATATAAACTGGTTTGTCTGCTTTTGGTGTTCGCTGCTGTTTCACTGCCAATTCTGGCCATCGACCCAAACTCATTCTACAGCCGAGAACATGGAGGTGAAAACACACACACACACACACACACACACACACACACACACACACACACACACACACACACACACACGCACGCACAAACACACAAGCACAGGATATGGTCAGGGGTGTGGTCAGAGCAGGGACTAATTAAAACAGGAAGTAAACAGGACAGTCATGTGACAACTGTATTTGATTAATAACACATTTCTGTTTTTTTCTCTGTAGGTCACCAAAACAACATCCACTGTCTCGCCTCCGCCATTAACCACCTCGCTGCTGCCATGTTCACCGTCCAGAACAAGAACATCGAACAGCACCTCCGCGAGTTCCTGCTGGTACACACACACACACACGCACACACACACACACACACAATCATTAAGTTCAATCATAAAGTTATAACAGTTTTTGAGGATACATGTTTTGTTTACAGATTGCGTCATCAGCGTTACTGCAGCTTGGACAGAACATAGAGAAAGTGGAGATCAAACACAGAGACTCTGTCTACCTGCTGCTGGACATGGTGATTACACCACGCTTATCTTATTTACACTCACAGCTGTCTATGATCATGTCTAAACCCAGCTAACACACACACACAGACACACACACACACGCACACATTTACATGTAAAATAGGCTTACTATGTGCATGGATGTGTTAACATCACCTGATTAACTAGTACTTACATCATAGTAAGTGCTGCTCATGAATATTTTCTGTGTCTGTGTGTGTGTGTGTGTTGTAGATAGTGGACCAATCTCCGTTCCTCAGTCAGGATGTGTTGGAGAACTGTTTCCCCTACGTGCTGCTGCGTAACGCCTACAGAGAAGTGCACAGGACTTTCATACACACTGTGGGATAAACACACACACATACCCACACACACACATACACACACAGCTTTTATTTTTTGCTATCCAGTTATAGATTCATTATGATCTCATTATTAGATCTCATATCAGCATATAAGGTATGTGTGTTCTTGTGCACGTGTTCTCAATCAGAATTTCATATGGAGGACACATCGCTTTGTCCAATGAGAACCAAGTGAACAACCCATAATTCGCCGTAATAGAACATTAACATGGACAAGACAACCTATAATCCATTTCTTTTGAATAAACAATGCGTTTAATAATAAATAATAATGAAACTGTCACAGAACCTGGAGAACACAGAGAGGTTTACACACACAAACTAACAGCACACATTTGAAAAAGAGCAAAAGTGGAAAAAAATCACATGAGAAGGTGTGGCCGAGGCGGAGCTACACTGAGAACCGGAGAAACCAGGAAGAGTTCATGATGTGTGGAAATGTTTCTGAAATTATGTTCTAATTGTAAATTGTTGTTGTGAAAAATCCTGAAAAATCCCTGCTTATTAGAATAAGTATTATTAATGATGAATTATTATTCATTTCAGTTTTTAATCTGCTGTTTTCTTTAAACCCTGTTTGTGTTGTTTAACTTTATTGCAGTGTGTTATAATTTTCTGTGTTGAATAAAATGTTATTTTATTGATCCTCACTACTGTCTATTTTCTTCTCATGTAGAGAACAAAATACTGCATTTTTAATATCACTGTTTTAGTGATTAGGGATATGATTGTGGGTCTGGTCAGAGGCAGGGCCAGATCAGCTGTGAGTAAACCTAAGAAGCAGGAAGTAAACATGAGATGAAAATAATGATATCCTTAATCATCATGTTCTGTCTGTGTGATCTGGGCTCCTTTCATTCAGAGCTACGACACATTTCTGTTTTGAAATTGTTCAATTCTCGAGTTTCTGATAGCACAGGTTCCTCTGGTCAGTATTAGTTATCCTTCAAAACATGATTAAAATGATACACTGTCCACCATAAGGTGTTTAAAACAGAATATTTTCAAAGACAAGTAAATAAATATCATGAGCACTGCTGTGTCCCTCTCTGCACAGCTTCCCAGTTCAGAGTGATCTCAGGAGACGATTATTAGCAAACCTGCTGTAGATCACTACCAGATCAGCTGACTGAACTCAAAACCACTGCGGGTCAGCAAAGACCAGCGAACACTCCATAGCAGTGTTTCCCTTTATAACGTATGAGTTATCTTGCTTTAAAACAAAAACAAATGATGAATTGTCAAAGAAAATCACAGATATTAATTAAATGTATGTGTCTAGAAGCTAACATCCAACTGAAGACACGGCATTAGTGAATTGTATAGGCTAACATTAGTTTATTCGTTAATAGTAATAATAGTTTATAAATGATGCTGCACACAGTATGAAGCCTTTCTCCAGCGTTCTAGAAGAGGTTCTGCGAGTGTTCCTGAAACACAGGAACCATGGTGAATACATACAATATGAAAGAGTTGTGCAAGTAACCCATTTAGTAAACATGAAATCTAAAGATGACGAAGATTACATTAGATCTTCTGTTAATGTAAAATATTCTGCTGTCAGATTTACTGTAATCTGGCATAATTTAGTGATGTGTAATTGTACTGCATGAGTTTTATCACATTCCTCTGTTCCTCTGGGTCTCTGCAGTGGAACCTGATTTCCCATGATCCTCTTCCTCCAGAGACACTGGTGACGAACATAAAAAGGTGTGAGAGGAGGAACAGGAGAGATGTGTGTAGAAACAAAGACCTGAATGAGAAACTATGAATGCTTATGTGGAACGACATCCTCATACCGTAAGTTTGTTTTTTACACACGTATTCTTCTTGCTTTTCTCTGTTTATCCGTCTATAGAACTGTTTCATAGTAAATCAGCATTAAATAGACTGGTGTTTATGTTGTATACACTAACTGTTTATGATAAATATGAGAATTTTCTGTGTGTGGTGAGTTTATCTGTGATGATGTTTCTGTACACATGTCCAAATCAGAGAGACGGCGGGTTCTCCTACAGCAACGTTACCTAGGGTTAGGGTTATTATTATTATTATTATTATTATTATTATTATTATTATTATTATTATTATTTTACTGCAGCTAATCCTGATTGTAATGTTACATAATCACCATGGAAACCTGATTTTACTAATTACATATGTATACCCTGATATAAATCACATTAAACTCTCAGTAAACAGATCAGTTCAAGCAGCCACACAAAACAAAACACAGACTTTATATTAGAAAAGAAAAAAGAAAAGAAGAGTTACACTCAGAACATAAACTCAGATGAACTCTCTTTTTACAGAAATGTGTGTGCATGTGTGTGTGTGTGTGTGTGTGGGGGGGTGGCATGCGCATGTGTGTGTGAGAGAGAGAGAAACAGAGAGATGAAGTAATGAATCTGCAAATTGTAATTACACTGTCTACTGTAAATTAAAAATCTTTATTTTTAACACCAGCTGCATGTCTACTGCACTCAGTGAATATCAGTGTGTTGCATAGCAACAAGCCATACCCACAGGAACTACATTTTTCTGTGGAGGACGTCACGGATAATCAAAAAATGTCTGAATCTGCACGTGTGCATTTTCTGCTTTACTTTTGTATAAATGACAAACACTGGAGATGTTCCTGCTGATGACCTCATCACTGTAACAATGCTTCTGTCCAATCACACGCTCCTGCTGACCTCATACACTCCCTCTGTCCAATCACACCACACTCCTGACCATCACACACTTTATTTTAGTCTGTGTGTGTGTGTGTGTGTGTCTGTGTTCCTCTTCAGAGACTCTGCTGACGCAGCAAGTGGAAAACAAAAGTGTGTGACCATTAGACTGAAGGTCATCAGGGAGGAGACGCACCATGGCACCACAACACGGAAAAACACTGAACACACACATCAGTGCGGACACGTGGAGGTCCACCATCATACTGTACGTTCACACACACACACACACACACACAAAACATGATGTTGTTGGTCACAATTTAATACAGGATGCTAACCTCCTGAAACACACACAAACAAGCATCCAAGCTGATGCAGCACAGTGTGTGTCTGTGTGTGTGTTTGTAAGTGTGTGAGAGAGGGAAAACCCTACCTACTGGCCAAACAGTACTGACCCCGAGATGTTCCCACGCTCTCTCTCTCTCTCTCTCTCTCTCTCACCCCCCCACACACACATACATAAATAAGGGCTTCGAACATCTCAACTGTCACAGAGACGCATCTTCACAAAGAGATTTTATGAGAAAGTAATGTGTTTGTGTGTGTGTGTGTGTGTGTGTGAGAGAGAGAGAGAGAGATTCAAACACGGAACAGAAAACTTTTCTCTGCTCACTTTTCCTGAGTCTCTCCATCTGTATCACTCTCTATTTATATTTTACAGTCTTCCTTCCTCTGTATGTGTGTGTGTGTGTGTGTGTGTGTTATATAATGGCTGAATTAGTGAATGTGAAAAAAACACTCCTGCACTCTCCCATCTGTAGGTAAGGCGCGCACACACACACACACACACACACACACACACACACACACACACACGCACATTATGTTGATGCTGTGTGTATTGTGTATTGTGGTATTCAGGCTGAAGCGGATGGTGCAGCAATTGGAGGTCAGTGATGTGGACTTTGAGGAGCTAAAGAGGAACTTGGAGTTCACCGCCTCATTACTGGATGCACTTTATACCGACGGAACACAGTAACACACACATACACACACACACACACACACACATACATACTTATTATTGCAGTGCATTTAATTTATTACAGCTTTCACACTATGTGTGTGTGTTGCAGGACCTCCCTCGATGCTGATGATGACCTGCAGCTTCGCTCTGATGTCGTTCCTGTGGAGGTTCGTGATTGGCTCGCGTCCACATTTACTCAGAGAGTCCAGCCAATCAGAAGGCCAGAGGAGAAGCCAAGATTCCGCAGCATCGTTCATGCAGTGCAGGCTGGGATATTCGTGGAGCGGTGAGACATACAGTACACACACACACACACACACACACAATGGGTAAATACATTTAAACAACAGGAATGAAGATAACAGTTACGAATTCATGATTTTATAATTACATCCAAAAATCTTCCGCAAAATCAACTGGATAGTTGTGTTTTTCACCATCGCTCACTGACCCTCCCCCTCCAGCACTCATCTACATACAGTGTTCTTAAAGGTTACCTTTCCTCCTGTCGGTGGGCGGGAACTGTCATCTGATTGGTTACATTAATACTGTGGCCAGGAGCTATTGTCTGATTGGGTACATTAGCACTGTCTGCGAGAACAGTCGTCTGATTGGTTACATTAACACTGTGGGCAGGAACAGTTATCTGATTGGTTACATTAACACTGTGGGCGGGATCTGCCGTTTGATTGGTTACAAGAGTTTGCTGTGACAGTAAATGTTAAATATGACGGTGTTGTAGATGATATGTTATATACTGTACAGTATAATCTTATATGCAGATTATAAACCTGATGTTCTCCGTGATGTTCTCGCTGTGTAGGATGTTCCGTAAAGCATACTCAGCTGCGATGCCGGATCAACCTGCTGATGTCCTCAACTGTTTAAGGGTAACATTCCTCTTTAGATCCAGAACCTGTACGAACATCAGACTGACACACAGTGCAGTGGTGCACCTTAATGAGGTGTTAATTGTGTGTGTGTGTGTGTGTGTGTGTATAATTCTTCAGGATTTGGACAGATGGAGTTTTGATGTGTTTTTTCTGGATACTCTCAGTTCGGGCCATTCGTTAAAAACACTCTTCATCGAGCTGATCATCAAACACCAACTGAACAGCAGATTTAAGGTACAGTACACTAAACACACCAAACACAATAAACACACTAAACACACTAAACACTAAACACACTAATCTAAACACACCAAACACAATAAACACACCAAACACAATAAACACACTAAACACTAAACACACTAAACTAAAAACACCAAACACAATAAACACACTAAACTAAACACACCAAACACAATAAACACACTAAACACTAAACACACTAAACACTACATACACTAAACACTAAACACACTAAACACTAAATACACTAAATGCACTAAACACTAAACACACTAAACACTAAATACACTAAATGCACTAAACACTAAACACACTAAATGCACTAAACACTAAACACACTAAACACTAAACACACTAAACACTAAATACACCAAACTAAACACACTAAACACTAAACACACTAAACTAAACACATCAAACACAATAAACACACTAAACACTAAACACACTAAACTAAAAACACCAAACACAATAAACACACTAAACTAAACACACCAAACACAATAAACACACTAAACTAAACACACTAAACACAATAAACACACTAAACACTAAACACACTAAACACTACATACACTAAACACTAAACACACTAAACACTAAATACACTAAATGCACTAAACACTAAACACACTAAACACTAAACACACTAAACACACTAAACACACTAAACACTAAATACACCGAACTAAACACACTAAACACTAAACACACTAAACTAAACACACCAAACACAATAAACACACTAAACACTAAACACACTAAACACTACATACACTAAACACTAAACACACTAAACACTAAATACACTAAATGCACTAAACACTAAACACACTAAACACTAAATACACTAAATGCACTAAACACTAAACACACTAAACACTAAACACACTAAACACTAAACACACTAAACACTAAATACACCAAACTAAACACACTAAACACTAAACACACTAAACTAAACACATCAAACACAATAAACACACTAAACACTAAACACTAAACACACTAAACTAAACACACCAAACACAATAAACACACTAAACACTAAACACACTAAACACTACATACACTAAACACTAAACACACTAAACACTTAATACACTAAATGCACTAAACACTAAACACACTAAACACTAAACACACTAAACACACTAAACACTAAATACACCGAACTAAACACACTAAACACTAAACACACTAAACTAAACACACCAAACACAATAAACACACTAAACACTAAACACACTAAACACTACATACACTAAACACACTAAACACTAAATGCACTAAATGCACTAAACACTAAACACACTAAACACTAAACACACTAAACACACTAAACACACTAAACACTAAATACACCGAACTAAACACACTAAACACTAAACACACTAAACTAAACACACCAAACACAATAAACACACTGAACACTAAACACACTAAACACTACATACACTAAACACTAAACACACTAAATACTAAATGCACTAAATGCACTAAACACTAAACACACTAAACACTAAGCACACTAAACTAAACACAACAAACACAATAAACACACTAAACACTAAACACTAAACACACTAAACACTAAATGCACTAAATGCACTAAACACTAAACACACTAAACTAAACACACCAAACACAATAAACACACTAAACACTAAACACTAAACACACTAAACACTAAATGCACTAAATGCACTAAATGCACTAAACACTAAACACACTAAACACTAAACACACTAAACACTAAACACACTAAACACTAAATACACTAAACACTAAATACACCGAAATAAACACACTAAACACTAAACACACTAAACTAAACACACCAAACACAATAAACACACTAAACACTAAACACACTAAACACTAAATACACCGAACTAAACACACTAAACACTAAACACACTAAACTAAACACACCAAACACAATAAACACACTGAACACTAAACACACTAAACACTACATACACTAAACACTAAACACACTAAACACTAAATGCACTAAATGCACTAAACACTAAACACACTAAACACTAAGCACACTAAACTAAACACACCAAACACAATAAACACACTAAACACTAAACACACTAAACACTAAATGCACTAAATGCACTAAACACTAAACACACTAAACTAAACACACCAAACACAATAAACACACTAAACACTAAACACTAAACACACTAAACACTAAATGCACTAAATGCACTAAATGCACTAAACACTAAACACACTAAACACTAAACACACTAAACACTAAACACACTAAACACTAAATACACTAAACACTAAATACACCGAACTAAACACACTAAACACTAAACACACTAAACTAAACACACCAAACACAATAAACACACTAAACACTAAACACACTAAACTAAACACACCAAACACAATAAACACACTAAACACTAAACACTAAACACTAAATACACTAAACTAAACACTAAATACACTAAATACACTAAATACACTAAACACACTAAACGCTACATACACTAAACTAAACACTAAACACTAAACACTAAATACACTAAACTAAACACTAAATACACTAAACACACTAAACGCTAAATACACTAAACTAAACACACTAAACTAAACACACTAAACACTAAACTAAACACACTAAACTTAACACACTAAACACAGTAAACACACCAAACAATAAATACACTAAACACACTAAACTAAATACACTAAACATTAAACACACTAAATACACTAAACTAAACACTACACTCAACACAATAAATACTAACTACACTAAATTAACTAAACACTAAACACACTAAACATGTTTAGTGTTTGTATTTTCCAGGTGCCAATCTCATGTTTGATGTCATTCCTGTGTGAGTTGGAACGCGGTTACAGCAAACACACAAATGCGTATCACAATCACACACATGCCGCTGACGTCACACACACAGTGCACTGTCTACTGCGGCGCACCGGAGTACTGGTATCTGTCTCTCTGTCTTTCTGTCTCCCTGTCTGTGTGTAAATTCAGAAAATCTTAATTTAATGTACAAAATGAATGCCGTAATCATCTGCGGTTTATACTGTATGTAGCTCAACAATGTGGGTAATATGTGTGTGTGTGTGTGTGTGTAGTACTGGTTGACAGAGTTGGAGGTGTTGGCGTGTCTGTTTGCGGCGGCCATTCATGATTATGAACACACAGGAAACACCAACAACTTCCACATATACACACGGTGTGTAACATGGTGTGTATCAGCTGCTAAAAGAAGTATGATGTTATTATAACATATACAACCTCCTCTGTGTGTGTGTGTGTGTGTGTGTGTAGGTCTGAACTGGCGATGATATATAACGATCGCTCAGTGCAGGAGAGTCACCATGTCAGTGCTGCATTCCGCCTCCTGCAGGAGGACAACACAAACATCTTCATGAACCTGACACGCCCCGAATGGCTGTTAGTCTCTCTCTCTCTCTCTCTCTCTCTCACACACACACCCACCCCCCCACACACACACACATCCACTCCAGACAACTCTGTGGTATGTTAACTTTATTTTGTGTGTGTGTGTGTGTGTCAGTGAGCTCCGTTCTCTGGTGATAGAGATGGTGTTGGGAACAGACATGTCCTCTCACGTTCTGCAGGTTAAAGCCATGAGGACATGTTTACAGCAGCATGAAAGGTAAACACTCAGCATCACACATCAGTAATAATCACACCACACAGCACTACTGAGTTCTGGATTGGGATTGGCCAGAAGGTGATGATTAGTTTTCCTGAAGTAAGGAGAAGTGTGTTTATGTAACCTTTATGGAAAGAGACACCAGTGTCAGTGCTGTGTCACAGTCAGACGTTTCCCACATCTTCAGGACAGAGGAGTCCTTTACGCTTCATTGCGGTTTCTCAGTAATATGACAAGCTGCATGTGTGTGTGTGTGTGCGCGCGTGTGTGTGTGTTGATCAGCATTGATAAACCGAAGGCGTTGTCTCTGATTCTGCATGCGGCTGATATCAGTCACCCTGCTAAATCCTGGAGTTTACACTCACGCTGGACCCCCAGACTGATGGAGGAGTTTTTCACACAAGTACAAACACACACACACACACACACACACACACACACACACACACGCACACAGCACAATAGTAATAATAATAATAATAATAATAATAATAATAATAATAATAATAATAACAATAACAATAACAATAATAATAAGGTATATTTCTGTGCCAGGTATATCACCACAACATCATCATACATGGATGTTTTTGTATAAGGTCTGAAAGCTAATGTTTATTATTCAGATTAAAGTATGGAAGTGTGTGTGTGTTTTACAGGGAGATAAAGAAGCTGAACTGGGTTTGGCTATCTCACCTCTGTGTGACAGACAGAACACACCTGTCGCTCAGTCACAGATCGGTGAGAAAACTTACTGTTAATCAATGCTAATCTCATAAACTAATTAGCATTAACATACACAACTTCTGAAATACAACAGCTGAAAAGAGCAATTTAAACACACACACACACACACACACACACACACAGGGCCAGACACAGCTAAGATAATAATCTGAGTGGCAGTACTGTATGTTCAAGGGGTGGGGCTGTAAATTAACGGGGGGGGGCTGTATATTCAGGGTGGGGCTGTATATTAATGGGGCGGGACTGTATATTCAGGGTGGGGCTGTATATTCAGGGTGGGGCTGTATATTCAGGGTGGGGCTGTATATTAACGGGGCGGGGCTGTATATTCAGGGTGGGGCTGTATAATAAGAGCGATGATTAACGGTAAATAAATAAGTGACTGTGACATTTGCGCGTTTCAGCTTTTATAGAGTTCATCGTGGAGCCGACGTTTTTATTAATCAGTGACATGTCGGAGAAAATCATCATCCCTCTGATACAGGACACAACTGATCCATCTCCAACCTGCAGCAGATACCGGTGTGTGTTACTGCATCTGTATCCACACAAATAATTTTCACACTATGTGGGCTTTGAAACATGGTTTCCAGGCTCAGAGGTGAAATCTCAACCCAGTAGGCCTCATACAGAGACAGGGAGAGCCAAAAGCCTGAGAATTAACTAAAAGTCTGGACTGAGACTATAAAGAATGGTATGGGGCGGCTGTGGCTCAGATTGTAGAGCGGGGTGTCCACTAATCGTAGGGGTGGTGTTTCAATCCTCAGCCCACATGCCCCCACATGCCTCCACATGCACAAGTGTCCGTGGGCAAGACACTGAACCCCAAGTTGCTCCTGAGAGAAGGCTAGCACCTTGCATGAGTGAATGAGAATCAGTGTAAAGTGCTTTGTAGAACGGCTAAGGTTAAAAGGCACTATAAGCGCATACCATTTACATGACCAAAAGTATATGGACACCTGACCGTCACTCCCATATGTGGTTCTTTATGAAACTGTTGCCACAAAGTTGAAAGCACATGTCTTTGTATGCTGCAGCATTATTTACAGTTTTCCTTTACTGGAACTAAGAATCCCAAACCCGTTCCAGCATGATACAAAGTGCACAAAGCGAGTTCCATGAAGACGTGGAGTGACATATGTGAAGGTTGGAACAATGTGGAAGAACTTGTACTTGTCCTGCACAAAACCCTGACCTCATCACCTTTGGGTTGATCTGGAGCCTTTGCACTGACCTCAACCGCACTAATTCTCTTATAGCTGATTGATCACTAATCCACACGGCCACGCCCCAAAATCTAGTGGAAAGCCTTCCCAGAAGAGTGGAGCTCATTAGAACAGTATGGAATAAGGAATGGAGTGATGGTCAAGGGTACACATACTTTTGGCAATATAGTGTACTTATGATGAGAGTAAAGGAAGCTGAAGAGCTGGATAGAGAAGCGAGAGAAATGACCAGGATGTACCCGAGACCGTTAGCAGAGTTTACTCAGACATGAGCACCAGCAAATGTTGACTCAAGATTGACTCTTTAAATAGATTCAGGTACAGGTGGAGCTGATCACCACCTATTATAATTAGGATGGTGCTCTCTATCTCCCTCTGGTGGCTCTACAAAGCTGAGCTGACTGTCCCCTTACACTTATTATAGGTGTGTGTGTGTGTGTGTGTGTGTGTGTGTGTGTGTGTGTGTGTGTGCGCGCGTGCGTGTAGGGGACTACTGTGGACTGTGGGGGACCTCGTTAGCTTCAGATCCATGTGGATGAGACACACTGAGGAGAACAAGAACAGGTGGAGGGATAAAATAAAGAACGGTAACATTAAATATGTACATATAAATATATAAACACACAGTACAAACACACACACGCTGTATATAAACACACACACACAAACACAGTATATAAACATTTAAATAAAACACAGAATCAGATTCCCTAATTTCTCATCAGAACAGATAAATAGAAATGTATTTTTTATATTTTGTACATAAACTGTCTGTCTTCTCTCTGTCTGTCTCTCTGTCTCTGTGTGTCTGTAGGTGTGTCTGATTTCAGAGATGAGTCTGAAACACAGACAGGACAAGGAACTGCATGAAAAGAGCATTTACAGTGCCTTGCGAAAGTATTCGGCCCCCTTGAACTTTTCAACTTTTTGCCACATTTCAGGCTTCAAACATAAAGATATAACATTTTAATTTTTTGTGAAGAATCACCAACAACTGGGACACAATTGTGAAGTGGAACGAAATCTATTGGATATCTTAAACTTTTTTAGCAAATAAAAAACTGAAAAGCGGTGCGTGCAAAATTATTCGGCTTCTTTACTTTCAGTGCAGCAAACTCACTCCAGAAGTTCAGCGAGGATCTCTGAATGATCCAATGTTGTCCTAAATGACTGATGGTGATAAATAGAATCCACCTGTGTGTAATCAAGTCTCTGTATAAATGCACCTGCTCTGTGATCGTCTCAGGGTTCTGTTGAACAGCGCAGAGCATCATGAAGACCAAGGAACACACCAGGCAGGTCCGTAATACTGTTGTGGAGAAGTTTAAGCCGGATTTGGATACAAAAAGATTTCCCAAGCTTTAAACATCCCAAGGAGCACTGTCGCGCCGATCATTTTGAAATGGAAGGAGTATCAGACCACTGCAAATCTACAGACCTGGCCGTCCCTCTAAACTTTCAGCTCAGACGAGGAGAAGACTGATCAGAGCGCAGCCAAGAGGCCCATGATTACTCTGGATGAACTCGGAGAACTGAGCTGAGGTGGGAGAGTTCGTCCATAGGACAACAATCGTCGTACACTGCACAACTCTCGCCTTTCTGGAAGAGTGGCAAGAAGAAAGCCATTTCTCAAAGATATCCATAAAAAGTCTCGTCTAAAGTTTGCCACAAGCCACCTAGGAGACACACCAAACGTCACACCAAACGTTGAGAAATGGCTTTCTTCTTGCCACTCTTCCATAAAGGCCAGATTTGTGCAGTGTACGACTGATTGTTGTCCTATGGACAGACTCTCCCACCTCAGCTGTAGTTCTCTGCAGTTCATCCAGAGTGATCATGGGCCTCTTGGCTGCATCTCTGATCAGTCTTCTCTTTGTCTGAGCTGAAAGTTTAGAGGGACGGTCAGGTCTTGGTAGATTTGCAGTGGTCTGATACTTGCAGTGGTCTGATACTGATCAAAATGATCGCTTGCACAGTGCTCCTTGGGATGTTTAAAGCTTGGGAAATATTTTTGTATCCAAATCCGGCTTTAAACTTCTCCACAACAGTATTACGGACCTGTCTGGTGTGTTCCTTGGTCTTCATGATGCTCTCTGCGCTTTCAACAGAACCCTGAGACTATCACAGAGCAGGTGCATTTATACAGAGACTTTACACACAGGTGGATTCTATTTATCACCATCAGTCATTTAGGACAACATTGGATCATTCAGAGATCCTCGCTGAACTTCTGGAGTGAGTTTTCTGCACTGAAAGTAAAGAAGCCGAATAATTTTGCACGCACCGCTTTTCAGTTTTTTATTTGCTAAAAAAGTTTAAAATATCCAATAGATTTCGTTCCACTTCACAATTGTGTCCCACTTTTTGGTGATTCTTCACAAAAAATTAAAATGTTATATCTTTATGTTTGAAGCCTGAAATGTGGCAAAAAGTTGAAAAGTTCAAGGGGGCCAAATACTTTCGCAAGGCACTGTACCTAATAAAATAGTGCAGGAAGGAAGGAGAGGAAGAGGAGGAGGAGAGATGAGGAAGAAGAGGAGGAGGAGAGATGAGGAAGAAGAAGAAGAGGAGGAGAGATGAGGAAGATGATATGTGGTGCTGCAGCTGTAATGCAGAATTAATTTTACACATTTCTGAGTTTATTATTTTTAATACACACTTTTATAACACTGCCATGTACAGCCACATTACACACACACACACACACACACACACACACACACACAAACTGGGTTACATGTTAATGGGGATGTCAGAGATGTCAGAGTTCATTATTAAAGTAAAAAAAAGTGAGTATAGTTGTTAATGTGATGAAGTCATGTGCAGTGTCGGAGAGGAGTTTATTCTAATTAATGACATTACTACCTTAATTACTTATTTTAGTAGAATACTGGGAGATTCTCTTCTCTTTTTCAAAATAATGTAACAGTAATGAGTTTCTTCAACTACTTTATTATTTTACTATGGTGTGTGTTTCAGTTTCAGTCAAACACACACTCTGCTGTATCACACACACACACACACACACACACACACAGAGCACAGAGGAACTATAATCATTATTAATTATTAATAAGTTTGGTGTTGAAAATGTAAATGCAGAAATGAGTGAAAAGAGGAACAAGAGAGAGAAGGAAAAGTGAAAATCAGATCTGATCAGAAGTTTAGAGTAAGAGTGAAGGGGGTGTGGCTGATTACAGGTGACAGCCCCACCCCTCACAATAACCCCACCCCCTTGTTTTTAACTTCCTACTGTGTTTGTTTAATTGGCATTAATATTTAGTGAATAAAAAGTGTGCAGATTGTCTGTAGTATGACTCCATCTGTTTATCTTCATCATCATCATCATCATCAGTGTTTTATTTCCTTCTTCTGATCTGTTTCTGTCACAGAAAAAGACAAGGATGGACAGTCTCTAAAAACTCCATATTAATAATAATAATAATAATAATAATAATGTGTGTGTGGTGTGTATATGTGTTGTGTTTACCTGTGTGTGTGGTCTGTGTTTTTGTCTGAGAGGCAGATTTGTCCTGAGAATAACAGGTTTCAATTTCTGCAGCATCTGATAAACTCTCTCTGGAAAAAGCTGTCAATAAGATAGCAAAATATCAGAAAACTCTAATACACATTAATCATACACAAATCACACAGTCTAATCACACACTCTAATCACACACTAATCTAATCTAATCTAAGTTAACACTCTAATCACACACACACTAATCACACACACACACACACACACACACACACACACACACTAATCACACACACACTAATCACACACGCACACTAACCACACACTCACTAATCACACACACACTAATCACACACACACTAATCACACACACACACACTCTAATCACACACTTCACACACTCTAATCACACACACACAACTAATCACACACTCACACACCTCTAATCACACACTAATCAGACACTCTAATCACACACTAATCAGACACTCTAATCACACACTAATCGCACACTAATCACACACACACACTAATCACACACACACTAATCACACACACACTCTAATCACACACACACACAAATCACACACACATAATCACACACACACTCTAATCACACACACACAAATCACACACTCTAATCACACCTCTAATCACACACAATTAATCTAATCTAAGTTAACACTCTAATCACACAAAACGCACACTAATCACACACACACACTAATCACACACACACTAATCACACACACACTCTAATCACACACACACACACAAATCACACACACACTCTAATCACACACTCTAATCACACACTAATCTAATCTAATCTAAGTTAACACTCTAATCACACACACACTAATCACACACACACACTAATCACACACACACTAATCACACACAAAATCACACACACACTAATCACACACTCACACACTCTAATCAAACACTAATCAGACACTCTAATCACACACTAATCACACTAATCGCACACTAATCACACACACTCTAATCACACACACTCTAATCACACACTCACACACACACTAATCAGACACTCTAATCACACACTAATCACACTAATCGCACACTAATCAAACACACACAACTACACACACACACAAATCACACACACACTCTAATCACACACACACTAATCACACACTCACACACACACTAATCAGACACTCTAATCACACACTAATCGCACACTAATCACACACACACTAATCACACACACACTAATCACACACACACTAATCACACACACCCCAATCACACACACACAAATCACACACACAACTCTAATCACACACACACAAATCACACACTCTAATCACACACTCTAATCACACACTCTAATCACACACTAATCTAATCTAATCTAATCTAAGTTAACACTCTAATCACACACACACTAATCACACACACACACTAATCACACACACACTAATCACACACACACTAAACACACACACACACTCTAATCACACACTAATCTAATCTAATCTAATCTAATCTAAGTTAACACTCTAATCACACACACACTAATCACACACACACACTCACACACACACACTAATCACACACACACTAATCACACACTCACACACTCTAATCACACACTAATCAGACACTCTAATCACACACTAATCACACTAATCGCACACTAATCACACACACACACTAATCACACACACACTAATCACACACTCACACACACACTAATCAGACACTCTAATCACACACTAATCAGACACTCTAATCACACACTAATCACACTAATCGCACACTAATCACACACACACACTAATCACACACACACTCTAATCACACACACACTAATCACACACTCTCACACACACTAATCAGACACTCTAATCACACACTAATCACACACACTAATCACACACACACTAATCGCACACTCTAATCAACTGCAAGGTCCTGTAAGTTCATCCTGTACAACATCAAGAAAATCAGACCCTACCTCACCAAACAGGCTACACAGATACTAGTACAGGCTCTTGTCATCTCTAAACTGGACTACTGCAACTCACTGCTTTCAGGCCTCCCAGCCAGCTCCATCAAACCCCTTCAGATGATTCAGAATGCTGCAGCGCGCCTTGTCTTCAACCAGCCCAAGACAACCCATGTCACACCCTCTTCATCTCCCTCCACTGGCTTCCTGTAGCTGCCCGCATCAAGTTCAAGGCCTTGATGCTCACCTACAAGACCTTGTCAGGAACAGCACCCTCCTACCTCAACACTCTCCTGAAGGCATACATTCCCTGTCGCAATCTGCGATCGACTAGCGACCGACGTTTAGTAGTTCCCACTCAGCGTGGCATAAGGTCCCTTTCCAGAACCTTCACGCTTACCGTTCCTCAGTGGTGGAATGCTCTTCCGATCTCAATCCGGACTGCAGAGTCTCTCACTATCTTCAAAAAACATCTAAAGACCCACCTTTTCCGTGAACACCTAACCAACTAAAAAAAAAACAACCAAAAAAAACCCCACACACAACGCACTTACACCTCTACTCTGTACACTTTGCTTCCTCTGGTATTCAATTAATGGATCTTGTATAGTAGCACTACTTTTGTTCCCTGCTTGATATATCGCTTTGCTTATTTGTAAGTCGCTTTGGATAAAAGCGTCTGCCAAGTGAATAAATGTAAATGTAAATGTAATCACACACACACTAATCACACGCTCACACACTCTAATCACACACTCACACACACACTAATCACACACTAATCAGACACTCTAATCACACACTCATTAATCAACCACTTTAATCACACACACACACTAATTACACACTCTCACACTCTAATCACACAATCACACACACACACACACACTAATCAGACACTCTAATCACACACTCATTAATCACACACTCTAATCACACACACACTAATTACACACTCTCACACTCTAATCACACATTCACACACACACACAGACTAATCAGACACTCTAATCACACACACTTTAATCATGCACTAATCACACACTCACACACACTTTAATCTCACACTAATCACACGCATTAATCACACACACTAATCACACCACTAATCACACACTCTCATATACTAATCACGCACTAGCCTTAAAGAGGAGACTGTGTTTCACACACTTTAAAGGGAATCACATTCTACATTCTGATAGGTGGATTATTTAAAATCAATTATTAAATAACAGTTATATTTCTTGACTAATCACACACACTGTGTCACACACTCATCACACACTCGTCACACACCCATTGTCTCCTCACCCTCCATCTGGCATCGCAGCTTTTCAAACTCCTGCGTTGTATCTGTAGAGTTCAAACTCCCATCATGCTCTTCAGTGTCATCGTCTCCTCCCACATCCGATACACAGCTCTCCGATGACTCGTCTGCTGCCGATGCCGAGCACTGCTGATACACATGATGTTCTACCAGGAACTGGAGCTCTACACACACAGACACACACGCAAACACCAAATTTTCAAACATCAGGACTAAAATATGACAGTCAGTGTTTGTGATGACTAATTAATGTTTATCTGTCTCCATATCCATCTGTCCTCTGACTGTCTGTCAGTAACTTAGCATACCCTTCTTGGTTGGAGTTCCCTTCACACCTCTCCGTCTGCCGTGGTGAATTCAGCACGGGCAGCAAGGCCTGCTGGGAAATAATAATAATAATAATAATAATAATAATAATAATAATAATAATAATAATAATAATAAGAAGAAGAAGAAGAAGAAGAAGAAGAAGAAGAGACAGTGAGACAGTGTTTGTTGTCAGTCTCAGAGTAAACTGTTGAGGCATTCCCCAAGGTTCAGTTCCCCACTCAGTAATGTAAATAACATTATATCTGATGTTTAATAAGATTCACTTTCTCTTTTCTTTACATCATTATTAACATTAATTTTGAGTGTTAATTATATAATAATAAAAATCTAGTAAAGTTAAATTTACCTTATACAGCTGGTGTGGGAGACGATCTTCATCTATTTCTACACACACACACATACATACACACACACACAAAGAGAGAGAGAAACATACACAATGAATTTACAACACACACACACACACACATACAGAGAAATCAGCTCATACACGCTGTATTAACACATACATGCACCCCCCCCCCCATACACACACAAAGAGAGAATGAAATCAGCTCATACTCACTGTATTAACACACACACACACACACACGCACACACACACCCACCCACCCACTATATTGTGTGTGTGTGTGTGTGTGTGGGGGGGGGTGCTTATGGGGGGAAAGGTGTGTTCATGATCTTCACCTGGTGGTGGTGCGTGGGGAAGGGGGGGAGGGGGTGGAGCTGCTGTTGAGCTCTCCTCAATGCCCACCTTCACCGATAATACCACCTTCACCGATAATACCACCTTCACCGATAATACCACCTTCACCGATATTACCACCTTCACCGATAATACCCCCTTCACCGATAATACCCACCTTCACCGATAATACCACCTTCACCGATAATACCCCCTTCACCGATAATACCCCCTTCACCGATAATACCACCTTCAACGATAATACCCACCTTCACTGATAATACCACCTTCATAATAATACCCCCTTCACCGATAATACCCACCTTCACCGATAATACCCACCTTCACCGATAATACCACCTTCACCGATATTACCCACCTTCACCGATAATACCACCTTCACCGATATTACCACCTTCACCGATAATACCCCCTTCACCGATAATACCCACCTTCACCGATAATACCACCTTCACCGATAATACCCCCTTCACCGATAATACCCCCTTCACCGATAATACCACCTTCACCGATAATACCACCTTCACCGATAGTACCACCTTCACCGATAATACCCACCTTCACCGATAATACCACCTTCACGATAATATCCACCTTCACCGATAATACCACCTTCACCGATAATACCCACCTTCACCGATAATACCCACCTTCACTGATAATACCACCTTCATGATAATACCACCTTCACCGATAATACCACCTTCACCGATATTACCACCTTCACCGATAATACCCACCTTCACCGATAATACCACCTTCACCGATAATACCACCTTCACCGATAATACCACCTTCACCGATAATACCCACCTTCACCGATAATACCACCTTCACCGATAATACCCCCCTTCACTGATAATACCACCTTCATGATAATACCCCCCTTCACCGATAATACCCACCTTCACTGATAATACCCACCTTCACCGATAATACCACCTTCAACGATAATACCCACCTTCACCGATAATACCACCTTCACCGATAATACCACCTTCACCGATAATACCCCTTCACCGATAATACCCACCTTCACCGATAATACCACCTTCACCGATAATACCCCCTTCACCGATAATACCACCTTCACCGATAATACCACCTTCACCGATATTACCACCTTCACCGATAATACCCACCTTCACCGATAATACCACCTTCACGATAATATCCACCTTCACCGATAATACCACCTTCACCGATAATACCCACCTTCACCGATAATACCCACCTTCACTGATAATACCACCTTCATGATAATACCACCTTCACCGATAATACCACCTTCACCGATATTACCACCTTCACCGATATAACCAACCTTCACCGACATATACCACCTTCACCGATAATACCCACCTTCACTGATAATACCACCTTCATGATAATACCCCCCTTCACCGATAATACCCACCTTCACTGATAATACCACCTTCATGATAATAACCCCCTTCACCGATAATACCACCTTCACCGATAATACCCACCTTCACTGATAATACCACCTTCACGATAAACCCACCTTCACCGATAATACTCACCTTCACCGATAATACCCCTTCACCGATAATACCACCTTCACCGATAATACCACCTTCACCGATAATACCCCTTCACCGATAATACCCATCTTCACCGATAATACCCACTTTCACTGATAATACCCACCTTCACTGATACTGCCCACCTTCACCGATAATACCACCTTCACCGATAATACCCACCTTCACTGATAATACCCACCTTCACTGATAATGCCCACCTTCACTGATAATACCACCTTCACTGATAATACCACCTTCATGATAATACCACCTTCACAGATAATACCCACCTTCAACGATATAATACCCACCTTCACCGATAATACCACCTTCACCGATAATACCACCTTCACCGATAATACCCAACTTCACCGATAATACCCACCTTCACCGATAATACCCACCTTCACCGATAATACCACCTTCACCGATAATACCCACCTTCACCGATAATACCCACCTTCACCGATAATACCACCTTCACCGATAATACCCACCTTCACCGATAATACCCACCTTCACCGATAATACCACCTTCACCGATAGTACCCACCTTCACCGATAATACCCACCTCTCACCGATAATACCACCCTTCACCGATAATACCCACCTTCACTGATAATACCACCTTCATGATAATACCCCCTTCAACGATAATACCACCTTCACCGATAATACCCACCTTCACCAATAATACCCACCTTCACTGATAATACCCACCTTCACTGATAATGCCCACCTTCACTGATAATACCACCTTCACCGATAATACCCACCTTCACTGATAATACCACCTTCATGATAATACCACCTTCACAGATAATACCCACCTTCACCGATAATACCCACCTTCACCGATAATACCACCTTCACCGATAATACCACCTTCACCGATAATACCCACCTTCACCGATAATACCACCTTCACCGATAATACCCACTTCCGATAATACCACTTCAACGATAATACCACCTTCAACCATAATACCCACCTTCAACGATAATACCACCTTCACCGATAATACCACCTTCACCGATAATACCACCTTCACCGATAATACCACCTTCACCGATAATACCCACCTTCACCGATAATACCACCTTCAACCGATAGTACCCACCTTCACCGATAATACCCACCTTCACCGATAATACCCACCTTTACCGATAATACCACCTTCACCGATAATACCCATCTTCACCAATAATACCCACCTTCACCGATAATACCACCTTCACCGATAATACCACCTTCACTGATAATACCCACCTTCACTGATAATGCCCACCTTCACCGATAATACCCACCTTCACCGATAATACCACCTTCACCGATAATACCACCTTCACTGATAATACCCAGCTTCACCAATAATACCACCTTCACTGATACTGCCCACCTTCACTGATAATACCACCTTCACTGATAATACCGACCACTGTGGCATCATCGGCTAATTTAATGACATGGTTGTTGTTGAATCTGATGGCAGTCGTGTGTCAGCAGGGTGAACAGCAGAGGAGCTCAGGACACAGCCCCCAGGTAAGCCTGTGCTCCTTAAGATGGGTCTCGTTGTGTGACTGCATGCTGGTAGAATGCAGAAAGGAGGTATTTTCACCTGCTATCTGGTGTTTAATCACATGACAACTAAGATGTAGTGATAGACATTGACAAATAAATTAAGGCACTGTGTTATCAGTACTAGGAGAGGCTACTGCAGACGTCAGTCATCTTGCTCATGCAGATCAATAATGTTATTGTTATAAAGGGTTGTGATGTGGTTTAATATCATATTCTCAGATTAAATCTGCTTTTTTTTCAACAAGATTTTGTTTGAAACTTTTTGTCTAGACACTTTCTCTAGAATTTAGGAGCTTGTTGCCTAGAAACTGCAGCGTCCCCAGACACAGGCACAAACACACACACACAGTCCACTTCATCTCCATCACACACACACACACACACACACACACACACACACACACACACACACACACACACACACACACACAAGCACACACACACTCCACTTCATCTCCATCACACACACACACACACACACACACACACACACACACACACACACACACACACACAGGTGAGGGGTGGAGTTAGAATAAGGGGTGTGGTTATAGTGACGCTACAGCATTACAGTGTTTTCTGATTGGCTGAGAGCAGTATGATGTGTTCTGACTGGCTGAGAGCATCACAGTGTGTTTTGATTGACTGAGCGCGGTACAATTTGTTCTGATTGGCTGAGCACTGTAAGATGTGTTCTGATTGGCTTAGAGCATTACAGTGTGTTCTGATTGGCTGAGATCAGTACAGTGTATTATGATTGGCTGAGAGCATTACGTGTTCTGATTGGCTGAGAGCAGTATAATGTGTTCTGATTGGCTGAGAGCAGTACGATGTGTTCTGATTGGCTGAGAGCATTACAGTGTGTTCTGATTGGCTGAGAGCAGTAAGATGTGTTCTGATTGGCTGAGAGCAGTACAATGTGTTTTGATTGGCTGAGAGCATTACAGTATGTTTGACTTAGAGCATTACAATGTTTTTTGATTGGCTGAGAGCATTACAGTGTGTTCGGACTGGCTGAGAGCAGTATAATGTGTTCTGATTGGCTGAGAGCAGTATGATGTGTTCTGATTGGCTGAGAGCATTGCAGTGTGTTCTGATTGGCTGAGAGCAGTAAGATGTGTTCTGATTGGCTGAGAGTAGTACGGTTTGTCCTGATTGGTCATGAGCTTAATGTCTGATGGAGCATAAAGTTCACCTGGAGAGGATGGGTCACTGGATGCAACCAGCGTGGCAGGAGTTGGACGTCTCCTTCTGATCTGTAACACACACACACACACACACACAGAATTACACATTGGGGTCTAATCTATGTGGATGGATGGATGGATGGATGGATGGATGGATGGATGGATGGATGGATGGATAGATATGATTGTTAAATGCAGAGATTGGTTTTAAAACTGATGTGTGATGTGAAAAGAAAGCTGCAGCCAATCAGCTCACTTTAATCATTGCATGACAATTGTAAATAAATTAGAATTAGAAAAGTTCTGACTGGTGTGTGTCTGTGTATGTGTATGTGTGTGTCAATGTATGTGTGTGTGTTCAGTTTGGCTGGTTTAGGTCTTCAGCTATGCTGCACAGTGGAGTGTGTGTGAGACGATACAGAGGAGCATTCCACCTTCCCACACAATTTTTTCTATCTCATTCCACTCATCCCACAGAGAGCAGAGTCTTTCCATCACTCCTTTATTTCTCACACACACACACACACACACACACACACACACACACAATCAGTGAGTCAGTCACACTCTTCTGTTCAGTCCATCTGTTTCAGTAAACAAACTGAGAATCTGATTCTGCAGCACCCGGCCGTACACTCATCATCTCTGTGTCTCTGTGGGGGGCGTGGCCTCTGTACCTGTCAGTCTCAGTGAAGGAGGCATGGTCTCTGTCTAAACAGTCTAAATATTCCCCTTGTGCCCTACTCACTACCCCTTAATACAGTGTTCCCCTCGTGCCCTACTCACTAGCCCTTATACCATAATTACACTGTCCTCTTACACACTAAACCTTGTTAGAAAAATCTTCTTTCTGGTGACATAAAAGAAGCTTTGGGCTCAGCTTCATACAGACTTCCTCTTCCTGACTCCACCTAGCTCCGCCCTGCTCTGACCAGCTCTGCCTATGCATACTGATATATGTAGGTTTAAACTCATTTAAACAGAGACAAATGTTATTCTCAGCAGCTGTATGAGAAGTCATTAGTAATGTGGAGCTGCAGTGTGTACAGGATTCCTTATCTTGTCCTACTGGCCCCTGAGCACTGCTTCCATTTACACAAAGCGTTCACATCAACAACGTTCTCATTCATTCTCCAGCGTAGAGACTGGCTCATCATGTGTATTATGTCCTGAGCTGGGAGTCAGATATTTATGAAGCTCCTCAACACCCTCAGTGGTCTAAACGAAAGTAACCATGGTAACAAACAGCCCGAATTTTTACCTCTGCTTTTATGTGACTTTGGCTCGGTGACCACACAAAGATGAGTTTTATTCTGAGCAGGACACAGAAAGCACTTTGTTGATGCATTAAAAGCTTTTTGTAAACTGACAGAATGATTCACCAGCACCAGCATTTTAAAGATCCTGATCCAGTGGAGAGGTGGATATCTTGGAAAATGAGATTGTCTCCAACACCATCCTCTCACAGCATCACAGGAATAAATTATGTCGTGTGGAGAAGAATTACAATGTGGGAAATTCAGAGCTCCTGGCCATCGAGGCAGCAGAGGAAGAACAGAGGCGCTGGATAATTTTCTTTTTTACTGACCACAAAATCTTTAATATGTGAAAACAGTCAAATGCTAAAGACCCTGAAAGACATGCTGAGCTCCTTTACACAGTTCAGATTAATCTTCACACTGCGCTCAAGAACACAAAATCACTGCTGAGATGAAATGATGGACAGTTACACTCCTCCTCCTCCTCCTCCTAACATAGAGTAACACACCTCCTCCTCCTAACATGGAGTAACATGTGATTTATTCACACTACACTCATGTCTCATGACATACAGCAGTTTAGAAGTTATTCTAGAGCCCATCAGTAGAAAGAGATGTGAAAGCCCCAGCAGCCTCTGTCCCTCATCAGTTTTATAACACAGATTGATAGTTAATGTCCTGCAGACTGCTACACAAACCAGACCAAGTGCTCCTCAACATCTTTCACTCATACAGCCCTCACACCATCAGACTCCAGAGAACCGGAAGAACCATCTGGGTCATGACAATATTAGAACACAGACAGCAGCCACAACTACACAGATACCTACACAACTACACATATCTACACAACTACACAGATATCTACACAACTACACAGATACTACCTGGACTCAAACTCTCATTCTGGAAGTTAAGCACTTGTTTTATTCAAAAATGAATTCTGTTCCCTCCATCCAAACAGGAACCATGTGGAGGAGATGACCTGCGCTCTGGGCTGGAGCTGGAGGACAGTATACACACTCACACACACACTTACCATCGAACTGATTTAGGAACAGGAAACCTTGTTATGTGGATGATCAGTATTACAGCGTTATATTAAACCTGAAGCCACTTCACCTTTATCCTGGACTCATTACACACCACAGCCTCCATCACACCCCCTGGTCCAATCAGAACAAGTTATTTGGTGATGTGACACATAAAGGCACAAAAGTGCAGTTGAACACAGAATCACCAATTGGCTCACCCATGCCTTAGATTAAGAAACACAAACACACTTACACTCACACACACACACACACACACACACACACACACACACACACACACATGCTTACCTGTTCAGCAGCTTCAGGGTCCAGGTGAGAGTCCAGCAGTGGAACCGTGAACTGGATTTTCCGAGGACTTCCCTCCATATCAGAGAGACAGACAGATAGAGGGACAGACCGATAGAGAGACAGACAGATTGAGTGGTGGAGGACAAATTAAGGATTACTATGATGATGGTGATGATGATGATGATGGTGGTGAATAGCTGAAATCCCAATATTAATAATCCTTTTATCCTTATTCTCTCTTCTTCTTTTATTCCTCTAAAATCTTTCCTTCATTCTCTTTCTCTCCTGTCCTCCTGCTGCATGTTCTCTACTGCTCGCTGCAGTAAAACACACACACCTCCCTCCTTTCTCTGCAGCTTCAACTCTTTCTGACCCCTCCCACTGACTGGCTCCACCCACCAACACCATGCTGACCTTTAATTGGCTGCTTTGTCTGCCAGTCACCACACTGATCAGCTCTCGCTCTGAAGGAAAGTCATTATGGAGAAAAATGTGAAATTAAACATTAACAAAAACTCATAAAACACAATTATTAAAATAAAATTAAAACATCGACTAATGCTTTAAAAATAGAAAATAGAGTGAAATCCAGCCATGAAAATGCTAAATTGTTGCATTTATTTTACACTACACTTACAAGTAATATAATATAATATAATATAATATAATATAATATAATATAATATAATATAATATAATATAATATAATATAATATAATATAATATAATACACAGTGAGGTATTCACTACATATTTTATTATTAAAGTTTGTAAAATTCCCCATAAATATCCACAAATATAATAATAATAATAATAATAATAATAATAATAATAATAATAATAATAATAATAATAATAATAATAATGAAAACTCATATAGTGTCGAAAGTCAAAGACAGTACTCCACAGATAAAAAAAACACAGAAGGTCATGAATAAACTATATTAAGTGCACCATGCTAAACTGGTGGACATAAGCTTCCATTATGTGTTAGCGACATTAGCGCTGAAGCTGCAGTGCAGTAGTAAATGTGCTGTTTGTTGTGATAAACAGATTTTTTTATTTCCTCTGCTGCATGTTCAGGATTTAATGCGTGTGATATATTTATTTGATTTAGTCCTGAAGCTTTATAATGCTGCAGTCATGTGACAGAAACAGAAGTGTTTTACCTGTTGAGTTTAGGATCTAGCCCCTGGTCACGCCCACTGATTAATGTCTGTCTGATAATGACTTATCAGAGGGATGCTTCATTGTGTGTGTGTGTGTGTGACTGTGTGTGATGGTGTGTGATTGTGTGTGATGGTGTGTGTGTGTGTGTGTGTGTGTGTGTGTGTGATGGTGTGTGTGTGTGTGTGTGTGTGTGTGTGGGTTACTGTGTGTGGTGGTGTGTGATTGTGTGTGATGGTGTGTGTTTATGGTGTGTGATTGTGTGTGATGGTGTGTGTGTGTGTGTGTGTGTGTGACTGTGTGTGATGGTGTGTGATTGTGTGTGATGTTGTGTGTGTGTGTGTGACTGTGTGTGATGGTGTGTGATTGTGTGTGATGGTGTGTGTGTGTGTGTGTGTGTGTGATGGTGTAAAATGATACTCAGTGATAAATCTTTGCTTGTTACTGTTTTACTACTTCATTAATACACACACATCAGCACAATGACAAACAAGTCATTACATTTATGAATTATTCATGATTTATCATTATTATTATTATTATTATTATTAATTTTTAATAACAACAGTAATATTATTTATATTAAATCCGAACCTGAACACAGTTAATATTTTTGTAGTACTGTATGAGTAATGTGATTATTCAGAAAATAGATGAGTGTGTGTGTGTGTGTGTGAGAGAGAGAGAGAGAGTGTGAGAGAGAGAGAGAGAGAGAGAGAGAGAGAGAGAGAGAGATAAAGTGTGTGTGTTTATAAGCTACTTTTTGCCAAATCTTTGTGGCACAGCGAGGCTCCAAATCTGTTGTGGAACACCGTCCCAGTCCCGAGACTGAATTCTCTCATCGGTCCGTAGATCAGAATGTGAACCACGCCCAAACCTGCAAAACACACACATCAACCATACACACATCAATACACAACACACACGTCAGCAATACACACATCAATACACAATACACACACACGCACACACACACACACACACACACACATCAATACACAACACACACGTCAGCAATACACACATCAATACACAACACACGCACACACACATACACATCGATACACAACACACACATCAACAATACACACATCAATGCACAACACACACGCACACATCAATACACAACACACACGTCAGCAATACAAACATCAATACACAACACACTGATATAACACTGATGGGTCACGTGGAGTGTGTGTGTGTGTGTGTGTGTTCAACACATCCCTCTCTACTGGCACATACCCTACCTCATTTAAGCAGGCCCGGGATACCCCACTGCTTAAAAAACATCACTTAAACCTGCTGTAGTTGACAATTACAGACCTGTTTCCCTCCTCCCTTTTCTTTCCAAAACTCTTGAAAGAGCCGTTTTTAATCAACTCTCCAGTTCTCTCCCACAGAACAACCTCCTGGACACCAAGCAGTCTGGCTTCAAGAGCAACCACTCCACGGAGACTGCTCAACGTCACTGAAGCCTTACGACTAGCAAGAGCAACCTCTAGATTGTCTATCCTCATCCTACTTGACCTCTCTGCTGCTTTCGACACTGTAAACCTTCAGATCCTCCAGTCAACTCTCTCCAGCCTGGGCATCACTGGAACAGTTCTGCGCTGGGTGGAATCCTATCTCTCAGAGAGATCCTTCAAGCTATCAAGGAGGGGAGGTATTTATGAAACTCAGCAGCTCATAACTGGCGTTCCACAGGGGTCAGTTCTGGGTCCACTTCTCTTTTCTATCTACACTACCTCTCTGGGGCAGGTGATTGAGTCTCATGGCTTCTCATATCATTACTATGCTGATGACACCCTGCTCTATTTGTCCTTCCAGCCTGACGATCCATCCGTCTCGGCACACATCTCTGCGATCGATTAGCAACCAACGTTTAGTAGTTTCCACTCAGCATGGCGCAAGGTCCTTTTCCAGAACCTTCAAACTAACTGTTCCTCAGTGGTGGAATGAACTTCCAACCTCAATCCGGACCGCAGAATCTCTCACCATCTTTAAAAAACAGCTGAAGACCCACCTCTTCAGTGAACACCTAACCAACTCATAATAAAATAAATAAATAAATAAATAATAAAAAATTTGCACTTACACCTCTACTCTGTGCACTTTGCTTCTCCTAGAACTCAATTAATGGATCTTGTATGGTAGCACTACTTGTATTGTTCTCTGCGTGATATATCGCTTTGCTTGTATTTTTCTCATTTGTAAGTCGCTTCGGATAAAAGCGTCTGCTAAGTGAATAAAGGTGTGTGTGTACTCTTGAGGGCGGTGTAACACTGATGGGTCGTGTGTGTGTGTGTGTGCGTGTGTGTATGTGTGTACCGTTGAGGGTGGTGTAACACTGATGGGTCATGTGTGTTTCTCTGAAAGTTGTGCAGTAATGAACTCAGCGCCATCTTCAGGAGACGATCATCAATAACACCACGAATCTGCTGTTCACTGACCTGGAATACACACACACACACACACACACACACACACACACACACACACTGTTAATAATGAGACTTGAGTTTAATTATTATTAAATGTGTAGATTTTTTATCAGAGTTTAAATTTAATAAAATGAATTATGAGTTAAGGTTTTTACTTGTTTACAGTTGTAGGATCATTAACACTTTACCCTCAGTTCACACGCTGGTTAATTTAACACTTTACCCTCAGTTCATGCACTGGTTAATTTAACACTTTAGAGACTTTAACAGGTTCCCAATTCCACATGTCCTCTGTGTAATGTGGAAAAAAAAGGTGTGTCCCACATCATTCAGTGATTAAAACTCTGCACATTTGTGAAATGGAGGTTTTAATGTCATTCAGTATGGATGTCTATAATCTGTACACCACAATACAATTCAAAACAAAATTTTTAAAACTCTATTACAAAATTAAACGTGTGTGTGTGTGTGTGGATTTAACCAGAAAAAATTATTGAGTTGTGGTTTACAAGTTTACAAGTGTGTAAGAAACTACAGTGTTTTAATCTAAATGTTCAGCAAAATCTGATAAATTTCTGAACAGAAAACAAAAGATTCAGTCAAAATTTTAATTTGATTTGATTCAGTCACAATTTAAAAGCATTAAAGCGGCTGTGTGTGTAGTGTTCAGTGTCTCCTAGTGTTCAGTGTCTCTTAGTGTTCAGTAGTGTGCCCTAACATGGAAATTTAGAGTAAGATCTGGATTGTGTGTAAACAAAGTAAATAAATTGCAGTGTTGATGTTTTTCAGCTTACCAGTGTCTCTGTCATGTTTTCCTCCGAGTCCACAGCCATGTCTCCGTCTGTGACTCCGTGTGTCACCCCGGCAATGACCAGAAACACCACAAACCACACACTCGCGTCCATCACACGAAACACACTCCAAAACACTCAATTACCAAATAAACGACAGGTTCTGAGGGAGAAAGTGGGGATATATATGTATATACACTTACATACACACACACACTCACACACAAAGGATTGAACAGGATGACGTGTTAAACATCCCACAGGATGACAAACTGTTATTAAAGTTTTAAATCTTCCATTTCCTCCATCTCCTGAGATTCTTTTCAAAGCGAGTAAAGTGAGGCTTAAACAGGATTTATTATCATTTTAAACTTAAACACACACACACACACACACACACACACACTAACACCACTCTCCAACAACACCAACAATCAATTAATCACCATGACAACTAATCAGATTAGAGCTTTAAAAGCTGAACAGAGGGACATCAGATTAAACAATAATAACTGTTTCCATATTCATATTAATAACAGATAATTTAAATATAATGTTATAATTATATTTATTATAAATATCATTTATATATTTTATAATATAAGTTATATAATTATAAATATAAAGTATAATAATTATATTTACATCATACATCAAATTTCAAAGTTCCTAAATTTTATCGAGTTCATCATTGTGTAGTGACAGTAAATAAATGCTTTTATTTATTTATTTTGATTCGTGATATTTCAGATATTTTAATATTATTTATTTATTTTTTGCTTTTGCATTCTGTGTTTAAATTAATTGCATTTTATTCCAAACAAACAACGGAGTTTTCTTTTGTTTTTTAAACACTGTGTTCATTTTCTGGGTTTTAATGTTTAAATAGGAATTATTCAATTGAGGGATTAAGAAAACAGGATTAATAGCAGGATTAATCACTGTGTTTTATACAGACTGGGACAACAAGAGCCCAGTCTATGCTGGGAAATAAAATGAAATAATAAAAGAAAGAACGCAAACAAAAACACAAAAGTGCATGAATTATGTTCACTAATCTTTCACTCATCTTTTACTAAATGATTTATTTATTTACAGTAACATGTATATAATCAGCAGGTCACATGACCTAAAGAGAAAATCAGTGTTTCATGCATTGAAAATCAGACTTAATATCAGATTTAATATCAGATTCTCCAGCAATAATCATGCACATGGTCTTACTTCATTACACACATTAATGTAACCGTACACACTTCCTCTGTCTGTGTGTGTGTGTGTGTGTGTGTGTGTGTGTGTGTATGTATGTATGTGATTTTTAATTACTTTAAATAAAAATCAGCAGGTGACCTTTGGATAAAATAACAGAGCAGATATTTATGAGAGAAACTGTTAAAGCAATGATAAAGTCATGTGTAAAATAAATAAAATATCTGAATTAAATCAAACATCAGACCAGAACAGCAGAATAAGCGCAGCACAGGGGATTTATTCACACTATACAAACGACTCCTTTTGAAATGAATCAGAGGAATCAGAACACATTTACAAGTTATTGTACACACTAAATACCTTTTTTTCTGAATACCATTTTTTTGTGTTAGTTGTAGTAAATGATTAAATAATCAATCATTAAAGCATAATAAACAGAAAGGTTCATTTACATGGTTAATTTAGGAAGATTTAATAAAATGAGCTGCATTGGCAAGTCAAATATATAAAAACATAATTTATTCAAAAAAAGATTTTCTCGCAATAGAGAATCAAGTGAATTAAACCTTCTACAGTTTGATTCACATAGAGTTAGCCAAAAGGACTCAAATTACTTAAGTGAGTTTGAATTGGAATCAAATGAATCAAAACATACATTAAATTATTAGCAGGCAAGCACTTAATCCATAACAATTAATTAACAGAATCAGTGGTTCAAAAGAATCAAATGAATAAAAATCTCAATGATTCATTTAAGCAGTAATTTTAAAGAACTGAATCATTAAAGTGACAGAGTTGAGTCAAATCTTTTAAATGTCATTAGTGAGTCTTCTGAACATCGCTATATTGTTTAGTTCATTAGTTATTACATTATGCTGTGGGTTTCTGCTCTAACTGAAGAAATCTGAAGAACTTTCCAAATATTTATTTTTCATTTTATTTTTAAGTATACATGTAAAACAGCCGGTAAATAAACCCCGTTCATCTGAGTAACGGAGTCAGTAATGTTCCTGTAAGGCACTTGCATCAGAAATGTAAATATAACACACACAAACTACTGAGAGCTTCCTTTAAAGAAGAGTTTCTGAAACCTGCAGCTCATCTTTTTTTATATTTATATACAGTAATTGATTAAAGAACACATTTCTAAAAAGACAGTTAGTGATTTGAGCAAGTGTGATAAGCCATAAAAAATAATAATGTGAACAAATTATGTCTGAAAACTTAAACACTGATTTAACAGAGAAAAAAAACATGAGGAACGTCACACAGCAGCTATTTATTTCCTAAAACATCTGCAGCTGTTTCCTAATAAGTAACAATATTCCCATGTTTGCCCACTAGAGGGCATCTAATGTGTTGAAATGATCTGAATTGTTCTAGATAAGGCTGTAGTAGAATCTCAAGTGCTATAGTAAAAGCTCAGGTTCCTAGCATGTTAGCATGTGTTTACTGGACATTAGCAGTGTTTAGATTAAGCTAATATAAAAAAAGAAGGTGCCACTCAGCAGCATAGATATACATTTATAGTGTGTGTGTGTGTGTGTGTGTGTGTCTTGCCCTTGGACATACAGCATTTATTGCAAACAGTTGAATGCAAAAGCAGCCCCATGCTAATGTTAGATATGATCACAGTTTATGATATATGATCAGTTTTGTATCTGAGAGACATTTCTTTGTGGACTTTAACAGAAATATATGATTACAGTTTTCCAGATGATCACATGCTTTTTCACATTTGTCCAAAGTAAAGACTAGGGTTTGTCTGTGGGTAAGTGGGTGTGTCCATCTCGCTCATATATAAATATAAAGACACGCCCCTATAAATGTTCCTTATCCGCACACAAAAGAGATTTCATGATTGTATTCTGATTTTCTTAGAAATCACACCACGTTCACTAACCATCTATAATCTGTTTATTTTTATATATATATATATATATATATATATATATATATATATATATATACACACACACACTTTCCTACTTTCCTGAAATGGTGGCTATCAAATCTGGTTACTGATCAGAAGGTTTAAGTCCCTGCACCACCAAGCTGCCACTGTTGGGCCCTTCAGCAAGGCCCTTAACCCTCTCTGCTCCAGGTGCACTGTATCATGGCTGACCCTGACCCCAACTTCCAAAAAGCTGGCATATGCAAAGAAAAAAAAAAATCCTATAATGTAATGTATGTTTGACAAATAAAGACCTTTTCTTCAATAACCACATTTCTAAGTACACACAAAAACTTCCCCATGTATTCACTGCCACGATTACCATATATGGGCTCAAAATTATGCCCATATTCCATATATAGACCATAAAGACACACCCTATTCCATATATAGACCACAAAGACATTCCCTATCCCATATATGGACTAGAAAGACATGCCCTAATCTCTGTGTAAGCAGCCTCTTAAGTGGAGCACAGGGGACTTCTGGAAGCCCTATAATGCTGTTGTGTGTTTAATATCGTTTAACTGATTATTAGCAAATGCTGAAGTAAACTTGTGTGTGTGTGTATGTCTGTGTGTGCATATGTGTCAGTGTGTGCCGTCGCTCCACTGTGTCCTCCACTGTTTGATGTGTGATGTGGGTTTTTTTTCAGCTTTGAGGGGTTTTTCAGGCTGGAGGTCAGGGTGGAGGTGAGAACGTTCCTGATGCCGGATTCTCACTGCATGATATTGAGGAACACTGTCTTTATACGGAGACCTCCGGAAAAACCCGAACTGACACACAGACCAACAGACAGAGAGAGAGAGAGACAAAGACAGAGAGAGAGTTAGATAGATAAAGTGAGATACACAGAGGAAGTTAGTTATTTTGTGGCTGATGAATTTGGTAGCTACATAACTCACTGAAATGTGAAAAATAAACAAACAGAGAGAAATAAATAGAAAACACTGCAAAGGATGAAAACACAACACTGCAGTAAATGACAAGTCTGACTGTGAGTGTAAAGATTTAAAAACTGATTGTGAGTCGGGGTGTAACATTGCTCCTAAACCACATACTGAGATAAACTAGTGCAGGTTAGAATTTTAGTTGCACCATAGACAGAAGATTCCAACAGATATCAAAGTAAACTAAATGGCTGTGTGTGTATGTGTATGTATGTGCGTATGTGTGTGTGTGTATGTGTGTACAGTGAGGGAAAAAAGTATTTGATCCCCTGCTGATTTTGTATGTTTGCCCACTGACAAAGAAATGATCAGTCTATAATTTTAATGGTAGATTTATTTGAACAGTGAGAGACAGAATAACAACAAGAAAATCCAGAAAAATGCATGTCAAAAATGTTATAAATTCATTTGTATTTTAATGAGGGAAATTAGTATTTGACCCCTCTGTAAAACATGACTTAGTACTTGGTAGCAAAACCCTTGTTGGCAATCACAGAGGTCAGACGTTTCTTGTAGTTGGCCACCAGGTTTGCACACATCTCAGGAGGGATTCTGTCCCACTCCACTTTGCAGATCTTCTCCAAGTCATTAAGGTTTCGAGGCTGACGTTTGGCAACTCGAACCTTCAGCTCCCTCCACAGATTTTCTATGGGATTAAGGTCTGGAGACTGGCTAGGCCACTCCAGGACCTTAATGTGCTTCTTCTTGAGCCACTCCTTTGTTGTCTTGGCCGTGTGTTTTGGGTCATAGGCATCCATCCATGACCCATTTTCAATGCCCTGGCTGAGGGAAGGAGGTTCTCACCCAAGATTTGACGATACATGGCTCCGTTCATCGTCCCTTTGATGCGGTGAAGTTGTCCTGTCCCCTTAGCAGAAAAACACCCCCAAAGCATAATGTTTCCACCTCCATGTTTGACGGTGAGGATGGTGTTCTTGGGGTCATAGGCAGCATTCCTCCTCCTCCAAACATGGCGAGTTGAGTTGATGCCACAGAGCTCCATTTTGGTCTCATCTGACTACAACACTTTCACCCAGTTGTCCTCTGAATCTTTCAGATGTTCATTGGCAAACTTCAGACGGGCATGTATATGTGCTTTCTTGAGCAGGGGGACCTTGAGGGCGCTGCAGGATTTCAGTCATTCACGGCGTAGTGTGTTACCAATTGTTTTCTTGGTGACTATGGTCCCAGCTGCCTTGAGATCATCGACAAGATCCTCCCGTGTAGTTCTGGGCTGATTCCTCACTGTTCTCATGATCATTGCAACTCCACAAGGTGAGATCTTGCATGGAGCCCCAGGCCGAGGGAGATTGACAGTTCTTTTGTGTTTCTTCCTTTTGCGAATAATCGCACCAACTGTTGTCACCTTCTCACCAAGCTGCTTGGCAATGGTCTTGTAGCCCATTCCAGATTTGTGTAGGTCTACAATCTTGTCCCTGACATCCTTGGAGAGCTCTTTGGTCTTGGCCACGGTGGAGAGTTTGGAAACTGATTTGATTGATTGCTTCTGTGGACAGGTGTCTTTTATACAGGTAACAAGCTGAGATTAGGAGCACTCCCTTTAAGAGTGTGCTCCTAATCTCAGCTCGTTACCTGTATAAAATACACCTGGGAGCCAGAAATCTTTCTGATTGAGAGGGGGTCAAATATTTATTTCCCTCATTAAAATGCAAATCAATTTATAACATTTTTGACATGCGTTTTTCTGGATTTTCTTGTTGTTATTCTGTCTCTCACTGTTCAAATAAACCTACTATTAAAATTATAGACTGATCATTTCTTTGTCAGTGAGTAAACGTACAAAATCAGCAGGGGATCAAATACTTCTTTCCCTCACAGTAAATATGTGTGCGTATGTGCACGTGTGTGTATGTATGTGCGCGTGTGTGTATGTATGTGTGTATGTGTATATATATGTGTATGTGTGTGTGTATGAATGTTTGTGTGTGTGTGTGTCTGTGTATCTGTGTGTAGGTGTGTATGTATGCATGTATGAATGTATGTGTGTCCATGTGTCTCTGTGTGTGTGGGTGTGGGTGTGTATGTATGTATGTATGTATGTATGTATGTATGTGTGTGTATGTGTATATATGCATGTATGTGTGTATATGTTTATGTGTATGTATATATGTGTGTGTGTGTGTCTGTGTGTCTGTGTGTATGTATGTGTGTGTGTGTGTGTCTGTGTGTGTGTGGGTGTGTATGTTTATGTGTGTGTGTATTTATGTATGTGTATATGTGTGTGTGTGTGTGTGTGTGTGTGTGTGTATGTAAGTATGTATGTGTGTATGTGTCGCTCTGTAAAACTGTTTATTTTTAGCAGCTCGTAAACTCAACGTAGCACCGACTCTTACATTCAGCTTCTGCAGTACCTTTTATCACACTACGTGCAAATCAGTGTAGTGAGACATACACTTAAATGACCATACACACACACACACATTCATTGTTGTTGAAAAGAGATAATAACTGCACATGCTGTGAGATTTTCAACACTTTTCCGTTTTACTCCAGATTAAACACAATGTGAACTGGTTCAGGTGCATTCCCTCAACACACACTCAACACACACTCAACACGCAGAGTTAAAGTCTGTCTGGCACTCAGCAATGTTTGTGATTCAATCACACCATGTGTTTACCGCGGACCGGTGTGTGTTCCTGTGTGTGATGGTGTTATTGTGCCACTGTGTGTTTGTCTGCATCAGATGGCTGCAGGTGAAGATGCGCACGATAAAACTCTGTGTCATAATGATGGCGTCTCTCTGTCTGCTTAAAGAACCCACACTGACACACACACACACACACACACAGGGAAAACAGCATGAGGATGGAGGAGAACATGGAGAAAAAGAGGAGAAAGAAACAGAAAACAGTTCAAACATAAACAGGAGAATTGAAGGGATTAACATAAAAGAGAAAATCTAATGAATAATATGAATATTTATGCTCTGGTAGTTTTCTTAATTATTAGAGATTTAATAATTCCATTCATGTAGACCTGCATGTTTAATGTGTTTAATGTGTTCAACTCAGCTCAAAAAACAGTGTGTGTGTCTGTGTGTGAGTGTGTGTGTGTGTACCTTCCACAGGATGCAGATGATCACAGCTAGGACGATCACTCCAGCTAATACAGAGATCAGGATAATCCACCATGGAACCCATGACTGATCCAACACACTCAGCTCAGGATACACCATCACTGATACCTGACACACACACACACACACACACACACACACACACACACACACACACACACGCACATAAGAGTAACTCACAATAATTCACTGCTGGTTCAAGATGGTGGGAATTTTCACACACATACATTTTATGATGTCATCCTTACTTCTGTCAGTGTGTGTGTGTGTGTGTGTGTGTGAGAGAGAGAGAGAGAGAGAGAGACAGAGAGAGAGACAGAGAGAGAGAGAGAGAGAGAGAGCACCTGTGCAGCAGCATCTCTCAGCACCAGATGTTTTATACTAGACTTCACTGAGATGTTTGCTCTGACCAACACCTCCAACACACTGACCGCTGAGAACTCCTGACAGAGAGAGAGGGAGGAATAAATTGGAGGGTGTCCTTACTTTGTTATGTCTGCGGTGTAATAATAATAATAATAATAATAATAATAATGGACCTCTATAAATGTGCTGTTCCAGAGACGAGCTTTGATTGTGAACTTCGCAGAACCGGAGAAATTCTGCAGAGCACACTGAAACACCACGCACCTCGCTGAGCCTAACACACAGTCCTGTAACACACACACACACAAATGTTTTACATTTTTTAGACACACATGCTTTTATATATATATATATATATATATATATATATATATATATATATATATATACATACACACACACACACACACACAGTATACACACACACACACACACCAGTTTGAGGGATTTGCGTCTCTCGTTAGCAGCAACGGCTGGTGTGTTGCCGTTTATGTTGTTCTTCATGGGCATTTGTTCCTCATCCTCAGGATATGAGCGCGTTCTCCTGACCTTTATTACACGTTCATAAACACTTTATTAACAGCGTGTGTTTAATTACTGAATCAACATTAACGTAACATTTCACTTCACACCACACTGCAGGAGTTTTATTGCCTACCTGGAGCTGCTGTGTGTGTGTGTGGTGTGTATGAGGTGGGTGTTTGAGGCCGAGTGTGTTGAGTGCAGGGTGGTGTGTGCAGTGTGTGTGGGGATGGGCCGAGTGTAGACCCGTAGGGTAAAGCAGCCATTTCTCATTCGCCAGCTGGTGAGGCCACATGATGGAGAGAAACGCCGAGCCCAGAGTCTGCAGAGACTGACCGCGGTTAGCCACCTGTACACACACACACACACATTATACACACACACACACATGTGTGCGTGTATAATGTGTGTGTGTGTGTTGATCTTACAGTAAACTCGAACTCCACTTCACTTCCTGTTTGCTCCAGAGTCTCCATCGCACTCTCACCTCGAACCTTCCCACTGAAGAACAGCTGATGAGGACGAGCCACTCTGTACCACACACACACACACGTATTACACACACGACACACAATTATTACACACACACACACACACACATGACACACTTATTACACACACTCACGACACACTTATTACACACACGACACACATTCATTACACACACACACACTTATTACACACACACTTATTACACACATGATATACTTATTACACACACATAACACACTTATTACACACACACTTATTATACACACACTTATTACACACACACTTATTACAGTATGAGTGTGTGTGTGTGTGTGTGTATGAGTGTGTGTGTGTATGTATGAGTGTGTGTATGTATCAGTGTGTGTGTGTATATAAGTGTGTGTGTGTGTGTGTGTGTATGAGTGTGTGTGTGTGTGTGTGTATATATAAGTGTGTGTATATATATATGTAAGTGTGTGTGTGTGTATGAGTGTGTGTGTGTATATATATAAGTGTGTGTGTGTGTGTGTATGAGTGTGTGTGTATATAAATGGGTGTGTGTATATATAAGGGTGTGTGTGGGTATGAGTGTGTGTGTGTGTATACATAAGTATGTGTGTGTGTATGAGTGTGTATATAAGTGTGTGTGTATATATAAGGGTGTGTGTATATATAAGGGTGTGTGTGGGTATGAGTGTGTGTGTGTGTGTATATAAGTGTGTGTGTATATATATAAGTGTGTGTGTGTTATATATAAGTGTGTTATGAGTGTGTGTGTGTTATATATAAGTGTGTGTGTGTGTATGAGTGTATAAGTGTGTGTGTATATATAATTGTGTGTGTGTGTGTATGTGTGTGTATATATGTGTGTATGTATAAGTGTGTGTGTATGTGTGTGTTTTTTTTTTTTTTTTTTTTTTTTTGTGTGTGTGTGTGTGTGTGTTTTGTGTGTGTGTGTGTGTGTGTGTGTGTGTGTGTGTGTGTGTGTGTGTGTGCGTGTGTGAGTGTTTAGATACCCGCTGACAGTGAGAGGAAGTTCGATCACTACTCGAGCGAGAGCTGTAACAGGAGACAGGTGGAGCTGATCACTGATCCTGCAACAGAGTCGATAAACACTTTATTACAATAACAAATTATAAATTTTTTGTTCGTTTGTTATTATTATTATTGTTATTATTACACACCTGTTTCGATAATACACTCAGTTCCAGTGTTTGTGTCTCAGAGTGTTAAAATATCGTATTTACTCACGTGGACATCTGCAGGTTAACTGATAAAGACCTGGTTTCCACAGTGATGCCTGATGTGCTCAATATAATGTAGAACATCAACTGAAAGTTTAAAATCATCACACACACCATACTTACTGAAAAAAATAATACTGAAAAACATGTGAATTTGTGTGTGTGTGTGTGTGTGTGTGAGAGAGAGAGAGAGTTAGCATACCACAGCATCTCTCTTTAGTGGATTTCCGAGCTCACACTCCGCCTGGGAGCCATTTTGATTCGCCTCACACACCACCTGCTGAACAAAGACACACACACACACCCACACACACACACACACACACACACACACACACACGCTATAGAGTTCTAGAATGTAAAGTTTAGAAGCTAGACTCTACATTGTATCTTACATTGTAAAATATGGAACATTCTAGAAAGTTGGGTGTGTATGTACACACCTGACCCCTGACCCCAGAGTAGGTCAGTGTGTGTGGTAGTGTCAGTGTGAGCTGAGCAGCATGGGCATCGTCTCCATCCTCCTCGGGGTGGGTGGGGTCAGAGGGCGTGTTCATCACCGTCACCTCCAAAACCACTGACCTCTGATCAGAAAGAGAAAACACAGGCACGCCATCCTCCCCTCTACACACACACACACACACACACACACACATAGAGATTTAGCTCCTCCCATCATTATGCACCATGGCCTGTGATTGATTTATGCTAAATTCGTGTTCAGTGATTGGTCAGTTTGGTCATGTTATTAGTTTTAGGTTATGTCCTGCAGTGTTTTGTCTATGTGTCAGCAGGGGGAAGCATGGACTTTCACTTCAGCTAACAGAGACATGACCATCACATTGCAATCCGGACTGGGCCACAGCCAGATTCTCACACTCAGAACCTCAGTTGTCCTGTCCTGTCAATCACCTCAGCCAGAGGGTGAGAGACACAGACAGACAAACAGACAGACAGAGTCTCACATTGGTAAAGCAGTGAAGAGATCTGAAATTGAGAGTCGTGTCCCAAATCTGTAGCTCAGTTTCAGGTTACTTTGGCAGATGTTGTCGTCACCGCAGCCCTCTCTGATGAAATTCACCTGGACCACACACACACACACACACACACAGTGTGATGTTTATTATGAGCAGTACAGGTGGAGGCGGAGCCCTGAAGCCCCTCCCTGGCAGAGTGTTACCTCAGAGTGGAGTGTGTTAGGGGAGGTGAGACTCAGGACGGGGGTGAGACGGCCCAGACGCTGGTGTGTGTGTTTGTGATCACCGCCGTGTCCGTCATGTCGTGTCCTTTTTATGGTGTGTGTGATAGCGAGGGAGACCGGACGCAGTTTATCTCTGATGTTCTCCTGCAGGACAAACGGTCAGAAAAGACACACTCAGTCATAGACTGTGTCCCAAGTGCCTCACTGCTCCCTTATTCCCTACACCCTACTCCTGATTCTCTACTCCCTTATTCCCTGTGCACAACCAGTTCATTGTCATCACTCCACTGTGGATGTGTCCCATACCACACACTCTGTTCAACTAAACTCAGTTTATTTATATAGCACATTTACAAACAAAGTGCTTTAAAACAGTTGACCAAAGTGCTTTACAGAAAATAAAACCAGAAAATAAAATAGTAAAATGCCAAATACCAACACAACCACACACATCAACAGCACTACCAACTCCAACAGAAACTGCATATACAAAGTGCAATCAATATCAGAACACACTTCTCTATTACTCAGGGTTCTGCATGTGTGTGCATATGTACAGTCATGGATGAAATTATTGGCACCCCTGGAACTTTTCCAGAAAATGTACCATTTCTGCCAGAAAAGTGTTGCAATGACAAATGTTTTGGTATACACATGTTTATTACCTTTAAGTGCATTGGAACAGCACAAAAAAGCAGAAGAAAAAAAGGCAAATTTTACATCATTTTACACAAAACTCAAAAATTAGGTCGGACAAAATTGTTGGCACCCTCAACTTAATATTTGGTTGCACACCCTTTGGAGAAAATAACTGAAACCAATCGCTTCCTATAACCATCGACAAGCTTCTTCCTACACCTCTCAACTGGAATTTTGGACCACTCTTCTTTTGAAAACTGCTCCAGGTCTCTCAGATTTGAAGGGTGCCTTCTCGCAACAGCAATTTAGAGATCTCTCCATAGGTGTTCTATGGGATTTAGATCCGGACTCATTGATGGCCACTTCAGAATTCTCCAGCGCTTTGTCTCCAACAATTTCTGGGTGCTTTTTGAGGTATGTTTTGGGTCATTGTCCTGCTGAAACACCCATGACCTCTGATGCAGACCCAGCTTTCTGACACTAGGCCTGACATTATGGGCCAAAATCTTTTGACAGTCTCCAGATTTCATGATTCCTTGCACACAGTCAATGCACCCAATGCCAGAGGCAGCAAAATAACCCCAAAACATCCTTGAACCTCCACCATGTTTGACTGTAGGTACTGTTTTCTTTTCTTTGTAGGTCTCTTTCCGTTTTCTGTAAACAGTAGAATGACGTGCTTTGCCAAAAAGCTCTACCTGTCCACAAAACCTTCTCCCAGAAAGATCGAGGCTTACTCAGGTACATTTTTGCAAACTGCAGTCTGGCTTTTTTATGCCTCTGTGTCAGAAGTGGGGTTCTCCTTGGTCTCCTGCCATAGCGCTGCTTCTCATTCAGATGACGACGTATGGTTCGAGCTGACACTGATGCACCCTGAGTCTGCAGGACAGCCTGAATTTGTGTGGAACTTGACTGAGGTTGTTTATCCACCATTTGAACTATCCTGCGTTGCATTCTTTCATCAATTTTTCTCTTCCGTCCACGTCCAGGGAGATTTGCCACAGTTCCATGGGTTATAAACTTCTTGATTATATTGCGTACAGTGGACAAAGGAACTTTAAGATCTCTGGAGATTGACTTAACCTTGAGATTGTTGATATTTTTCCATAACTTTGCTTCTTAAGCCCTCAGACAATACTCGGCTCTTCTTTCTCTTCTCCATGCTTGGTGTGGCACACACAGGCACACAACACAAAGGTTGAGCCAACTTTTATACACTCTAACTGGCTTCAGTTTTGATTTCTATATTGCCAGCACCTGTTACATGCCACAGGTGAGTTTAAATGAACATCACATGCTTGAAATGAAATTATTTACCCACAGTTTTAATAGGGTGCCAATGATTTTTTCCAGTCAATTTTGGGAGTTTTGTGTAAAATGATGTCAAATTTGCCTTTTTTCTTCTGCTTTTTTGTGCTGTTCCAATGCACTTAAAGGTAATAAACATGTGCATACCAAAACATTTGTCATTGCAACACTTTTCTGGGATAAATGGTGCATTTTCTGAAAAAGTTCCAGGGGTGCCAATAATTTCGTCCATGACTGTATATGTGTGTGTATATGTATGGGTATTAGTGTATATACATTTACTTACATGGCTGTTTGTGTGTTTATGTGAATAAATGTGTATGAGGATATATACTATGTAAAGTGACCTTGGGTCTGAGCAAGGTGCTATATAAAATAAACTTATGATGATGATGATTATGATTATTACTATATGTTTAATAAATAAATAAATGTTTAATAAACCAGTCACACACTACATTTACTAAACTTTCAGCAATGTGATGACCTATCTACCTGCCTGTCTCTCTCCACCTGTCTGTGTGTACCTGCAGTATGAAGGTGGCGCTCTTGCAGGCTGGGTGATTTTGGCCGCTCAGCATGAGCTCATCTGAAAAAATGTATTCAGGCTCAGATGACCTTCGACCCAGGAAGTGAACTCTGTGAGGCAGCCCCGACTTCCTGCGCTCAGTGTCTGCCTCAAAATGAACCCCGAGAGCTGCAGAGAAAATCATGTAGTCCGGTTAAAACAAGCACGTATGTGTGTGTGTGTGTGTGTGTGTGTGTATGTGTGTGATACGTACTGATATGAGGTGAGTAAGACTCAGGCTGAGCTCTGTAGCTGTAACAGGCCTTCACCTCCACACTGATAGAGACAAAACACACAGAAAGAATTACCGTAATTTCTGGACTATAAGCCGCTACTTTTTTCACACACTTCGAACACTGCGGCTTAAACAATGATTCGATAATTTATGGATTTTTACGGGATAACAAGTTTCATGCCGCCAAAACATTTAACCTCGTCACATCGGACAAATGAAATTACCCAACAGGTCACAGTCGACCAATAAAACTATTCAAATTAAATCTAATGCGCTCACACCACATTCTTCAGATCAGTCGTTTTGCACTTTATGCACACCCCCTCATCAGGGAAAACACACGAAGAAATGCAGATTGGTGGCGTCATGTCTCCGCCCCGTCGTCATGTGTTGTCGAGTCACATGTGTTTTGGTATTGCCCGCAGCTGTTAGCAGTTTGGCTGGTGTGTGTATATACACCGGGAGCCATGACACACACAACGTGGGTAATTAGATATAGAGTTAGAAGTAGATAGCAAATATAGTTAGAGTCTTTGTTCATGCCATGTGTCTTAGTTCTTGTTCATGTCCGAGTTCATGTCAAGGCTAGTTAGCTTATAGCATAGCCTGTAGCCTATTAGCTTATAGCTTAGCCTGTAGCCTAGTAGCAGATAGTATAGCTTATAGCCTAGTAGCAGATAGTATAGCTTAGAGTTGTATAGACTTAGTTTAGAATATAGATGTACAAGTGGTTTATAGAGTATAGATATAGAGTCTTTGTTTCATGTCATAGTTAATGTTTAGGTTAGTTGGTTTAGTTAGCTTAGTTCATTGAGTTGGTCATGTTTTGTTTCTTGTATCTCTTGAGTCTGCTCTCCTCTGTTTCAATAAAAGCTCTCGTCCTAACTGCATTTGCATCCGTCCTACTTCGTTTACGTCACAAATCGTGACAGTTACAACATGGACACCTGCGGCTTATAGACAAATGCGGCCTATATATGTACAAAATTGTTTTTGTTCGTAAAATTAGCGATTGCGACTTATATTCAGGTGCGCTCAATAGTCAGAGAATTATGGTACTCACACACACACACATACACACACCTCCATCACTGTAGGAAAAAACATAATCACTGACTCTAATTAAGCAAATAATAATAATAATAATAATAATAATAATAATAATAATAATAATAATAATAATAACGATGATACTGATGATGAAGATTGTGTGTGTAATTTATCTCTGTAATCTTGGACACTTCATACAGAGCGACAGATTTATACAGTTTTTCTATAGCACTCACCACACTCCGTCTCGGCCCTTACAGGTGTGTTGCGTCAGGTCAATGTTCTGCGGCTCCAATGAAATGTCCCTGATCACCTGGATCACCGGCCGTGACCTGGGGATCAAGGGTCACGTGGTCAAAAGTCAAGCCACATGCTAATAAGCACAGATTTCCAATATGCCTTAATAAAGACTTAAAGGGGTATTACACACACACACACACACACACACAAACATATATCAGACACTGTGGATTTGAGTTCATTAGTGTTCTGTAGATGGAGCTTCAGTAGAAAAGGAGAACTGTGTGACGTACCTGAACAGAACCACCTGGTCACTGAGGGATCCGACCGCCAGGTCCGGGTACAAATTCTCATCGATATCCAAACCTCCGGATATGGAGTAACCGAAATGGGACACTCCTGCATTTAATCCATCCAGAACCTGCAGAGGAACAACCGGGTTCCCCCTTCAGCAGGTTCTACACTTTTCTACACTCAGCACATGGAAACATCACATGTTCTGAATCTGACCAATCAGAGAAAACCAACCGCTCGGACATGCTGCTCTGTACAGAGCCGTCCATACGGCATCATAGAGCATGTGGTCCACAGAATCAACACACACACAGACGTACTCACGCACACAAACATACACACATACACCAACTACACACACATACACATACACACACACACACGCACACTGTGCCGCACATTTTATAGTAAAATAGATCAAAGCAAAATGTAAATATTTACACACCTGAGACGGTTTAGTGTTGATTCCTTCAGCTGAACCCCTGTAAATAAACACTTTACCCTGTCCATCAAATGGAGCACCCACCGCAAAATCTATCACACACACACACACATGAATAAAATAATTACTCTGATATAATAAATAAACAATAATGCAGCCCTCAGGAGTATTAACAATTATGAATATTAATAGGCTAATACAATACAATAAATAGCATCAACTCAACACTGAGTGTGTGTAGTTTCTGTGTGTGTGTATATTTGCATCTAAGTGTGGAGTGTTGGTGTGTGTGTAGTTGGGTGTGTGTGTCTAGTTGTATGTGTGTGTGTGTAGTTGGTGTGTGTGTGTAGTTGTGTGTGTGTGTGTGTTGTTCATGTTGTCACCTGTGTATCCGTCGAGGTCGAGGTCTCCCACGGCGCTCACCGTCATGCCGAACATGGAGTCGTGGGTTCCGTTGAGGCGGATGGGCCGTGCCTCCTCCCAGTGACCAGCGGGGTTCAGAAACACGTACACCGCCCCCCCAATCTCCGCCTTACGGTCGAAGAAATTTGGAGCTCCCACGATTAAATCTGTCCACCTAAAGTGTGTGTGTGTGTGTGTGTGTTCTGTTAGTTATCTCTGTTCTGTCCCAGGTTCTGGAGCATTATCTCATCCTTAATTTCTCTCATATTTTATTTGGATAGACATGTGCTCTCTAGCCACTGAGCTAGCTTTATAGATAATATCAATTTTGCTAATACAACAATCCCTCAGTATAAACTTTAGGTAATTAATACAAGATAAAACGAGCTAGGTAGCATTAACTTATGACAGCACTGAGATAGCATTCATGACCCCGCCCCTCTGACGACCCCACCCCTCTGACGACCCCACCCCTCTGACGACCCCACCCCTCTGACGACCCCACCCCTCTGACGACCCCACCCCTCTGACGACCCCACCCCTGATATTATGTGTTTCTCACCCGTCCTGGTTGAGGTCTGTGACAGACACGGAGTATCCGAATGAGGACGCTAGCTCCTCCCCCCACAGGATGAACTCGGGGACGAGGCGGTACGCGCTGTCCTTCTTTAGCAGCACCACGGCACCAGTGTGATTAGCACGAGGTGCGCCAGCTATGAACGTTAGCTCTGAGTGCTGCATCACTCCTTTAGCCGAGTCCACCGAAAAACCTGAACATGGATTAGCATCACACTCAGAGAGGTCACATCGACACAGACAGCTGTCTCGCTCTCATGTTAGTCAGGGTAAGGAGTGCCTTTATAACACATGCAGCAAGACCATGGGATCTGACACAGGGTCTGAACCGAAGCTGCTCTACAGAGTGAACCATACGGTTTATGTTCCACCACTTAGCAGTAATCTCGCTAATCTAACTGCATTCTGCTAACATCATTTTAATATATACTAGTACCACCCCAATTCTACACTCATGCTAACGCTTAAACCACGCTAACATCTTGCAGAACTAACACTAAATACCTCCTGACATTAGCCTGATTTACATTTGACTTGATAACTGGGGGAACATAAATGCTGTTAGCGCGCCTCTCTGATGTTCAGACCCGTGTGTAGTTTAAGTGTGAAAGTGATGTATGTGATAAATGTGATGTGTTTGTGTCTCTTTCTGTGAGGAAATCATGAATCGCAATAAAAAATTATATCATGAGCAATAAAATGAAAGACGGAATTGAGAAGCATATTAAACAGCAGTAAGCTAACCGAGTTAGCATGCGGATGATTAGCAATTTCTAACTCAACAAGCAGCTGTGAGATAAAACACTAATCCAAGAGAAGATGCTAATGTTATGCTAATGCTATTTTTTCTTTTTTCCCACCCCCCCCACCCTAAAAAAAAACCCCCCCCCCCCACCCCCACACAACTCATATCACTTTACTATGTTAAGAGATGTTAACCACTTAAATAAAAGACAGGTCAACTAGCTATTTAATAACATTATTTAAATTAAATAGCTAGATAACAAGGCTTTTTTCTCCATTCACTAATTATTTCACTCTATGTTAACAGCTTAATGTGCTAAGTGAATAAGTTAGCAAAGAACAATATCTAGCTGGTTACTGAAGTATACACATAGATAACGTGTGTGAGGAGATCCACATAAACCTTCAAACCAGCTACACACATGCAGACAACAAACTACACACACACAAACTAATGCTACACACTGCACACACACACTAATACTACACATTATACATCACACACACACAGGAGGCAAGAAAGAAAATTTCACTTCTATTTTAAACAAATACCAAACATAATCCAACAAACCTAAGTAGCTATTCTGGGCTACATCCTGAACCATGGGCCGTTTGGATGGTTCTAGAGTTTTATACACCAACGCGTCCTCAACCGCGCTCGTCATGAACAACAGCCCTGAGCGTGAGGGAGGGGTGGGACAAAAGGAAAGACAAAAAGAAAGAAAACATGCAGGTGTGAGACGGACAGGTGTGACTAAAATGCGATTGGTTGGTGATGTAGAGGGCGTGACTCAGGTGTCCGTTATGAGTGGGCGGGGCTCAGCTGGGAAGGAGGTCGGATGTGCCTGTAAGAGAGGGGGTGGGGCTCATGCGTTTCCTCTACAGAGTGGGCGTAGCTCAGGTAAGTCGTACCCAGGTAGCTGTGATACGGAAGAGGAATTAACGCTGCATTTAACTGTTTCTCATCCGCCACTTCATACGGCCCGTCGTCATAGTAACCCAAATCCAACACTGTCTGGTTGAGCAGCTGAACATGCATCTCACCTGGAACATAAATGCAGGTAAGGAGACACACGCACACACAGACACACATACATACATACACACTCTCACACAGTAACACACATACAAACATACACACTCACAGACACACACGCACACAAAACACAAAGAAAAACACAGACATACTCATACACGCTCACACACAGACACACACAGAAACACTACTTAATAATAACACCTGAGAATAGCACCTGCACTGTGAAGCATGCTGGTGGCAGCATCATGTTTTTTTCTGATTATAATTCCAGTTACACACTGACTACTTTTCCCATTTTTAATCGGATCAAGTTTTAAATGCAATTCTAATTCTGAATCTGATATTCAGACATTTTGTACTAAAGGTAAGGTGTAATTCAATAATTCAGATGAACTGCCGTAGAACAGATCTGTATTTGCCTGGTGATGATGCTAACAATACTGCGTGTACACCTGTGACTCGACTCAGCTGATTCGACTACATACCTTTCCAGTTATAGGTTCCCGGGGCTCCAAACAGGATGTAGTTATTATCGGGGGTGAAGCTCGCTGCTAGTCCCTGCTGACAGAAACCAAATTGCTCGTGACCTTGAGGACGACCTTCACAGAACTTCCATTCTCCTCCGTCCAGGTCATCTCTCTCACTCAGGTCTTCACTGAGCACATAGCATCGGCCAATCGGATCGCGGGTTTCAGATGGTTGAGTAACGCGCTGACGGAGTTCGTAAAGATGAGCGCACGTCTGCAGAGTAATAAAAATATTTACCTGCAATAACACTTTTATCTTTCTTTATTAATATTCATATTTCTATTAAAATCAATGATGACTGCAGAACACTGGCTGTGTCTCATTCAGGATTCAGCTTCACTCACGTCCTGCATGTGGCGTTCGTTAGCTTGTTTAAAATCATCAGATAATTATCTCAATTAATAACACTAATCTAGATAATAAAACAAACAATAAAGTCTAATGATTGTTTATTTAGAGTACAAATTTTTATAAATAATACATTTTATATTAAATATTTACCACTACTTTTCCTCCGATGCCTTGACTCTTCACTGTCACACCGAGCCACTGATTGTCTTTACTCTCTCTGTCCAAATTCACTGTGACAAAAACACCACTGTTTATTACAATAACTCTTTATTTATCTCCACAACACCAAGCCAAGTAACAACGCTGTGTACAAACATCTACCTTTATGTGTACAGTTATGTGTGGAATGTGTAGTTGTGTGTGTGGTGTGTGTGTGTATAGTTGTCTGTGGTGTGTGTAGTTGTGGGTGGAGTGTATATAGTTGTGTGTGGTGTGTGTATAGATGTGTGTAGTTGTGTGTTAGGTGTGGTGTGTGTGTATAGTTGTATATGATGTGTGTAGTTGTGTGTGTTGTGTGTGTAGTTGTGTTTTGATGTGTGTAGTTGTGTATGGTGTGTGTGTGTGTAGTTGTGTGCGGTGTGTGTGTAATTGTGTGTAGTGTGAGTAGTTGTGTGCGGTGTGTTTGTGTAGTTGTGTGTGGTGTGTGTGTAGTTATGTGTGGTGTATGTGTAGTTGTGTGTGGTGTGTGGTGTGTGGATCTGACCGTCTCCATCGATGTCAACTCGCTCACAGTCAAACTCCTCGGCTGTGATTGGACAGCGATACAGAGCACCTGTGTGAGTGTGGCGCAGGTGACCAAGACCTCGAGCTCGGGGCGCCCCCACCAGGATCCTACAAAACAACACACACACACACTCAGTTTTTGGTGTTTTTCAACAGTATCTGATTGTTTTCATGTTTTATGTTAACACTGTGAGTGTGTGTGCGTGCGTGTGAGTGTGTGTGTGTGTTTAAATGTGTTTAGTGTTTTATAGTCCACTCTGTTGGAAATCACAGGTCTTTATGTGTTTCATGGCTATTTATATATTTCGTATAGAGTTGACGCTTGCGCCCTTATTTGGCCGTTCAGAATGAGGCGCTCTATTTTAATAACTCACACAGCTCAGGTTTGAGTCCCACTTTCACAGTCAACACAGCACAGTCAACACAGCACAATTAACACAGCACAATAAACACAGCCAGAGAGATATGCTGCATAAAATAAACAATATAATAAAACCGGTAAATAAACTCAAATTAGCTCAATCTGATCACTGTTATTTAACACAAGCTGATGTGTTTTTTTTTTTTATCAGACACCATTTACAAACATCACTGCAGTGTGTGTGTGTGTGTATGTGTGTGTGTTAATTTTACACTTCCTGCAGAACTGAAACAGTGCATCCAAATGATTTTTTAGAGTGTAAAAATGAGTTTTTAGAACCTCAGTGGAACCGTTCTGTGTGATGGTTCCCCACTATACTAAATCTGCACACTGTCTGTTGTCACACATAGTGCACTAATGTCTGTTATTGTCCACTACACTGCGAGGTGAATTCCCGGGTCTAGGGTTAGTATTCCTGGGATAGACAAGTGAGAACGTTCACTGCAGCAGTTTGCTGATAATAGAATGATAACTTGGTGTTCAGCTTCGCCTTTAGAGATGCCTCTGGCTGTGTCCCAAATTACCAATGTACACTACACTGTACTGCTTAGTGATTTGGGATGTGGCCAGGTTTGTACTCTCTCTCTCTCACACACACACACACACACACATCTCCCCCTCATATTGTCTGGTCAGCATTTCCAGCTGCTCTTAGTTTAATGAATTGTGTGTAATAAATATGCTGTGATGTCACTCGGCTTTGGCCTTCGGCTGATCCTCTGATAAAGAATTCACACACTCAGGAAATTAAAATGATTCTGTAGAGAAAATCACATTATTCCTCTGTGTTGTTTTAATAAGTATCACATTAAAGCTGATCACTGTCCACTGGTGTGTTTTCTCTCCTGCTTTTCTATCAAACACTTTTCATTTGCAAACGAATCATTAATCACTAAAAAGTGAATGAACCAGTCTCTGCTTTACACTGAATCAAAACCTGAAAGCCAAAGCAGAACATTCATACACACACATACACACACCCTACTGATATTACATTACTATATTTAATATAGATTTACTGTGTTATGTTCCTCTGTGTTTATTTAAGCATCAGTGATTTGTGTGAGTTGTATCAGCATGAGTCAGTGAATCAGTGAGTCAGTGCTAAACATGGACACACCGGAATATTATTAAAATAATAAAAGTTGAGCTGTTTTTTTACACTGCTGAATCTTTGTTGTTTTCCTTAGACAGATTTTAGTGAATCAATCTAAACAAATTATTTAACTGAACATCATCAAACGTCATTTAACTACTAATCTCATGGCCATTTTCACTGAGACCCCACCCAATCATTAATATTCATTAACAGATGAAATTAGCTACCTTTTATATTCAACAAAGGGAGCAGCATCAACACCCAGGACACACTCATTAAATATTTTTTTTTATTAATTAGGTAGAAGTGTGTGTCAGTCAGTCACATCAGCGTAATACACACTTCTGTCATCTGAGTCACACCAAAAAACTTTCAACATTGCAGGAATATTGCAGGAAGTTTTGACCATATATGGAAAGCTGGAAATACATAGGTGCAGGCAGACAAAATGGTAATGAGAACAGGAAACTATGACCATATATGGAATGTGGAGCGCAAAAAGGGACAGATGGAGACACTGTATATCCATATCATACATATCATATCTGGACATAGCCACAGGAAGTGTGCAGTTGTCATGGTAACCTTATGGCTAGGTAATAATGCTATTTGCTATACAGTGTGTGCTATACAGTAGTGTAATATTTCACTAACACTTTGTGTTTGTGACACAGCCCATAACAGTGGGTTTGTCTCAATTCAGACTCCACATTACCTTACATTATGCACCCTATGAAGGTCAGAAACCAAGCTTTGTTTCATCTGTGAGACTTTTATTCTTTTTTTTCTGATAAATTCACTGATAAGAAACAACAGCTGAGATGACTACAGTGTGAGTCAGAGAGAGAGAGAGAGCGCGAGAGAGAATGCAGGGTGTGTGTGAGGACACAATGAGGAGGTGAAGGACAGAAACAGCTGCAGCACTAAAAATTATTCAGACTAAAATCAGGTTAAAAAACATTATAAACAGTTTACATTACACCTGAAACCAACACCAAATGTAATGCTTTTTGTAATGCACGTGTGTGTGTGTGTGTGTGTGTGTGTGTGATTCCAAACTTTTTGAAGCCCCCCTTCGCTAATTAGAAAAAAACTATTCTGGTTCCTCCCTTTACCATTACATTTACATTTACATTTATTCACTTAGCAGACGCTTTTATCCAAAGCAACTTACAAATAAGCAAAGCGATATATCAAGCAGGGAACAATACAAGTAGTGCTACTATACAAGATCCATTAATTGAATACCAGAGGATTACCATTACTTTTAATATATACTAAATAACGTAAAACATTTTTACAATATACAAGTTAATGGCATACATGTGGGTTATTTTATTTATTATTTACATTAATATATTTAGCACATGATTTAAACAAACAAACAAATGAATAATAAATAATGCATAATTTAGTCCTGATTTATGAATATTTATAAACGTCTGTGGGGGTCTGAGAGTCTCTCTGCTTTTCCCTACATTCCTCTCCCATTGTCTTATTCTCATGTAAATGTGTGTGTGTGTGTGTGTGATGGAATTCCAGTGAATCTCTAAACTCACTCACCCACACTTGTGTTTACAGAGCTCCTTAAAATTAAGCTGAAAGTATTGAGTTTTTTATGTCCTGCAGACTGACGAGTAAAATTTATAAATAAAAAAAAAACTCTACTCACAGTGAGTGTGTGTGTGTGTGTGTGTGTGTGTGTGTGTGTGTGTGTGTGCATTAAAGTGTGTAAGGTGAGGCGTGACTCACACTGGGCTCAGTGCCACTGCCATGTCGAGTTCTCACTGCTCTGTGTTTTGTTCTCTTTGTGAGTAGCCTGCAGTGAGAGGCGACAGGAAAACTGTCTCACTCAAATACATGAGATGGGAAACTGTCTCACTCTCTTATACACGAGATGGGAAACTGTCTCACTCTCTTATAATCTGTCTTTCTGATAAACATGTCGAATTTCAGCTGCAGGCATTTCAGTGGCGCCTCTTTTATGAACATGACACTTTATTAACAAGGTGAAATAAAGGTGTGAACTTCTGAGGTATCACAGTCCCTGTGTAGTGTTCCTGTGCAGTGTCCCTGTGTAGTGTCCTTGTGTAGTGTTCCTGTGTAGTGTTCCTGTGCAGTGTCCTTGCTGTGTAGTGTCCCTGTGTAGTGTTCCTGTGTAGTGTCTCTGTGTACTGTCTGTGTATAGTGTCTCTGTGTAGTGTCTCTGTGTAGTGTCTCTGTGTAGTGTTCCTGTGTAGTGTCTCTGTGTACTGTCTGTGTATAGTGTCTCTGTGTAGTGTCTCTGTGTAGTGTCTCTGTGTAGTGTTCCTGTGTAGTGGTCGCAGGGAGCTTATCCCAGGGGACTCGGGGTACAGGGCGGGAGCCAAGCAAGTCTGGAGTACCACAGGGTTCTCTGTCAAGTCCCTTACTGTTCTATTTCTATGCACTCCAGAACAGTGACATCACTTCTCCTGATACACTAAGCTCACAGCTCTGTTTCTCTTTCTCTCTCTCTCTCTCTCTCTCTCTCACACACACACACACACACACACACGAATCCAGCAGTTCTCTCAGTTTACCAAGTTAAACTCAGAATATTTAAAACTGCATGACTGCTAATGTTCTCTTACTGAAGTCCTCCAGAACCAATAATAAAGCAAAGGTGGCAGACAAGGTTCTAAAGCAATGCCATAGAGGCACCATTTTTGGTTCCTCAAAGAACCTTTAATGATTAATGATTCTGTAACCATTCACTAAACATAACTGTTCTGCCACCTTCATACATCAGGACTGAATGAGTATGACCTGTCCATCAACTAGCACCCAGGGTTCTAACAGGTCTCTAACAAGAACTAGAACAGTATTTCCTTCCTCCTTATCTATAGTATTAGGTAGTGCAAACTACAGGTAGGGATAGTGAATAGTGAGTAGCCTGTAATCAGCATGTCAGTGGAACATGTTTAAAAATAAACTGCTGTTTCTGTCCTGAAGTGTGCATGAGATAACTGTCACTTTTAGATTAGCATTACTCATGTAACACACACACACACACACACACACACACAAACATATACACGCACACACACACACACACACAAACACACACACTCACACAGAGATACACACATATACACACACACGCAGCCAGCCAATGACACCCCCACACACACACACACATCATCATCATTTATTCATGAGTTATTTATTCCAGGAATACTAATATTGATCAGTGACATCACACATATACACACACGCAAACACACGAACGCATACACACACATTCAGTGTTTTAAATGTAATGTAAGGAAATGATGAGTGTGTTATTACTCACTTGTGACTCATGTGAGTGATTAGCAGTTAGCGAAGTTCACTAATGTAAGTGAAATCATGGGGGCATTTCCTGATTTGCAGTGATCATGTTATTTTTAATGAGGTAAAGGTGCAGAGATTATTGACATTTTAAAAAATCATGTAAATAAACAAAAACATTAAATGATATTTCAATAAATTTGATTAAAAATTATCAAAAATAATCATTTCTTATGGGAATGTGAGGACATGACCGTACACCAACCATGTGACTGATTTCAGCCAATAGAATAGTGTGTATGAGGTCAGGGGACACCACTCTCCACTCCAGCTCATTTTACGTACTCACAGTAAATCACATCACTCACACACACACACACACACACACACACACACACACTGCATAATCATAATGAAATGTTCTCATCCTGCGCTCTCCAATCAATAAAGTCGATACGGAAGAGAAATGCTGAGCTCTGAAAAATGAGCTGTGTGTGTGTGTGTGTGTGTTCAGTATATTACAGTATCTACCCTTAGCTTAAATAAACTTTAGCCGTACTGCAGTGGATCAGCTGAGACGTGTGTGTGCAGTTTTATACAGAGATAAATATCAGTACAGGGCTGGGACAATATATATCATTTTATACGTTACAATATCAATACATCATGATACATTACCATACCAATATATCATCACAGATCTAACTGAGACACACGACTGTTGCCATTATTTCAGAATCATTAATGGGGATATATTAATACAGGGTTGTGACGATATATTGTTATGTAATCACTGTACCGATATATTGTGATAAATTTTCATTTTCACTCAAGGTAAGCGTTATTTAATAAGTGATTTAATAAGTACATTCTATCAGTGAACATCAGCTAACTACAATATTGTGATATATTTCTATACTGATATATTGTCACAGCCGTAACTGAGAGACCGGGAGATTGAACTGAGTTTTTTAAAATTATTAAAGTTAATTATGGATAAAATCTTACTGATATATTGTTAATAATAAACAGGAGATATAAATTTATTACACTAAGATAAAAATATGTCATGATATCAAAATATACTGATATCGTCACAGCCCTATCAACAACACACAAAGAGTTATAATTAAGTAATACGAGAAATATCTCCATTTTTATTATCACCATATACTTAGACAGATAGACAGATAGACAGATAGATAGATAGATTGATTGATCATAGTACCAATATATTGTGATGAATCTTTGTTCAGATATATCATCACTGCCCTGAGTCACACTGTGTCTATCTGTGTAAGGAGTCCCAGTGACTGGACTTGTGTTATAATAAGAAGTGTGTGTGTGTATGTGTGTGTGTGTATGAGTACTCACCAGCTCTGGTTATGGGGGGTGGTCTGTGTGTGGAGGGCGAGCGAGAAGCCGAAGAAGCTGCCGCGTTCTCCCTCTTTGCTCAGCGTGTCGGTGGTCTCCAGGTTAAAGCCACACACACATGACCACAACAGCATGAACACACACACCGGGAGTGTAAGCTGGGATGCCATCATTAACACACACAAACAAACACACACACACACACACACACACACACACACACACACACACACACACAACACACACTAAAGGAGTGTCCTAAAATCCTCAGGGAGATCCTGGTTCCTCAGTGTGTCTGTGCTTCCACTCACTACTGTCAGTCTGAGCTGAGTGTGAGAGCGGGACAGGGTGTGTGTGTGTGTGTGTGTGTGTGTGTGTGAGAGAGCTCCACCCCCTGGGCTGTGATGGACACACACAGAGGACAAGAGCCTTGAATAGCACACTCCTCCCCCTCCTCTTCTGCTTGTCTCCCTCTTTCTGTCTCTCTCTCTCTCTCTCGCTCTGTAGGTGTCTCTTACTCTCTCTCTTTCTATCTCTCTCTCTCTCTCTCTCTCTCTCTCTCTGTAGGTCTCTCTCTCTCTCTCTCTCTGTAGGTCTCTCACTCTCTCTCTCTCTCTCTGTGTAGGTCTCTCTCTCTCTCTGTAGGTCTCTCTCTCTCTCTCTCTCTCTGTAGGTCTCTCTCTCTCTCTCTCTGTAGGTCTCTCTCTCTCTCTCTGTAGGTCTCTCTCTCCCTCTCTGTCTCTGTGTAGGTCTCTCTCTCTCTGTAGGTCTCTCTCTCTCTCTCTCTCTCTCTCTGTGTAGGTGTCTCTTACTCTCTCTCTCTCTCTCTCTCTCTCTCTCTCTCTCTCTCTCTCTCTCTGTGTAGGTCTCTCTCTCTGTAGGTCTCTCTCTCTGTCTCTCTCTGTCTCTCTCTCTCTGTGTCTCTGTGTCTCTGTGTCTGTCTCTCAGTTGAAGCTGCAGTTGAAACCCTGCCAGGCGAATACCATGCAAGGACATTGGGACACTTGGACACCGATGAATAGAGAATAAAAAAACAGAGAGACAGCAGGAAGATTTACTTGATTATATTTCAAAGTGGGTGAGAGAAAAGAAACGAAATAAACGAGAAAAAGCATGTAAGGAAAAAAAGAGCAGTAAAGAAAGAATGCGGGAGAAAAAAGAAAAGCAAAAATACCAAATTAACAACAATAATAAGAAGAAGAAGAGGAAGAAGAAGAAGAAGAGGAAGAAGAATAGTAATAATAATAATAATAATACATGCACGTGGAAAGCTATGGGGTCCAAGCACTCATCACAAATATCACATCCACTGGCCAATTCTAGCCACGTTTCTCATGCTTGCTAATGCTTCAAGATTTCTGATGATAGTTTTGGACATAATCCAGTGATAATTATAAATCCAGTTACAAATGAGCACAATGATGCAGCACACCAAATTTCAGCTCCTTACCGATGGCTATGCCCCAAACTGTGACACATCCAGGGCCTTGTCCCTAATACACCTTTTGTGTGAATTCATTCAACCTGTCCTGAGTTACAGCTGTTTGAGTAAACCAAGCTCCGCCCCCTGAGGATTGAATGGCATGGGGCAGCCATGTTGTTTACAAATCTTATTGTGTATTTGTTTTTTTCAATTGTTGAGATTCAGTCTCTGATGAGTTTCACACCAATTAATAGAGACCAAAAAAATCCTAGGACTTCTTTGCAAAAGTAGGTTCCAAATATTATTTTCAAAATCTGAGTGGGCGGAGCTAAATGGTCCAAATTGCAGTTTGGACCTGCAATTTGACTTTATTGTGTAAATCACATTAATCTGTGTTTTAATTCAGGATAATTTAATATCATTGCACATCACCCTACTACTGTGGTGTAATTTAGTGTTTGTCCTGTTAGTGTTGCTGTAGTTCAGGTCTGATCTGTCCTCACTCACTCATAAGGAGAGATGTGAAGTTAACAATAATTATTACTGTAGGATTTTTTATGCTAAGCTAACATGAATGTACTTCTCCTGAAATTTAAATAAATTAATAAGTCACTTCATTGTGCAGAGAGTCAAAAATCATAATATTGTTCTATTGTATTTAGGAGGAAAAACAACACATTTGCATATTAAATGATTGTGTGAGTTATAATTTTTGTGACTGGTGCTGATGAATTACAAAAAATCTGTTGAGAGACCAACTAATAAGATAAAAATATCAGTTTTCTTTAAGTGAAAATACGAGAGGAATATAAAAAGATCACAGGGCGGAAAATGTGATTATAAAAGAGAACAAAAAGAACAAAATGTGAATTTAAGCAGAAGTGATGTGACCTCGGCTCTCAGCTCCATGTTCACTGAAACATCACGACATCATGAAAAAAACTACAAGCACTAGTTATACTCATCATAACCCCGGTCCTATAATAACCCCACCCCTCACAGTAAATCCACCCCTCGTCACAACTCCACCCATATAAACCCCACACTAACTGAGTGTGATCCAAAGTGAACCTAATTATTTATTTATTTTTTACAATAAGTTTGAAAACTGATTACTATAAACCCTATATATTCATTGTTTATTGGTCATTTTTGTCATCTTTATTTATTTAGAATTGTCCGTCCTCATGAGTCTCGGAATTCGTGGTGCAGCATGGCATAGTCTGCTTCCTATCTGGAGAGTCACTCATACCAGGTGACATGGAGGGGATCCACATCTGCTCCCTGCAGACTCTCCACTGGTGTCCTACAAGGCTCAGTACTTGGTCCTCTTCTGTTCTCACTCTATACTTTGTCTCTTGGTGAGGTCATATCCTCACATGGGTTCTCATACCACTGCTATGAGGATGACACTCAACTCATCCTCTACTTCCCTCCCTCAGACCCTCTTGTTTCTGCTCAGATCTCAGCATGTCTGGCAGACATCTCACCAAACCACGTCTAAAGGCCTATTTCTTCCTGAAGTACTTAAATTAGCACTTTTCATTAAAAAAAAATGTCTGTGTGTTTTCTTACTATATTACCCCCCTACAGAGTTTTAAGTCTGATGGTATTTTTATGCCGTGACCTGGTCACCAAGTATTGGGGTGTATTTATTAATAGAGACTTCAAAACACTACTGTAAGTCACTCTGGATAAGGGTGTGTGCTAAATAACGTAATGTAAATGTAGAATTTCACTTTAACTCTCTGCTCTGTGTAATAATATTACTAAAATACACCAATGAGTATTAAAGTAAATAAAATGAAGCACATTTTTTAAATGTAAACTTTTAGTTTAAATACATCACCAGATCCATTATTTAAAACCATTTACAGAAATATTTCTGAACCTGACACTTTAACATTGTACAGTTTTGTCCTTTTCCTCTGGATGTGTTCACATTGCTGGTCTGACAGCTGAAGCCCCACCCCCTCTCCTCAAACAGCTGTCAATCACTATAATGTTTTTCAAGGCAAACACAATAAACATACTGACAACTGCTAAACACACACACACACACACACACACACACACACACACACACACACACACATACTTGTAGAGGTAGAAATTTGAAAGAATAAATGAATGTAGACCTTTTAGGACAGTAGGTTAGTGTGTGCTTGTGGGTTTTGTTTGTTTTAACAGAATTTTTACTGTGTGTGTGTGTGTGTGTGTGTGCGTGTGTGGTGTGTGTGGTGTGTGTATGTGTGTGTGTGTGGTGTGTGTGTGTGTGTGTGGTGTGTGTATATGTGTGTGTGTGTGTGTTTGTGTGAAGGTGAGTGTATTTTAAAATGTGTGTATATTTAGCACTGAGTGAAGTGTGTTTCCGGCTCACAGTACAGTTACTGTAAACCACTGACACAATCAATCTCATACAGTGTCCTAAATCACTCACTGCTCATCACTCCCTAATCACTACTCTCTATTCACTACTCTCTATTCACTACTTTCTATTCACTACTCTCTATTCACTACTCCCTACAACCTATTCGTTACTCTCTATTCGCTGCTCCCTATATGTTACTCTCTATTCACTACTCCCTATTCGCTACTCCCTATTCGCTACTCCCTATTCGCTACTCTCTATTCGCTACTCCCTATTCGCTACTCTCTATTCGCTACTCCCTATTCGCTACTCCCTATTCGCCTACTCCCTATTCACTACTCCCTATTCGCTACTCCCTATTCGCTACTCCTATTCGCTACTCCTATCCATTACTCTCTATTCACTACTCCCTATTCACTACTCCCTATTCGCTACTCCCTATTCGCTACTCCCTATTCGCTACTCACTACTCTCTATTCACTACTCCCTATTCACTACTCCCTATTCGCTACTCCCTATTCACTACTCTCTATTCGCTACTCCCTATTCGCTACTCTCTATTCGCTACTCACTACTCTCTATTCGCTACTCTCTATTCGCTACTCCCTATTCTATATTCGCTACTCTCTGTTCACTACTCCCTATTCACTACTCCCTATTCGCTACTCCCTATTCGCTACTCTCTATTCGCTACTCCCTATTCGCTACTCCCTATTCGCTACTCTCTATTCGTTACTCACTACTCCCTATTCATTACTCTCTACTCACTACTCCCTATTCATTACTCTCTATTCACTACTCCCTATTCACTACTCCCTATTCTCTATTCGCTACTCCCTATTCGCTACTCTCTATTTGCTACTCCCTATTTGTTACTCTCTATTCGCTACTCTCTATTCGCTACTCCCTATTTGTTACTCCCTATTCGCTACTGTCTATTCGCTACTCACTACTCTCTATTCGCTACTCCCTATTCGCTACTCTCTATTCGCTACTCACTACTCCCTATTCATTACTCTCTACTCACTACTCCTATTCATTACTCTCTATTCCCTACTCCCTATTCACTACTCCCTATTCTCTATTCGCTACCTCTGTTTCCGGCTCACGTACAGTTACTGTAAACCACTGACACAATCAATCTCATACAGTGTCCTAAATCACTCACTGCTCATCACTCCCTAATCACTACTCTCTATTCACTACTCTCTATTCACTACTCTCTATTCACTACTCTCTATTCACTACTCCTACACCTATTCGTTTACTCTCTATTAGCTGCTCCTATATGTTTACTCTCTATTCCTTTCTCTATTCGCTACTCTCTATTTGCTACTCCCTATTTGTTACTCTCTATTCGCTACTCCCTATTCGCTACTCTCTATTCGCTACTCACTACTCTCTATTCGCTACTCCCTACTCTCTATTCACTACTCCCTATTTTCTCTTGATACCTATTGCTACTCTCTATTAGCTACTCACTATTCGCTACTCACTATTTCTTCACTCTCTTGCTCCTCTATTCTACTCACTACTCCTATCGCTACTCACTGCTCACTCTCTCTATTTACTGCTCTCTCTTCACTACCTCTATCATACTCCTTTCTCTTTACTACTCTATTACTACTCCTATTCCTTACTCTCTATTCATTACTCTCTATTCGCTTCCTCATTCTACTCACTTTCTCCTATTCACTTCTCTCTATTTCTCCTTTTTACTCTCTTTCTCTCTGTTATTCTCTTATTTGTTACACTTCTCCTATTTCTCTATTTAATCTCACTCTCCTATTCGCTACTCCGCTACTCTCTATTCACTACTCCCTATTATTATTTGCTACTCCTATTCATTTCTCTCTTATTCACACTCTCCTATTAACTTTCTTTCCCTATTTCGTACTCTCTCTATTCCTTTCTCTCCTTCGCTCTCACTCTCTCCTATTAGCTACTCCTTCTCCCTATTCTTTCTCCTCTATTTGCTCTTCTACTTTCCTCTTACTTTCTACTCCTCTATTTACTCTCTATCCTACTCCTTTTCATTTTCTCTCTATTAGCTACTCTCTATTTCTTACTACTCCTTATTCGCTACTCTCTATCACTACTCCTCTCTTCTTTCTTTCTCTATTCCACCTCACTCTTTCATTTACTCTCTATGCCTCTTCTCTCATTACTCCTATTAAGCTCTTTTTTTTCTCTGGTCACTCCTATTCATCTCTTCTCCTATTAACTACTCCTATTAAGCTACTCCTATTCTTTCTCTCTATTCGCTGCTCCTATTAAGCTACTCTCTATTACGCTACTCTTTCTCCTATTTCATTTACTCTCTATTACTGCTCTCCTACTTACTTCTCCTATTGCTTCTCTATTAAGCTGCCTCCTATTCTTCTACTCCTATTAAAGCTTCTACATCGCTACTCTCTATACTCTCTCTTCATTTCCTCTCTATTAGCTCTCTTTTCTTGCTCCTATTTTCTTCTTCTTCACTACTCCTATTCGTACTCTCTATTAGCTACTCTCTGATAGCTTTTCACTCTCCTATTAATTTCTCTCTATTCGCTACTCCCTGTTCGCTTCCACTCTCTATTCGCTACTCACTACTCTCTATTAGCTACTCTCTATTAGTCTACTCTCTATTAGTTGCTCTCTATTCTACTCTCCTACTCCCTATCTTACTCTCTATTCTTTACTCCTTACTTTCTCCTTAATTAGCTACTCCTTGCTATTCACTTTCTCTCTATTTTGCTATCTCCTATTCCTTTCTCACTTCTCTCTTTTCAGTTGCTCTCTATTAGCTACTCTCCTATTCATTTCTGCTCCCTATTCGCTACTCCTATTAGGCTACTCCCCTATTCATTTACTCTCTTAAACTACCTCCCTATTAGTTTCTCTCTATTTGCTACTCCCTATTAGCTACTCTTATTACGCTACTCCTTTTTACTCCTCTTAGTCACTCTCTGTAACTCACTCTCTATTTCCTTTCTCTATTAGTACTCCTATTCGCTTACTCACTTCCTTTATTCACTACTCCTTTCTCTCTATTCCTTTCTCTCTGTTCTCTTTCTCTCTCCCTCTCTGTTAGCTACTCCTTCCTACTCATTGTTCCTCTCTACTCCCTCTCTATTTATTTACTCTCCTATTCGCTACTCACTTTCTCCTGTTGCTCTCTCTATTAAACTCCCCTCTTCTTCTACTCTGCTACTCACTATTCCTCTCTGCTCTCCTATTCCTCTCTCTTTGCTCTTTTTTTTTTCTCTCACTGTGCTCTCTACTATTGTCATCTTTATTCTTCTCTTCTCTCTCTCTTATTCTTACTCCTATAACTTTTACTCTCTATCTTTTCTTCTATTCCTCTATATACTCACTACTCCCTATTCATCTCCTCTCTATTCCTACTCCTATTCCTTCTCTCTCTATTACCTTCTCTCTTTTTACTCTCTCTATTGCTACTCTTTTCTCCCTACTCATTACTCTCTATTCATTTCCTCCTATTAGCTTCTCCTATTAAGCTACTCTATTATTTCTCTACTCCTTTTTCTCCTGCTACTCCTATCTCTCTATTTCTCCTTTCTTATTCTCTCTCTATTCTCCTTTTTTTTTTCCTATCTCTCTATTATCCTATAAGCTACTCCTATTCTTTCTTCTTTACTCTCTTCTTTCTCTCTATTTCTTCTACTCTTTTCTTCTTTTCCTACTCTGTTTCTCTTTCTCCTTTGTACTCTCTATTACTACTCTCTATTCCTTACTCCTATTTACTCCCTATTTTTACTCTATTAAGCTACTCTCTATTAATCTTCTCCTATTCGTTCTCTATTTCCCTCTCTTCTCTCTACTACTCTCTATCCTTTCTTCTGTTCCTAGTACTCTTCGTCTCTTTTTCTCTATAGTACTCACTATTAAGCTACTCCCTTTCTCTCTCTTTCTCTTTCTCTCCTTTTCTACTCCTATTTCTCTCTCTTCCTATTCTTACTCCTATTCACTCTCCTATTCTCTCTATTCTATTCTTCTCACTACTCCTACTCTCTATTAGTTACTCCTATTGCTACTCTCTTTACTTCTCTATATTAGCACTCTCTATTCACTACTCTCTTTCCTACTCCTTTTTTTTCTCTCTATTAAGCTACTCTCTATTAGCTTTCTCTTACTACTCCTATTTACTATTCTCTGTTAAGCTACTCCCTTTTAATTCTCTCTATTCTACTCTCTTGTTCACTTTTCTCCTCTCCTTTTCCTTACTCTCTTTCTCTCTATTTCTCATACTCCCTATACCATATTCCTTTCTCCTATTAAGTTCCTCTTTCTTTCTCCTTTTTTCTCTATTCACTCTACTCCTATTCATACTCTCTGTTCATACTCCTGGCTACTTCTCTTTTATTCTACTCTCTATACTTTCTTTCTACTCTGTTAGCTACTCCTATTCCTTTTTCTCTTTTCATTTACTCTCTATTATTTTCTCTTCTTTCTCTACTCTCTATTCTACTCCTGTTGCTTCTTCTTTGCTACTCTCTGTTATACTCTGACTACTCACTGTTGTACTTTCTCCCTATTCATTCTCCTCTATCCTTTCTCTGCTACCTTTTTTTCTCTCTCTATTCGCTACTCCTATTCTATCTACTCCTATTAACTACTCTCTATCTGCTCCTCTATTCCTTCCTCTCTTTTTCTCTCCTATCTTACTCTCTATTATCACTCCCTATGCTACTCTCTTTTGCTCTCTGTTTCTCTCTGTTTGTTACTCTCTATTTTCTTTCTTCTATACTCCTTCTTTACTCCTATTAACTACTCTCTATTGCTTCTCTTATAGTCTCTCTATTCTACTCTTACTCTATTCATTTTTCTATCTTTCTTTCTCTATCCCTTTCTCACTACTCTTATTCCTTTCTCCTATTTGTTACTCTCTATTCGCTACTCACTACTCCCTTTTCATTACTCTCTATTCGCTACTCACTACTCCCTATTCGCTACTCTCTATTCGCTACTCCCTATTCATTACTCTCTATTCGCTACTCCCTATTCGCTACTTCACTACTCTATATTCGCTACTCCCTATTCACTACTCACTATTCGCTACTCACTATTCGCTACTCACTACTCTCTATCCGCTACTCACTACTCTCTATTCGCTACTCCCTATTTGTTACTCTCTATTCGCTACTCACTACTCCCTATTCGCTACTCTCTATTCGCTACTCCCTATTCGCTACTCTTTCACTACTCTATATTCGCTACTCTCTATTCACTACTCTCTATTCGCTACTCTCTATTCGCTACTCACTACTCCCTTTTCATTACTCCCTATTCGCTACTCTCTATTCGCTACTCTCTATTCGCTACTCTCTATTCGCTACTCCCTATTCGCTACTCTCTATTCGCTACTCCCTATTCGCTACTCTCTATTCGCTACTCCTATTCGCTACTCCTATTCGCTACTCGCTACTCCTATTCGCTACTCCCTATTCGCTACTCCCTATTCTCTATTCGCTACTCTCTATTCGCTACTCCTATTCGCTACTCTCTATTCGCTACTCTCTATTCGCTACTCCCTATTCGCTACTCCCTATTCGCTACTCACTACTCCCTATTCATTACTCTCTATTCACTACTCCCTATTCATTACTCTCTATCCACTACTCCCTATTCGCTACTCCCTATTCGCTACTCCCTATTCGCTACTCCTATTCGCTACTCTATTCGCTACTCTCTATTCGCTACTCTCTATTCGCTACTCCCTATTCGCTACTCCCTATTCGCTACTCACTACTCCCTATTCATTACTCTCTACTCACTACTCCCTATTCATTACTCTCTATTCACTACTCCCTATTCACTACTCCCTACTCCCTATTCGCTACTCCCTATTCATTACTCCCTATTCGCTACTCCCTATTCGCTACTCACTACTCTCTATTCGCTACTCCCTATTCGCTACTCTCTATTTGCTACTCCCTATTTGTTACTCTCTATTCGCTACTCTCTATTCGCTACTCCCTATTTGTTACTCTCTATTCGCTACTGTCTATTCGCTACTCACTACTCTCTATTCGCTACTCCCTACTCTCTATTCACTACTCCCTATTCGCTACTCTCTATTCGCTACTCCCTATTCGCTACTCACTATTCGCTACTCACTATTCGCTACTCACTATTTGTTACTCTCTATTCGCTACTCTCTATTCGCTACTCACTACTCACTATTCGCTACTCACTACTCCCTATTCACTACTCTCTATTCGCTACTCCCTATTCATTACTCTCTATTCGCTACTCTCTATTCGCTACTCACTACTCCCTTTTCATTACTCTCTATTCGCTACTCTCTATTCGCTACTCACTACTCCCTATTCGCTACTCTCTATTCGCTACTCCCTATTCGCTACTCTCTCACTACTCTATATTCGCTACTCTCTATTCACTACTCTCTATTCGCTACTCTCTATTCGCTACTCACTACTCCCTTTTCATTACTCCCTATTCGCTACTCTCTATTCGCTACTCTCTATTTGCTACTCTATTCGCTACTCTCTATTCGCTGCTCTTTTCGCTGCTCTCTATTAAGCTGCTCTTTACTCCTCTCTATTAGTTCTCCTATTCGCTACTCACTACTCCCTATTCGCTACTCCCTATTTGCTACTCTATATTCGCTACTCCCTATTCGCTACTCCCTATTCGCTACTCACTACTCCCTATTCATTACTCTCTATTCACTACTCCCTATTCATTACTCTCTATTCACTACTCCCTATTTGCTACTCCCTATTCGCTACTCACTACTCTCTATTCATTACTCTCTATTCGCTACTCCCTATTCGCTACTCCTATTCTCTATTCGCTACTCCCTATTCTCTACTCCTCTATTCGCTACTCTCTATTCGCTACTCTCTATTCGCTACTCTCTATTCGCTACTCACTACTCCCTATTCGCTACTCTCTATTCGCTACTCCCTATTCGCTACTCCCTATTCGCTACTCCCTATTCGCTACTCTCTATTCGCTACTCCCTATTCGCTACTCACTATTCGCTACTCACTACTCCCTATTCACTACTCTCTATTCGCTACTCTCTATTCGCTACTCCCTATTCGCTACTCCCTATTCGCTACTCTCTATTCGTTACTCTCTATTCGTTACTCTCTATTCGCTACTCTCTATTCGCTACTCTCTATTCGCTACTTTATTCACACACACACACACTCACACAATGTTACACACACACAGTTACACACACTGTTATTTCATTCATCTGCATATATATAAATATTTAATAGTTGCTTTTTATATACATTAAATGATCTGAATGAAAAGATGAAACTGAAGTGTTTAATTAGCATTTATTCACACAAACCTGTTAAAATTGTAGCAGAATCATACACACACACACACACACAGTATTATTATATATTATATATGAACAGTTATTCTAGCATCAGCGTGCAAACAATAACATTATTAATAAAGTAAAATTAATCATATAGACTCAATTCTGTAAATTATTAATTATATTCATAAAACTCATGTTAAGTCAAATAAACATGTCAAGTTGAAGAAACACAAACACTTTTAACTTCAAAACAAAATCAGTATTAATTCACGTCTCTAACACATTTGTTTAGTTTATAAGTAAACTTCTTTCCTTTTCCCACAGACGTCACATTATTTACAAAAATATATAAATCTCTAACATGAGTACTGAGCCTCTACTGCAGCGGCATTCAGGCTGCGGGCCACGCCCCCGATGGGCGGAGCTAATACTGTAGTGTGTATGTTACTGTAGAATAATCGCCAAAAAATAATTACTGAAATATAGAAATAAGTAAATAAGAAAACATCCATTTACATCACGACTCTAACGACATTTCATTTCATTTTTGTTGCATTACAGAACAAACTTATTTTTTTAATTTCTTATTTAATTCTTATTTTACTATATTATTATATCGGCCAAAGTTATAGCTGATATAAAGACAAAATGTTTGTGTTGTCTCATTTTAAATCTGATTCACTCTTGTTTAAAACACTTTAATCTGATGAACTATTTTGCATATTTACATATTAGATTTAAAAGTAGTAAAAATGTTTTAAATAATTTGTAATGAACATCAGTGTTGGAGAAGATTACATTTTCATGTCATGATACAGGCCTGCTATAATTCTGTCATTTATATTTCTACAGTTTTATTATTTAATTCTGTAATTTATTAGACATTTAAAACTAACCCTCGTAGTCACTCTATTCAGGATTATGGGATTGTTCTCTCTAATTTAAAGCCCCTTAGAAGATGGTTCCTAAAAATGCTGCCTATCTAGGGACCCTACTCTGTAATGGGGCAATTTTACATTTTCATTACTGTGTGTGTAAAATTTTGTTGCAAAGTGTAAAATTGACAATCAGCCAATGAAAAGATGATACAGAAAAATCAAACACCTGAAACACCCCATAATATTCTCACATATGTGACGTTACTGTAAAACTCTGATCAGAAAAAGCAGCAGCATGAAAACAAGACTTTTATAACTGCTAATAAAAGGCCATGATGAGTGAACACACTAGCAAAACTCTCTCTCACACACACACACACACGCACGCACGCAAACACACATATACACGCACACATACACAAGCACACTCAGCCATAGTTGTAGGTGAAGTTGTAGCTGCTGGGCTCTTTGGGAATAGGGGGTGGAGCCTCAGGTATGCTAATATTCTCCAGGTCCAGGAGGCGGAGCTTCATCTCCATGCTGATGAGCGTGTCAAGGTCACTGCGGGTCAAATCACTGCACATCTCCTTCCCCATTAACACACTAAGTCCGTCCATCCATATACAGTACTGCACACACACACACACACACACATTAACACGCATGTGTAATATAAACGTGTGTGATGTGTTCCCTGCTGGTGATCATCATGAATAATAAAATAATTAGAGAGAGACAAACCTCATATTTACTCGGAGCCACAAAGTTCAGAGCTTCATCGGGATCATACAGAATTGAGAAGGCCAACTCTAAAACATCCTACACACACACACACACACACACACACACACACACACACACCATCATCATCAGCACTAAATTGATAAACATCTATTTGATACTTTTTGATTTTATATAATTTTTTATAATATTTTTTATAATTTAATAATATATTTTATAATAAGATTAGTAAAATTTAATACTTTTATAATTCTTAGATTCTACATTTTGTGTGTGTGTGTGTGTGTGTGTGTGTGTGGTTCTGTTTGAGTGCACTCTTCTCCTTCATGTGTGGACAGTCTTTTCCCGTCACCACAGATTTTATATCACACACTGGTACTGAACATGGAGGAGAAAACTGTTATTTTAAAGAAACAGCATTTTGATTGTAGATAAACTAAACTAATGGCTGAGAGATTACCACAATACACAATCCAACACAAACACTGTTGTGTCTGCAAATTTTATTTGTTGTTCAAAGGTAAATGGTCTGCACTTATACAGCACCTTTTAACCTTAACGGTCCTACAAAGCACTTTACTGTTTCTCATTCACCCTTCACTCTCTCACACTCACACACACACACACAAGGTGCTAGGGGTTCTTGCCCAAGGTGGTTCAATCCAGGGATTGAACCACCAACCCTGGGATTAGTTGATTAGCACCAACCTCGCTCCACCTGAGCCACAGCCGCCTCGCTGCTTGTTTAGTTTTATTTTGTGGTAAATCTTTTGTGCTCAGGCAGTTTGGGTTCATTTTGTGATAACGAAATTTAGATTTAGTTCTGATCAATTTGGATAGTTCTATAGTATCTTCTGTGTTGTGGTAATTATGGTTAATTTTGTGGAACACTTGGATAGTTTTTGGTAAGTTTAAATTGCTTTCTAGTAAATTTGAATGTTGTTTGAGTGTAATGTTGGCTGTTTTGTTGTAAAAGTGATTGTTTTGTGGTACATTTTTGTGTTGTGGTCATTCTGGCTCATACTGTGATAAATTTGGTTTATTTTGTGCTAAATGCTAATTGTTTAATTATTAATTTTTTGTATTGTGGTAAATTGTTTTTTTGTTTTAGTAAATGTAGATTGTTTTGGTAAATTTGTGTTGTGTTGTGGTAATTTTGCAGTGTATCTCTCTCTTTGGAGACATTACTCAGATGCTAATTTTAGCAAGTGTAGCTATGGGCTTTATAAGTTTACACTAGCACCAAGGTAATGCTAGTTACATGGCTTGAAGTCAAAGAAAACTTTTATTACAAAAATGTATATGAAATATGGGGTTTTGCTTCTCTCACTTTTATCGGTGAGCATTTCATAAGGCACTTCACCCTGCGGAGACTCGTCCAGATCACCATAATGTAGAACTTTATGGTTTAGAGATAAACGACAGAACCAAAACTTCTCTGAAAAGCCAAAGAGTTACAATTGATTTGCTTGAAAATACTGATTATGCACAATATAACTTAAAAACATGACTTATATAGTATATAATCTATAGCACTACTAATAATACTAATAAAGTTGACCTTGTCTGCGTCGGTGTGCGAGTTTCCTGAAGCAGCTCCCCTCACACAGCCGATTCAGTCTCTGCTGTTTAATCAGCTCCAAAATCTCCGGCTGGATCCTTTCACGCAGCTCACTGTTACACACACACACAGACAGACAGACAGAGGTGTGAATTCCAGTAATTCACTAACATCTAAACTCAACTTTAACTTCAAGAATGAACAGGAATATATATGTGTGTGTGTGTGTGTGTAAATAAAACTCATATGATCGAAGCAGAATGGAAGTGGTTATACAGGGGGAGTGACTACACATGAGTGTGGGTATACAGTATAGGGGGTGTGGATGTTGAGGGGTGTGGTTATACAGGAGGCATGGTTATAGATGAGTGTGGTTATACAGGGGACTGATTATACATGAATGTGGGTATACAGTATAGGGTGTGTTGTTGTAGAGGGGCATGGTTATAGATGAGTGTGAGTATACAGTATAGGGCATGGGTAACCGGCCCGCTAGAGGGTTCAATCCGGCCCGCAGGACGAATTTTAAAAGTGGAAAAAAATATGCATAAAAGACACGAACTTGTCATTTTTAATAAAATGCTATTCCTAAATTATTCCGCTAGGGGGTAAAAGACGCGGCACATCTCTGGGACTGAACAGCAGATGGAAGCAATGCGACGTCTGCTGTTTGTTATCACGGAGTAGTCTACTCTATTGTCTACTCGTCCCCACATCCTCATTAACCAAAATGTCTGCTAAAAAGCAGAAAAGTGGATACAGAGTGTAGAGTTTTCCATGAAAAATGGACCGCTTCCTATTTATTCACAGAGATGAATGGGTAATAGTTAAAAAAAGTGCAATTTAATGTTAGTCAACAGCTTCAGTACAAAAGAGTTTGGTTTGGTGGAATCCTATTGTTCATGCAATGCCATAAATTTTAAAGTCAAATAGTATATTTTTCAGTTCCAAATACCTGTGAAGTTTTTTTTTTGCATTTGTACAAACACTGTGAGCAGTTGTAATGCACATATAATTGAATGATAATCAGAAGCAAATTGCACATGTTTGTCTTAAGAAATCTGAGGTTGCTCATGAAATATTTTATAAAAGGATATTTCATTAAATATAAATGTCTTTGCATGAAAGCAAAACATGGACATTTGTTATTTATAGGTGATTATACCATGATTTTTTTTTTTTAATAAAATTTAAGGAAAAATATTGTGTAAAAAATTTTGTAAAAAAAAATAGGTTTTTTTTTTAATAGGTGTGTTTTTAGATTAGTGTTGTTATTAAAATATTTTTTGTTTTGTTTTTGTGTTTTTTTTTAATAATTTATTTTAAATTTTAGTATAATAAATTTTTTTTTTTTTTTTTAGAGGGACTAATTTTATTTTTTATTTTTTGTTTATAAATGTTTTTTATAATTAAGGTTATGGTGGTATTTTATTATTTTGTGTGTTTTGTTTGTGTTTAATTAAGTTTTTGGTTTTGTTGGGAGGGTTTGTTTTTATTATATTTTGTAAAAAAATAAGGTTTTTTTTTTTTAAAGGGGCGTGGTTATATGTGAGTGTGTGTATACAGTATAGGGGGTATTGTTGTAGAGGCGTGGTTATAGAGAAGTGTGAGTATACAGTATAGGGGGTGTGGTTGTAGGGGGCATGGCTATATAGTAGTGTGGGTGTATGGTAGTACAGGGCAGTAGTTGTAGGGGCGTGGTTATAGATGAGTGTGGGTATACAGTATAGGGTGTGTGGTTGTTGAGGGGGCATGGTTATATATGTGTGTGTATACAGTATAGGGGGGTATTGTTGTAGAGGGGGCGTGGTTATAGAGGAGTGTGAGTATACAGTATAGGGGGTGTGGTTATACAGGGGCGTGGCTATAGAGGAGTGTGGGTATACAGTATAGGAGGTGTAATTGTAGAGGGGCGTGGTTATAGATGAGTGTAGGTATACAGTATAGGGGTGTGGTTGAAGAAGGGGGTGTGGTTATGGAGTGTGTATGAGTTTCTCACATGATGGGTGCAGAGTGGAAGTCGTCCTGGTTCACCCTCTCAGAGTGTCTCAGTCTCAGGATTTCTGAGTAACTCAAATTGTAAAGCTTAACCTTCAACTGATCCAGAGTCAGTGGCTTCATCGCTAACACACGCACAATCTGCTCCCGGACCACCTGCATCACCTGCACACACACGCACCATTTATTTTTATATATACATATTTATATACATATATACACACCCCCTCATGGATTGAGACCTTTGCAGGGGTTTGTGAACCTCAGGACTGTCACTGTGAGTCACACACGCTCAGTAGATCCACCCTTAGAGAACAGATCTGAGGAGAAAGCTCAGACAAAGAGTGATCTTAAACACCTCCATGAAATGTACAAAAAAGGCTAAGCGTACCCTGCTCAGATCAGGGTGAACAGTACACGCTCCTGGAGCCAGACCTGGGGGTGGAGTCTTCAGCCGAGCATCTGGTCACTAGGACACCACCATAACCCTGTCACACTCTGCCTGTAAGCTGAAGGATGGGGAAACTGCTGGCTTGTGGAATGTCACCTCGCTGGCAAAGAGCCTGAGATAGCATGTGAGATGGAAAGATCTGGACTAGATATAATCGTTTTTACATCCACACATGCAACAAGGGCTCCAATACCAAACTTCTTCATCAAGATTGGACTCTCTCCTACTTCAAAGGTCCCTCAGGAGGGTGTGGAGATACTCATCAATCCAAGGTTGAGGACCTCACAGCTGGACTTTTTCACAAGAGGGTAGCCTCAGTAAGAGTTCCAGTCTCAGGGAGGACAAATCTGACTGCTGTTTCTGAGTAAAATCCAAATAGCAGTTCGGAGCAAGTTCCTGGAGAAAGTGGAGTAGATGCAGAAGAGGGAACCTCCAACTGATTACATAGTGATCCTGGTGGAATTCAGTGCCGATGTTGGGAGCGATGGAGACATGTGGAGTGATGGGGCTTGGAGCTGGAGTCCGTGGCCAGGGACAGAGAAATCTGGATTGACCTTCTCAGCCTGTTGCCATAGCAACCCCCCACAAGGAAAAGCAGAAGGAAAATGAATAAATGAATGAATCAATGTACACACACACACACCTTGTTGAAGTCCTCAGTCGTGGCTCTCATCTCCTTCCATGTTTTATTAAGCAGCTGGATGCAGACACAGAAAAACTCCTCCCACGCTCGATCATGAGTGAAGAACATCGGGTGGTAATCATTACAGCCTTCATTTGCTACACAAACACACACATACACACACACACACACACACAAACATTTACTTTTCCATTTATTTTATCTTAGTGTGTGTTTAAAAGTTATTTGTGTGTGTATATTGTGTGAGCATTGTGTGTGTATTGATTGTGTGTTGGGTGTGTATTATATGTGTATTGCGTGTTTGCATTGTGTGTGTGTATTGTGTGTGTGTGCACTGTGCGTGTGCATTGTCTGCGTGTATTGCATCTATGTATTGTGTGTGTGTATTGCGTATGTGTTACGTACGTAGTTCTCCAACCTGTAGTATTTCACACAACATTCTCGTCAGCTCAATCACACACCGACCAAACGGACACTCGTGTTTATCCTCACGACTGCTGTTCTCTAGAACAATCTGATACACACACACAGATATGAAAACACTTATACAGTCTCCCTAGAAACTGTAGGAACACGAGGCTGGTTCACGTGTGTGTGTTCTACACCAAAGACATCTGGGTTTGAGATGAAAAGATGGAGATGAGACGAGAGGATTTCAGATTTTATTTCCTGATATTTACATCTAGACGTGTTAAACACCATAAAACGCAGAACCTTTTGTATCAGAACACAATTTTTAGGTGAGCAAAAATCTTTAAGTAAATAACACTTAATATTTGGTTGCATTTCCCTTTTACTCGCAGTAACTGCATCAATCCTGTGACTCACTCACACCAAACTGCTGGTTTCTTCTTCTGAGAAGCTTCTCCAGGATTTTACTGCAACTTATTTGTTTCAGGGGGTTTCTCCCTTCAGTCTCCTCTTCAGGAGGTGAAATGCTGATTAGTTGGGTTAAGGTCTGCTGATTGACTTGTCCAGTCTAAAACATTCCACTTTTCCCCCTGATGAAGTCCGGTGTTGAGGTGGAAGTGTGTTTTGGATCGTTGTCTTGCTGCATGATGAAGTTCCTTCTCATTCATTTGGATGTGTTTCTCTGTAAAATGTTCCCGTAAACTTGCGAATTCTTTCTGCTGATACCATCATCAATGGTAGTTTCATTATCAATAAATATTAGTGAGAATGTCCAGAAGCAGCCATGCAAGCCAAAGTCACGACGCTACCTCCACCATGTTTCACAGATGAGCTTGTAAATGGTAAATAAATGGTCTGCACTTATGATAATGATGAATGCCTTTTTTGTCATTGCACAGCTTTATAAAAAAAGAAAAATTTAATATAGCGCCTTTTAACCTTAGCAGTTCTACAAAGCGCTTTACACTGTTTCTCACTGATCCAGTCACACACTCACACGTCATGAATGACAGCAGAAGCTGCCATCAGAAGCGACGTGGGGTTCAGTGTCTTGCCCAAGGAGGCACATGGGCCGGGTATCAAGCTGCTGGGATTCTTTCTCCACACTTCAGCTGTTGTTTTCCTTGGCCGACTCGTTCGGTGTCTGTTGCTCAGTACACCAGTGGTTCCTTTCTTTTTCAGCACATTCCAGATTATTGTATTGGCTATACACAATGTTTATTTAATGCCTCTGATTGATTTTCCCTCTTTTCTCAGCTTCAAAACAGCTTCCTTTTCTCCCATAGACATCTCTCTAATCTTCATGTTGGTTTATCCTTTTTAACAACAAATCCAGGTGAAACCCAGGGCTCAAACCAAGAGTAGATTTTCAGAGGAATTCATTCTTTAAACAATAAATTTAACAGGACACACCTGGACAGCAAGAAACACCTGTTAATTGTATGTTCCAATATTTTTGCTCACCTGAAAAAATGGGTGGGTTCAAACAAAAGGTGACATGTTCTAAGTTGTTTAACACATGTAGATGTAAATATTAGGATGAAATGAAGTGTATAGAAAAAACAAAAACCTGGCCTTGTTCTTTCAATAGTTTTGGACTGTATATACACACTAGAAATAAATACACTGCTGATAATAAATGTGTGATTAAGGCACTGAGACTCTGCATCTTAAATCCAGTTCGAACACATAGTAAAACACACACACGAGAGTGTAGTGTAATTGGATGTGTACATCTGTGTGTGTGTGTGTGTGTGTGTGTTACCCGTGTGTAGGTATCAGGGTGGATTTTAGCGAGATAGAGCATGTTATCGAGGGCCAGAAGTCCCGGAGGAGTCTGAGTGAAGTCCAGCGCAGGGTTTACACCGTTCTGTAATACACACATCAGTACACATTTCTTCTTTCTCTCTGTGTGTGTGTGTGCATGTAGGTGTGTGAGACTCACAATAAAGCCAAGCAATTTGTAGTCTTTAGTGTAAAGAGCTTTTCTCTTCTCAGTGCCCGTCGGGTCACTTTCACCATCAAATGCCAACCTGCGCAACTCAAACAGAGCGTCTCTCTGAGCCTGAACACATACACACACACACGCACACACACATACACACACACCTTAGGTAAATGCAGACGGGTGCCAATATTTAACAGCATCCAGTAGAACAATGTTGTGAATATCGTCATTTAGAATGTATTGGAATTTATTTCACCTTCTGATTACTTTTTACTACTGCTACTACTACTAATAATAATAATAACAATAAGCCTGTTTTGAGTAAAGCTATTTATAATAAAATGAATAAAGATATATATTCTATAAAGAAATAAATAAACAATGACCCACATAACGGAGCATATGTGTTGTTATGAACACGGTTTAAGAAGTGCTGCTACAGGCTGAAGCACTGACTGACTGAAGTCAGATGTAAATTATGTCACCTGATCATTTGGGTCCATTTTGGTCATCATTCGCTCCTCCAAAAGGTTAAAGGTCAAAACCTGCAGTACGTACAGTTGGTGTGCCATTTCAGCTTTAATCGGCCGATTCCCACGAATTATGTGCTGCAGAGAAGATTGAAATATAAACATTTCATAAATGTGTAAATAAATCATGTGTAAATTTGGACCAGAACCGGGAGCTTAAATCACCGATCCTCTTTTTAATCCACTTCACTGAATTTATTCATTATATATATACTGTACACACTCAGGGTGAGTTTCACTACTGTCTTCCCCTTGGTCAAGTCCCCTTGGTCACTTGAGAAAAGTTTGTTAGTATGAGCATTAAAGCATTAAGAGTTAATAAAAAACACTTACATTGAGGATGATGGAGCGCAAATGCTTCTGTATCAATGTACTGGCCATTTCCTACAACACACACACACACACAGAATGTTTAAATATTTTGTTATTAGTGAGATATAAATAAAAACATTTCCAGTGTGCAGTAAATGGAGATGAACACTAGACTCTGATCAATTAATTTTATTTATTTATTATTAGAATTTGCTTTTAGTTTTAGACTCTGTGTGTGTGTGTGTGTGTGTGTGAGTGATGTTCAGTGAAGCTGTTGTGTACCTGACAGTGTGTTAACATTCGCATTGTCTTTTTGTTTATTTTGTTGATTTTTAATAAACAAACAAATAAGTAAACAAGGACCAAAACTGATATTGTAAATCACAAAAATAATAAACAAACACACTGCAGACTTAACCACAAAGAAATTGTGATGATGAAAAGCATTGTGGGAAAGACAGTGATGAAGATGATGATGATGATGTTGATGATGTTGAAAATGATGAGGATGATGATGAGTACTCACAGAAAAACATGAAGCTCCACAGTGCACTCTGTATGGAAGGATGAGGAAGAGAGATAAAGAGATGAGAAGAGAGATGGAGAATTAAAAGATGAAGGAAGAGTAATAACAAGATGTGGAAAAGGGATGACATGGTAGAGGAATAATTACAGATGCTTACTGTGTGTGTGTGTGTGTGTGTGTGTATGTGTTTGTGTGTGTGAGTGTGAGTGTGTGTGTGCGTGTGTGTGTGTGTACCTGGCGTCTATCCTCAGGTGCCTTAAGGAACAGAGCGTTGATCAGGGCGATGGCGTATGTCTGAATCTCCTGATTGGACCTGAGATCAGACAGACAGTTAGACGTATCTCGCTCTTCAGCTCCTCTCATTGTCTAATCATCACTCCGGCTCCGTCCCAAACACCACAGTTCCTCACTACATAGTGTTCTTATTACAAAATCTGACATTGTACACACACAGAGCGCCCTGTTTAAAAGGTATGTGGGGAATTTGCGGGTATTCAGAGTCGGTTGCGCAGCTGCTTGAGAGAGCTTCAGGTTCAGATAATTAAAATCACCTGCATAAAGTTCACATCTGGGTGAAGTTCACGCCTCTGAAGTTGGCAGATTTTTCTGGAGTAGAAGCGTCTGAGACGAGCGTCTAGACCAAACACAGACACTCGCCTTATAAATTCACTCCTCCAGACAAGACACTGTGATGTATGGGACTCTGCCGTGTGTAGTGTAGTGTGTGGTGTGTATGTGTGTGTGCGTGTGTGTTAGAGGTGTGTGTGTATGTGTGTGTGCAGTGTGTCTGCGTGTGTGTGTGTGTGTAAGTGCTCACACTTGCAGGTGTGTGATGAGCTGTGTGATGGGGATCTCCTGAGCGATGCGGTGGTACAGAGTGCAGCTGTTCAGCACCATGCTCTCCAGCACAGCCAGAGAACGCTGCAGTATCGACACGTCTACCAGCGGCTGGGTCACATGACCCGCGATCTGAGCAAGACACACCCACAAACTCCGTTACTACACAAAAGGAGCCTATATCACCACTGTTAATATTAATAACCTCAACAGTAATATCATAGAAGCAGAGAAAGAGAGAGACAGAGAAAGATATAGATAACCTGGTGACGGTTGCTAGGAAACAGCAGGGACTCAGAACTGGAATGTGAGATGTCTTTACACTTCATTTATCAACTTCACATTCAATCACCTCTCACTGTAACCCTGCCCCCACACTGACCACACCCTTAACTCTAACCCCACACACACACTGAACACACCCCTTGCTGTAACCCCACCCACACTGACCACACACTGACCACACCCTTAACTATAACCCCACCCACATTGGCCACGCCCCTCACTAAAACCCCACACACTGACCAGACCTTTAACTCTAATCTTACCCACCACACCCCTCACTATAACCCTGCCCACTGACCACACCCCTGTGTGTGTTTGTGTGTGTTTGTGTGTGTGTGTGTGTGTGTGTGTGTGTGTACATGCCTGTTTAATGAAGGATAGTGAGATCATATCCCAGGATACGATGCCGTGATCCATCAGCTCCAGAAATGCAGTAAGTGTGAAGGCTAACATCTCACCAAAACTTTAACACACACACAAAACATATAATAAATCATTACACTACACATTAGGAACACAGCTTGGGAAATGAAGACACCTGTAGTAGTGCAGTTGTGACTGCTGATGTGACTGAGAAGATATTTCAGTGTGGTACATTATGATGGTGTGTTAGCATGAGTGTGTTAGCATGGTGTGCTAGCGCGTGTGTGTGTGTGTGTGTGTAACTCACTGCGTGCCGCTCTCCACCAGTCGTGCCAGTGTGTTCATTCCCTCGATGTTAATGAACTCAGTGGCGAAGGAGGGGTCCGCCGAGAGCTTGGCCATTTCCTTCAGTGCCTCCAGACGAGCATCGATGCTCAGAGACTGAATTCTGTCCAGGAGCTGACGAGCCGCTCGAGCCTAATCAACACAAACACACAAACAAATCGACACAAAAAACAATAAATCCCAATAAATTAAATCAATTCTCTCATCCAGAGTAAATAATCAGGTGTGTTATTATTATAATCACAGACTGTGAATATTAAAATCCCTTGAATCCTTTAAATCCCAGATCATATCTCAATGTTCTAATATTCCTCACATCAGCAGGTTTAATATCAACCTGAGACGAGAAAGAAAATAAATATTTTAGATTAAGATCATATTTAGATTAGACAATGTTTTGAGGGAAATTGTGAATATTTACGGGAGAGATGGCTAATCTCAGGATGCTGCCGTTCTTGATTTCTCCACGGCTCTGAAATACACAAACATCAGTGTAAATCACTCTAATTACACACACTCTCTCCAAATCATGCACATGTGTGTGTACGCATTTGTGTGTGTGTGTGTGAGTGTGTGTGCGTGTGTGTACGTGTGTGTGTGTGAGTGTTTGAGTGAGTGTGTGTGAGTGTGTCTGAGTGTGTGTGTGTGTGCGCGTGAGTGTGTATATAGTGTGCATGTGTGTGTGTGTATGTGTGTGTGTTGTGTGTGTGTGTCTGAGTGTGTGTGTGTGTGTGTGTGTGTGTGTGTGTGTGTGTGTGTGTGTGTGTGTGTGTGTATGTGTGTGTGGTGTCGGTGTGTGTGTGTGTGTGTGTGTGTGTGTGTGTGTGTCTGAGTGTGTGTGTGTGTGTGTGTGTGTGTGTGTCGTGTGTGTGTGTGTGTGAGTGTGTGTGTGTGGTTGTGTGTGATGTGTGTGTGCAGTGTGTGTTGTGTGTGTGTGTGTGTTGTGTGTGAGTGTGTGCATGTGTGTGTGAGTGTGTGTGTGTGTGTGTGTCTGAGTGTGTGTGTGTGTGTGTGTGTGTGGTGTGTGTGTGTGGTGTGTGGTGTGTGTGTTGTGTGTGTGTGTGTGTGTGTGTGTGTGTGTGTGCTGTGTGTGTGTTGTGTGTGTGGGCGTGTGTGTGTGTGTGTTATGTGTGTGTGTGTGTGTGTGTGTGTGTGTGTGTGTGTGTGTGAGTGTGTGTGTGTGTGTGTGTGTGTTGTGTGTGTGTGTGCATGTGTGTGTGTGTGAGTGTGTGTGTGTGTGTGTGAGTGTGTGATATGTGTGTTGTGTGTGTGTGTGTGTGCTGTGTGTGTGTCGGTGTGTGTGTGTGGGTGTGTGTGTGTGTGTGTGGTTGGGGTGTTGTGTGGGTGTGTGTGTGGTTTTGTGTGTGAGTGTGTGCATATGTGTGTGTGTGTGTGTGTGAGTGTGCGTGTGCTTGTGTGTGTGTGTAGTGTCTGAGTGTCTGAGTGTGTGTGTGTGTGTGTGTGTCTGTGTGTGTGTGTGTGTGTGTGTGTGTGTGTGTGTGTGTTACCTGTTCGGTGATATAAAGCTGAGCTCCATCAGCGTAGCGTAAAGCGAACTGCTCTGAACCGGACAGAGACCATCTGATAACACAATCCAATCAAACACAGTGAAAGGTTGAAGACATCTTTACGGGTCCAAGCACAGGATTTTCATGCAGATTTTAATGTGAACTATTTTAGCACAGTTTTGCATTTACATATTTAAAGTAAGTGGGTGGGGATAATGATCCAATCACCCGTAAACAGGTGTTAACAGTCACTAAGCTTGAAAAATCGAACTGTAGGGGGCACTATAATGTCAAACGCAATAATTATTTTTGCCGTGTTTCTTTCTCAATTAGACATAATTAACACCTTAGTACACGTGCAATAGGTAAGTTGATTATTTTCCTACAGCAGCATGTCCCTAAGTGTTTTATTCTTGTTATACCACAGTAATTTATCTGATCGATGATTCCTTTTTTTAATTATTTAAGAACACATACACTTTAACCCTCTTACCCCGTAAGGCCAAAAAACCGGCTTGCTCGACTTTGATCTATTCCCGTAAGGACGATACACCGGCATTACTCTGCTATGATTCCTTACTTATTTAATTATTAGTTTTTGACCTGGACGTTTGATGACGTCATGACGTCAGGACGTGATTACGTTATTACATCGTCATTACAATGAAGATCCAAGCGTGAATATTGGTGTAATAGTAGAAGTGAACTAAAAATGCCAAAGCGAAAAGCTAATCGTGTTCCAGCTAACGTTACACCTACGGTGAACACAGGTACATCTAAAACATGAAAAAAAGAAAACATACACAGTTACACAGGCGAGAGCGAGGATTCTCTCCTGATTCAGACCCTGATCCGTCTTCATCTTCAGCATCAACCAGTGCGACTGACACTACAGGGGTTTGGAGTCATAACCTGACCATCTCTGTGCATTCGTGAAAACACTACCTGCTGGTCTGATTATCACCAAAAACTTGACTTTTGGCGCTAAAATGCATTTATTTATTTATTATTTACTTGAATTTATTCAAAGGCCTTGACCACGCTGATGCTTGTATGGTACTTCTAAACGAGTAGAAGGATTTTAGCGAGCATTTTTCGTTAATAATTTCGTTAATAATTGTGCTCTAAGTGAAGTAAAAACACTGAACTGCTTAATTTTCAAAGTAATATTACACAAATACATTATTATAAGTTGTTTCAAGGCCTAAAAATGTTCAAATTAAAATGTTGATTTTGTGGTCAATTTTGGTCCGGGAACTCAGGGTTGGTGTGCTGTTTCTATGGGGAATATAGGGTTGTGGGACATAATTCTGTGGGAACTTAGGGGTAAGAGGGTTATGCTGAGTGCACACTGCACCATTGCAGCACAGATTTCGCATTGATTACTTGCTGAATGTTCCTGTGGCAACAGCTCGCATAGCATAAACGGTTCAGCAATTTTCTTCTGCAAGCGTTTGCTGAGCCGCCGACATTTTCAAACACGGTTGATTTTTTTTTTTTTACGATGAAAAGCCAATGATTCTGAGAGGAAATCAAATTTACCTCCTGTGATGTGCAGCACATGCCTGAATCTGGCTCAATCCACCTGCTGATCATATAACAACACATTCTCTCTATTCTCTCTCTTTATTCTCTCTCTCTCTTTATTCTCTCTATATTCTGTCTATTCTTTCTTTATTCTCTCTATATTCTCTCTCTGTCTCTTTATTCTCTCTTTATTCTCTCTCTATTCTGTCTATTCTCTCTTTATTCTCTTTATTCTCTCTCTATTCTCTCTATATTCTCTCTATATTCTCTCTATATTCTCTCTCTCTTAATTCTCTCTCTATTCTGTCTATTCTCTCTCTCTATTCTCTCTCTGTCTCTTTATTCTCTCTCTATTCTCTCTCTCTATTCTCTCTTTATTCTCTCTCTATTCTCTCTCTATTCTCTCTATATTCTCTCTCTATTCTCTCTCTTTCTATTCTCTCTATAGTCTCTGTTTATTCTCTCTCTATTCTCTCTTTATTCTGTCTATTCTCTATTTATTCTCTCTATATTCTCTCTCTATTCTGTCTATTCTCTCTCTATTCTCTCTCTCTTTATTCTCTCTTTATTCTCTCTATAGTCTCTGTTTATTCTCTCTCTCTATTCTCTATTTATTCTCTCTATATTCTCTCTTTATTCTCTCTCTATTCTCTCTTTATTCTGTCTATTCTCTCTTTATTCTCTCCATTCTCTATCTATTCTCTCTCTGTCTCTTTATTCTCTCTCTATTCTGTCTATTCTCTCTTTATTCTCTGTCTCTTTATTCTCTCTCTACTCTCTCTATTTATTCTCTCTCTATTCTCTCTTTATTCTCTCTCTATTCTCTCTCTATTCTCTCTCTATTCTCTGTTTATTCTCTCTCTCTATTCTCTCTATAGTCTCTGTTTATTCTCTCTCTATTCTCTTTATTCTCTGTATTCTCTCTCTTTATTCTCACTGTCTAATCTCTCTCTCTTTATTTTCTATCTATTCTCTCACTCTCTTTATTCTCTCTATTCCCTATTTTTATCCTCTCTCTTTATTCTCTCTATTCTCTCTCTTTAATCTCTCTTTTTACTCTCTTTATTCTCTCTCTTTATTCTTTCTCTCCACGTTAATAAGAGAAAAAAGCAGAAGCCAGGAAACAATAAAGAGGTGTAAACTCCTCTGTCCTGAAAATGTGGAAAACTTGAAGGTACAGCTTCACCTCTGAGTGTTACACAGCGCTGACACTGGAGACTCCTTCCATGTTACATAAACACATTTCTCCTTCCTTCAGGAAAACATCACTGTATCGATATCTATTCATTTACTCGGTTTATTATCAGTGAAGCATGCGCTGTACGCGTCCCAGTGAACGTACCGTTACTATAGAAACCATAACCATATTATAGCGAGTGCATTAATATAAACCTGCGCTACTCTCAGAGCTGCTGTTATAGAGAACTAATCACCACCTTCTGACCCAATCACAATCCAGAACTGTGGTGTAATGTTAACCAATATCCTGCTGTTTCATTAATAAACACTGTATTCAGTTGTATTCACTCACCCATCACACACCTCTCTTATGATGGAGGAGAGCGGCTTTTTCTGCAAAACACACACACACACACACACACACACACACACCGATGATGACAGAATTACAGAATAAATCATTACTAATGAGAGGATGAGGAGATTATGGGGTTCTAACCTGGTCGATCTCAATAAGCTGTGCGTTTGCTCCGGGCCACTCGACGGCCACTTTCACGATGTCTGACGGTGGTGGCATCCTACACACACACACACACACACACACACTGCTTTATTTTACAGATTAGAGAGAAAACATACAGGCTCCTCAGCTTTTTCCTGTGATTGCATCAGAGTTGATTTTCCTCTGTGTGTGTGTGTGTGATGTCAGGATTCTCAAATCTGTTAAAACTACAGAAAGTGAAAGAGTGTGAGGAGGAAAAAAGAACCACATCACTGATGTCACTTCCTGTGTGTTTAATTTGAAAAGTTTTCTTTTCAAATGTATTCTTTTTTCTTCATCTTCTTCTTCTTGTTATTATTATTATTTATTATAATTTTTTTTTTTTTTACAATTTATTTAAAATCTGAATGCAAAAGGAAGAGGATGAAGATGATATCAAAACAGTTTTTAACACAATGTAAATGTATAATGTGTGTGTGTGTGTGTGTGTGTGCGTGTGTTCTCGATGACTCATGCATTAGAGAGACTAATGCAGCCTGTGCAGGACTTTATAGTTCTGTGTGTGTGTGTGATGTGTGTGTGTGTGTGTGTGTGTTAATTGTAAAAAACTGCACACTAACTCGTTCAGACAGAAACCTGATGCTGCGCGTGAGGAAGAAATAATGGAGGGATGAACGAAGGGGAAAAAGGAAGTGTATGAAACAGAAAGAGATGATGGAGAGATGTTAGAGGTGTAGATTCAGCCGCATCTCCAACACCAGCTGTCCTTCACACATCCACATCTCACCAATTATCAGTAAATAATCATTCAATCGGTGTTAAATGTTCAGTAACGCTCCTCTGCAGCTGTAACGACACTGACACACACACACACACACACACACACCGATTTTTTTTTCGCGGTTCCGTTCCTTGTGTAACAGTAAACACACACAAACACACACACACACACACACACACACAGATGAAGAGATGGTGAGGTGATGAAGGTGGTGGAGTGATGAGGTGTAATAAGGCGTTATGGAGGTGATGTGAGTACCTGTGTGAGTGAATCAGTGCGCTGTAACGCTGGGAATTCTCCTCCGATTCTCCTCCATACTCATCACATCCTCCTGCAGAGCCGAGGGTTGCCACATCCAGCAATAATACTTCTGTCTCACCCACAGTCACCCCCAAATCCCACATATGCACAAAAAGTGTCTAAGAGACTAATTTGCATATTAACAGAATCCTTAAGATCAACTGCATCAGAATAGGGCACATGACAGTCGCTAATGTCTCAAAAACTGCAGCGAATTTCCTGGTTACACAACTGCACTGTTTCACCATGAAGTATTAGCACATTTATAGAAGGGGTGTATTTATTTATAATCGCACTATCCGGTGTCACCCAGTTGAGGATGGGTTCCCTTCGGAATCCGGATTCTCTCAAGGTTTCTTCCTCATATCGTCTCAGGGAGTTTTCCCTCACCACCGTCACCTCTGGGTGCTCCTTACAGTTAAATTCATACATTTAAAATCAGAATTTGATCAGAATGTGTTCCTGTCTTTACATATTTCTGTAAAGCTGCTCTGGGACAATGTCCACTATTAAAAGCACCATACAAATAAAATTGAACTGAATAAATAAATAAATAAATAACGGAACTCATCCCACTGTACCTGAGCTGATGCTGAATTTATTAAAGTCTAGAATAAACTCAGTTACAAAACAATGATAAACTTCACAAAGTAAAAATAATCTGAATTTATAGCACAGAAGCATAAATGTCTGATAAATTAGGTATGATATATAATATATAATATACACTGTATGAGGTATTCTGAGGACATTATTATTTCAGTCACAAATATTAAATATTTAGCAAAATTTCTGACAGTATGAATAAAAAATAAAAAACCTCCTGATTTTATGACGTGACCAGCTGCTTTGGCTTCTCAAATCTCATTTAAAAAACGCAACGACAACAAACAAACAAACAATAAATTAAAACAAAACAGCATTTCTCAGTAGAAGTGATTAAAAGCATAGATTAAAGGATATGTACAAACCTGGCAACCTTGCTTAAAGTAGGCGGGTCTTAACAGCTGCTTGTTTTCCTATTAGCTGCTCCAAGCGTCAATCACTCTGAGTGGAGGCGGAATTAAAGCAGCCGCTGGTACTGAGAGAAACAAATAATAATAATAACAATAATAAAAATGTTTGTTATAGCACATCTAAAGATGTATAATACGAACACATTAAAAATTTAAATAAACGGAAATATTTATACAAATTATTAACAATATATATAAATCCAATGTTTTTTCAAATTAAATAAATAAATGCACTTCATACTGAGGAGTCGGATTTAGACCTGATGTTTTATAGTTCCCACTCAAAATATTAAATGTAGGATCATGTCCAGTGTGTGTGTGTGTGTGTGTGTGTGTGTGTGTGTGAATGAGCATTAAAATATTTGATATGTGATAAAATACAGAATCAAGTCTTTATTCTTTAATATGATTTCATTTTCAACATTTATAAACATCTGGATATTTTTCAGACAGAAATGAAAGGATAAATAAAGAGTAGGAATAAACACCACATTAACAATAAAGCTCTGAACTGAACAACAAAAATATTTGTTTATATTCAGGAGGAAAAGTTTCTGCAACTGCAACATTACATGTGTAAAATATTATAATAAGAGGAAAAGCTCGATATTTTACAGCAAACAGTTTTAATACGTGCAGGAATTTAAATCATTAACATGAATTGCACTTTCATCTGAATTTATCATCTTCAAACACACAAACAACAACCTGCATAACAATATTTATACAACATGATTTAAATAGGAGCATTCAAATGCACACATCTCTAACACCTGTGTGTGTGTGTGTGTGTGTATGTGAGAGAGAGAGATCGAGACGATACTCAGGTGTACATCAGCATGAGGCAACATGTACATGTGTATGTGTGTGTGTGTGTGAGTGTGTGAGAGAGAGAAAGAAAATGACCACTGTCGGTCTTCATTATTCTGATTATAGGTCATGTTTGTGTCATTGCTAATTTAACACTAGCACTAGCTAGCGACCTGTCACGCGCCATTTATTACTCGCTAACTAGCATTAATCATGTTAGTGCACGGTCTGCTATAAGAGCTAACGCTACACAATTTATTACGAGTCAAATAAAAGTTGCCAAATTCTAGCATTTGGGACGGAGCCAAAATGGCCGACATTGTAGTATAACTTCTAATGGTGAATTGTACAGTTTGGGATAGAGCCACAATGGCGGCTGTAGTAGGAAAGTGCTGACTCATGGTGAGCTGTAGCGTTTGCAGAGATGTGTGTGGTGATGATGTGGAGTGTGAGATCAGAACAGGAATAATGAGATGTTCATTTTTCCTCCAGTTCACAGTTACACGCTTAAACCAGCTGTTCTACCAGTTAGCGTTGTCCCACCCCTCCTCGTCAGCTTTAGGGCTCTTCTTGTTCTTGTTGTCTCCGCCGTTCTCCCAGTGGTTCTCCCAGTTCTCCCAGTTCTCCCCGGTGCTGTGTTTGTTGTCAGAGCCCCAGTTCTCCCAGCTGTCCGAGCTCTTCTTCCCGCCCGAGTTCTCTACGTGGGTCCAGCTCTCGCTGCTTGGGGACTTTTTGGTCTTGTTGTTAGCGTCAGCTCCGAATGAATCCCAGAAACCGCGATCGACGCCGTCGCTGTTCTGATATCCGGCAGCACTGCTGTCATAGACGTCGCTCCCTGCAGGACTGGAGGAGTCACTCAACACATTAATCACTTTAAAAATCACATAAAAATTTCATCATTAACTTATAGTTTCTCTGTTTACTTTTATTCAATAAAATTAAATTCTTTATATTTATAGATATTTATTCATCACATCTAAATAAAACATTAATTACTATCATTTAAATGTATGAATTTTTAAAAGATTAATACACAATTACAATGCAGAAAAATTCTAAAACTGCACTGAAAGACAATTTTATATTTAAACAACATTTAGTCAAAAATGTTGAATTAAAATGATAATTTTAATATCTTATATATTGAGATAAATTTAATACATATGATTAAAAAATTTATGAATTGGGAATTATTAAAAGAATTAACTGCAAATTTTAGTCAAATTCTTGGGTTAAATAAATAAATTGTATGTAATTTATTTTCAGATTTTTTTGTCATTTCTATTTTCACTATTTTGTCTTTTATATTTTCTTAAATAAATCTTTAACTCTTCATTAAAAAGTTATTTAAAGAACTTTAACAGAAAATGTCATTACATTTTGATGAATAATATAAATAACGATGTAAGTGTTTTCTCAGTGTGACTGATTCTCCTGTATAAACTTTATTGAATAAATTATAATGAAATTAAAATAAAATAATAAATTACCCATCAGCAGCATCAGCTGGTTTTCCACTGAAGAATGAGCTCATGTCCTTCCAACCTTTTGCTCCAGCATCCTGAACCTGAAGCACACACACACACACACACACACACACACACACACACACACACTCTTAATAACTCACCAATAAAAGTATAAGCATGTGGTTTAAACACAGCTGAAACACTGGACAGGATGTAATGTGCTCAGTAACTCACCGTCAGAAACACAACATCCGCAGCACAAAGAAATAAAAACAAACATTATTACTAAAATATTCATAAAAATCAGCCACACCCTCTTCCTCTGAGACGCTGGGATTTAATCCAGCTGTTAGTTTGTTACTAATGAAGCGCTGCACTAAACAGCTCTCATCTACTTCCCCTAAACACTCTCAGGAAACTGCAGGAAAGTGTTTCTAATCAGATGCTTAGTAGCTTGTTTGCTATTCAGCTAGCATACTGGTGCTTAAAGCTCGAAAAGGAGATGACATAGTGGCGCATTGCATTGTGGGTAAATTCTGGTCCTGTTGTCTGCAATGACGTCAACTTAAAGGACTTTAATTACGGTATTAAAATCCCCTCACTCAATCAAATGGGAAGTAAATGAGTGCGTGGTGCAGAATTGAGCTGTGTATCCCATAATTCTCTGCTCAGAGGAAGTGGGTGTGGCTTTGTATCTCGTACCTTGGAGGCAATGTCATTGAAGCTGACGGTGACTTCATCAAACAACTTTCCATCTTTAACCTAAATGAGTCACACACACGCACACACACGTCATTCACTCAGCTCCTCCTCACCACATTTACATATGCAAAAAGTGGTACATCCTGGTCCATCACATTTCATTACTTTAATCATAATTCATCATAAATGTTTCTGAATATTGAACTGGATTCTTGTGTGATTAGAGTTTCTAAATCTAAATCCCATGCCGCTGTCAATCACCAAAACACCACAAGCCCTGATCTGAAACTTATTTAAATGTTTATATGCAAATGAGCACTATCTGTGGATCTGAATAATTTATTATTTGAATGACTGGTTTATATATGTGTATTGATTCATGAATCACACTCAATGAATCATTGAATTAATTGTTAAAATGGATCACAAATAAGTTGTTAAATGAATCACTGAATCAATCATTAAATGAATCACTGAATTATTTGTTAAATGAATCACTAAATCAGTTAGATCCCACCACCGAATGAGTCGGTAAGTGAGTATGAGTCATTCATTACCTTCTCCTGAGTGGGTTTGATAACACTTTCGTTTAAAGTTTGGCCTAATGCAGCTGCCTAGCGAGAGGGAAGAATACGTGTGAAAATAATGTGAATATTCTGACAGAAGAAATGATTCAGTGACACACACACACACACACACACACACACGCGCACGCACACATACACGCACAGACACACGCGCGCACATACGCAGACGCACAGCAGAAGCACGGTGAAGTGTGTTCATGTGCTACAGATGGAGATTAAACCAACATGGGTTTTTTTTTTGCCTTTTTTCATGTTTGTCTCGATTTGAAACACGACTAATCCAAATTTCCCACTATCCCATGCATATGAGTCAGCTGTTAACTTTATACAGAGTGAAGATGGTTTCAGTGTGCACTTCACCAAGGGTAAGTGGACAAGGGTGCATTAAAAACAGTAATGAAACAACCATTAGGGTCACTAAATCACTTAGCTGAAAAACAAACAGATGATGTAATGATATAACACAAAAAAACTCCCTAATTACACCAATTAACTCATTAAAGCTGAACAAAATGAACAAAATTCAATTATTCTGTTTCATAAACAAGCCCAAAATGATTATATCCTGTTACGGCCTCAATGTAACCAGACTTAATAAATGAGCCTGTAACATATTAAACTGAAACCACTCGCAGCTTGAAAAAAAACAGAACTAATATTAGTTATATTATAATTACTAGTAGTATATATGAGTATGCTATGCTTGTTTTTGGAGAGAGTAATAATAATTTTGAGAGAGTGAAATAACTACTGCACAGTGATTGTTGTGAGGTTATGAGCAGACAGTGTCAGTGCATATGGGAAAATAGCGTCCATAAATGTAAAAAACAAAAAACAAACAAACAAAAAACAACAGATTTTGCAAACAAACAACCATATTTCTTAAAACAAGCCCAAAAAACTGTGACCCACAACCCGTGACTGTTTTCAGACAAAAAGAAGCCCAAAGCCTACCCCACAAAAAAACCTGTACAAGAAACTTGCAATTGTATGTTTCGCAGAGAGATGGCGAAAGAGTGGCAAAAGTTCAGTACCACAGCTTTAACTAAATAAATAATTAATGAAGTTTTCAAATTCAAACATTCAGTTTGTTATCATGAACTCCACCTGACACTCCTGATTTTTTCATGTACATTAAATTCTTAAATAAATGTTTATCCGTCTGCCTATGACACATTTGAATGGTCAAGCAAAACAAACTAAAACAAACAAATAAATAGAGACACTGTGATTACAACATTATGCAAATGTTCATGGACACACAGTGAAGCAGCCAAACAACATGACACTAACATCCAACCATCAACAACTAATGATACAAACAAACAAACAAATAAATAAATAAACAAATAGATAAATAAATAAAGGCTGGGTAACGAGAGTCGGTCATGCAGCAGCGGCAGTTTACCGGCTCAGGTGGTGGTTTATAACCTCTTAACTTTAATCCACAGAGAGAGCAGCAGGAAGTGATGTAACGCAAGAGGAATTAACTTTCATTAATGACATTTATCACACACACACACACACACACACACACACACACACACCCACAGGTAATAAACTCATTAAACATTACAATTAATCACTGAGGTGTTAATCAGACTGTACTGTAAAAGCTCAGATAAAGACCCTAAGACACATGCAGCCTACCTAGGGGCCCTACTCCGGAGTGCCCTTCAGTGGGACATCATTATTAACACTTAACATTTTATAATAATAATAGTGTGTGTGCTGAATATAAAGAAATAATAATCAGTACACGTCCAACTAAATCCAGAAACTTTTATACACACCATGTTTTAGAGTTTAATTTCTACTTAAGTTTCATTAATGAAATAATTAATAGTAATAATAATTATTATTAAAATAATAAATTAAAGATAACTGAGCATTAAATTCTTATCTAAATTTGCGGATTTAGAGAGCAGCTACACGCCACTTGTTTATTATTAACATTACACCTGTGAGAGGTGATGCTCCTCACATGATATAATTTAGTACAAGAACAAATTACATTCTGTAAGAATATGATTGATAAATATAAATCATTTAAAGAGACAGAGTGTGTAAACGTGTGTATTAGTGTGATACACACCTTTAGAGACGCCTGACTGGCCAGTTTCGTTGTCTGTTACAGGAAAGAATGAAAAAAACTGTTTTTAGATTCCACCAAAAGCTCCAAATATAATAATCTGATTTACTTACAGGCAGTGTAACATAAAACTCTAAACACTTTTAATGTTTAATATCCATCCAGTCGCTTTATACAAATAAACTTAACTTCAGAAAAATGTATAAATGTTTCATCATAACATTAAAACCCAGTTAATCCCATATAGTCATATACTAATACAGTTGTGTGTGTGTTTGTGTGTGTGTGTGTATGAATGTGTGTGTGTGCGTTGTTCTTTATATTTCTTTTAGATAATTGGAGTTGTAAATGTTATTATTACAATTTTTGTTTGTTTATGATATTTAAATGTTCTTACGTTATCTTTTGCAGCTGCTGCGAATTTACTGGCTCCAACTGTGAAACTGCTCCAGCCCTAAAACACACACACACACACACACACACTAGTGTTAGTACAGATGCTGCTGCTGAGAGACAGAGGGGAAAGTGAGATTAGTGCTGTGTGTATATCAGTACTGAGTAAATGGAGGACATGGCGTTATTGATGAAGTCCTCGTCCTTTTTCGGAGGATTCGGCGTGTTCCCAAATCCCACGTAACGATTCTCCTGAGCCCCGCCTCCTCCGCTGTCCAATCAGAAACACTGACATCACTAAATTAATACTATAAATGCTAAAACGTTTCATCAGTAAGGATTGGTGAGGTGATTATTCCTCTAAAACAGGTCCATGTAAACAAAACAGAGCTTAAATTAAATGAGTTAATAATTAATTTACTCTCATTAACACCGATTAACTCATTAATGAATGAATGAAGGTGCTGATTTGTAGCCCTGATGGAACAAACATAATTAATGCAGCTGTGGTGATGAGTCAGTGATTTAATAGTAATAATTATTACATGCGTTAATAAAGACTATCCTTCATTAACAATAAGTTAATAAACACTGTATATAACAACGTTATTAAGAGGAAAGTTAAAGTAAAACTAACCCTTGGTAAGAGTTCACGTCGTCACTGAGCCAGTCCTCAAACGCTTTATCAGAGTGTGAGGACGTTTGAGCCGAACCTGCCGCACTGCTGTAACACACACACACACACACACACACACACACTATAAAACACAGATATGGAGCATTAATGAGGTTTAGTTAACAAATAACAGAGATGAACATGACTCCGGGGGCCTGTACCATGAAGCAGGTTTAGGTGGCTCTACAGGTGAGTTTGTAGGTAGTTTGTGCCGACCCTGTTTTTTAGGTACCATGAAAGTGCCTCGTGTTCATCACCATAGTAACTTACGCTCCGGGGCAGGCTCTGTTCTGAGTAAGAGAACTCAAACCCTTGGACCAATCAGCTGTGAGCAAAGTGACATGTAAGTGACACAACTAATTCAGCTTGGTGTCTGTTGCAGTGGCTTCACCGTTTCTTTGTGATCTTGTGGACTTCTCAGTGCAAACTGTAAGAAGAGAACCTCACAGAGAAAGAGTTTTTAGGGATAAACAAAATCCCCTGGATTTCCCTGATACTTACCTCCATGAAAAATAGAGTTTTCTGCAGAATCTTGTATCTTTGTGAACTTCTCGAGCTGCACGTTAAAAATCGGACACCCCGAAGTTCTTCCTGTAGCGCAGACTGTACCTGCTGCCTGCGCGTTCTTAGCGAGTGGTACATATTAGCATATGCTGGCGTTAATTCTGTCCTAATATATTTTCACAAATTGATCATTAGTTTTTAAATATTTAATAAAAACTATTTATACTTGTCTTAAATGAAGTGACATGAAAGATGTCGGGTTATAAGTTTTCAAACCGTTTATTCTGACTGTGAGCCTTTAAAAGTAACCTTATACATTTACACACTCAGTAAAGTTCTTCGGCAGCCGAGACGCTGCTGCTGTTTGTGGTAAGTGTAGATTTAAATTCCTCATATTTCCCCATAATCATTTCCTACTCCTTAACAGGAAGTATACACACCTGCTTTTCCCCCGTGTCGAATGCTATTGGCTGTTCGGTGCCGACGTCACGTGTTTATGTGCATGCGCTCATGGACTAATCCTAAATTAAGGACCAAAGCCTGAGTTTACTGAGAAAGCTGATAACCGGCGTCAAGGTAACGATAACTAATCCCGTAACCCTGAGTTTGTTCAACTAGCTTCATGGTACAGGCCGCTGGTCTTTTTATTGGTATTTAAATAGACAGCACGTGATGTTATGATCCGTGGAAAATAAACTCAACTTTAAACCCTCACACTCAGAATTCCACATAATTACAGAAGTATTTACCCAAGAAACAAAACAAATAAGAAACACTGAAAGCAGGAGTCTCTCCGTTAGATCTCGTTAGCGCTCGATTATAGAGGCCCCTGGTAAAAGTTTCGTTACACCAACACTAACAAACACTAACACAAACACTAACACTGTACAATAGTCAATATTAGGGCTGAGTAAAAAATATAGATTCTTCGATTTTAATCGATCTTCAATTTAACAAAACGATATCGGATGTGATTATTATCTGTAGTTCACCTCTCGTCCTGAAGATGTCGCCATCAATTTTGAAAAAATGTTATTTCTTAAATGTTTCAAGTTGTTAATGAATGTCACTGTTACACATTTACAATGTTTGTATATATTTACAGTAATGTGCAGTTTGTGTTTACTTTGTGTGTATTGTATGCACAGATTTATGATTTCTTGTTACAATGTTTGTTACTCAAAGTAAAAAGTAATTAAAGATAATTGTGTGTGTTTATTGTTAATGTAAATGTGTATTTCAGTAATATAGATAAGTAGGAAGGTTTCAGTTACCAGCATTTATATTAAAATATATCTACAAAACTAACAATTTAAATGTAATATTGCTAACTAATCGATATTGAATCAAAGCGACTCAAAACCATATAAATAAGAATCGAATTGAATCGCCACATTGGTCCCAATACCCAGCACAAGTGAGTATTACTTAGGAAAACAGAGTGAATATTCTGTGACTTCACCAACAATTATATAGAGAGTGTGTGGGAGTAAGAGTGTGTATGAGTGTACGTGCGTGTGTGTGTGTGTGTATGTGTATACACTCACCGGTGTGATGATGACAGAGTGGTCTTGGGCTGATGAGGAGTCCAGTTTTTAGCAGGAGAGTTTTCAATTGTCCAGTCTTTACCTTCTGCCTCAGTGGCCACCTATCACACACACACACACACACGCACACAGCGTAACAAATGTAACATCACACACATATCAATACTTCTGATTTCAGTCATACATTATATTATAATGACATTTTTTAAGAGTGTGAGAGTATATGTGTGTAAGAGTGTGTGTGTGTGTGAGTGTGTGTGTGTCTGTGTGTGTGTGTGTGTGTGTGTGTGAGTGTGAGTGTGTGAGAGAGTGTGTCTCACTTTGTCCCTGAACAGTGCTGCAGCTCGGCTGTTGTATTTCTCCTGTAAGCTCCAGTTGGGGTTGAAGTCCTCCTGCAGCTCCAGAAACAGACGGAACTTCTGGTTTCCTCCAGCTTTCATCTTCTCCAGCTCTACATCCTTCCACTTATCCATTGACACCGAGCGCACGAAGCTACAGTAACCACACCCACAGGAAGAAAGAGTTCAATCACCTGTCTCTCTCACTCTGTCTGTCCATCTGTCTGTCTCTCTCTCTCTGTGTCACCTGGTCTATCAGTCTCACTGTCTTAGCCTGCGTCTCTCGCTCTGTGTCACCTGATCAATCTGTCTCACTGTCTCAGCCTGTCTCTCTCTCTCTCTCGGTCACTTGATGGATCTGTCTCACTGTTTCAGTCTCTCTCTCTCTGTGTCACCTGGTCAATCTGTCTCACTATCTCAGCCTGTTTTTCTCTCTGCATCACCTGGTCGATCCGTCTCATTATCTCAGCCTGTCTTTCTCTCTGCGTCACCTGGCCAGTCTATCTCACTGTCTCAGCCTGTGTCTCTCTCTCTCTCTCTGTGTCACCTGGTCGATCTGCCTCACCCTGTGTGTGTCTCTCTCTCTGCGTCACCTGGTCGATCTGTCTCACCCTGTCTCTCTCTCTATAATAGCTGAATGACTGACCTGAGGTGAACTCCGAGTCCTCTGTGTTTTCCGGAACATTCCAGACAGATCCATATTCCATACGTCACACTGACCCACTGAGGGTTAAACGCCCCACACTCAAAACACACCTGGAACGAACGAACACACACACACACACCACAGACACAGTATATTATAAAGACGATGTCACTAAAGTATCATTTTAACTTCTTTTGCTTATTAATGTTTACAGATATAAAGCACTGTGTACTGTTCATCTATACTCTCGCTGTAACTACACAGAACTCTCTCCATACTCTCGCTGTAACTACACAGAACTCTGTCCATACTCTCGCTGTAACTACACAGAACTCTCTCCATACTCTCGCTGTAACTACACAGAACTCTCTCCATACTCTCGCTGTAACTACACAGAACTCTCATCATACTCTCACGGTAACTACACAGAACTCTGTCTATACTCTCGCTGTAACTACACAGAACCCTTGCTTTACTCTCACTGTAACTACACAGAACTCTTGCTGTACTCTCGCTGTAACTACACAGAACTCTGTCCATATTTTCACTGTAACTACACAGAACTCTGTCTATACTCTCAGTGTAACTACACAGAACTCTCGCTGTACTCTCGCTGTAACTACACAGAACTCTCATCATACTCTCACGGTAACTACACAGAACTCTGTCTATACTCTCGCTGTAACTACACAGAACCCTTGCTTTACTCTCACTGTAACTACACAGAACTCTTGCTGTACTCTCGCTGTAACTACACAGAACTCTGTCCATATTTTCACTGTAACTACACAGAACTCTGTCTATACTCTCAGTGTAACTACACAGAACTCTCGCTGTACTCTCGCTGTAACTACACAGAACTCTCGCTGTAACTACACAGAACTCTCGCTGTAACTACACAGAACTCTGTCCATACTCTCGCTGTAACTACACAGAACTCTGTCCATACTCTCGCTGTAACTACACAGAACTCTGTCCATACTCTCACTGTAACTACACAGAACTCTTTCTATACTCTCACTGTAACTACACAGAACTCTCATCATACTCTCACTGTAACTACACAGAACTCTGTCCATACTCTCAGTGTAACTAAACAGAACTCTTGCTGTACTCTCGCTGTAACTACACAGACCTCTCGCTGTAACTACACAGAACTCTCACTGTAACTACACAGAACTCTCTCCATACTCTCGCTGTAACTACACAGAACTCTCTCCATACTCTCGCTGTAACTACACAGAACTCTGTCCATACTCTCGCTGTAACTACACAGAACTCTCATCATACTCTCACTGTAACTACACAGAACTCTCTCCATACTCTCGCTGTAACTACACAGAACTCTCATCATACTCTCACTGTAACTACACAGAACTCTGTCCATACTCTCAGTGTAACTAAACAGAACTCTTGCTGTACTCTCGCTGTAACTACACAGACCTCTCGCTGTACTCTCGCTGTAACTACACAGAACTCTCACTGTAACTACACAGAACTCTCAGTGTAACTACACAGAACTCTCTCCATACTCTCGCTGTAACTACACCGAACTCTGTCCATACTCTCGCTGTAACTACACAGAACTCTCTCCATACTCTCGCTGTAACTACACAGAACTCTCATCATACTCTCACGGTAACTACACAGAACTCTGTCTATACTCTCACTGTAACTACACAGAACTCTGTCCATACTCTCACTGTAACTAAACAGAACTCTGTCCATACTCTCGCTGTAACTACACAGAACCCTTGCTTTACTCTCATTGTAAATACACAGAACTCTTGCTGTACTCTCGCTGTAACTACACAGAACTCTGTCCATATTTTCACTGTAACTACACAGAACTCTGTCTATACTCTCAGTGTAACTACACAGAACTCTCGCTGTACTCTCGCTGTAACTACACAGAACTCTCGCTGTAACTACACAGAACTCTCGCTGTAACTACACAGAACTCTGCCCATACTCTTGCTGTAACTACACAGAACTCTGTCCATACTCTCGCTGTAACTACACAGAACTCTGTCCATACTCTCACTGTAACTACGCAGAACTCTTTCTATACTCTCACTGTAACTACACAGAACTCTGTCCATACTCTCGCAGTAAATACACAGAACTCTCTCCATACTCTCACTGTAACTACACAGAACTCTGTCCATACTCTCACTGTAACTACACAGAACTCTGTCCATACTCTCACTGTAACTACACAGAACTCTTTCTATACTCTCACTGTAACTACACAGAACTCTCTCCATACTCTCGCTGTAACTACACAGAACTCTCATCATACTCTCACTGTAACTACACAGAACTCTGTCCATACTCTCGCTGTAACTACACAGAACTCTCGCTGTACTCTCACTGTAACTACACCGAACTCTTTCTATACTCACGCTGTAACTACACAGAACTCTCATCATACTCTCGCTGTAACTGTGTGATGATAATAAACATTTTTATATTAAAGTATGTTAAGTGAATTAATACACACATTATTTCCATCATCGGTCCTGACTTCCTTCAGAACACGTCGGGTTCGAGGACTCGCCATCTGCACAGAAACACATAAACATGTCAATTTAAAAATAATAAACGACTACAACGAATATTAATACTACTACTAATAAAAGTTTTAAAAAAAGTCATAAATAAGAGTGAATATTAAAGTTTGCCTGACTTGAGGAATAATTTCACAGTAATATAATTGCTTTAAATATAAATATCAGAAGTTTATATGACAGTTATGTGGTGAATAGAACACACCTGACCAAAGTGTTGACTAAAAGTAAGTATAAATCCTCTACAGTGTAAATAACTGAAGAATTAATTATGCATTTAATTACAGTAATTAATCTTCAGCTGTCAACACTGAATGTGAATAAATCACCTGAAAAAGGTTCAACTCAGTTTAAAACACACAAAATTCTCATAAAGACATTAAATATACATGAAGGTTTTAACATTTATTGCATTTCTTCTTCACAAAATCACAGGAAACCGTAGAAAAGCTTCAACAGCGTTTCTGAAACCTGATAATAAACCTGAGAACACACCTCACTCCGATTAAGGATTAAAGATGGAGTTTTTCAAGTAATACATCAGAATAAATGTAATAAAGTTGAGTCGCGCGCACCTGATCAGTGATGAAGCCCCGGACTGAGGAGGAGGAGGATGGTGTAGCTGCTGGTTCTGAGAGAAAGAGCTGATTTAAAGATTGTTCTATAAAAAATAATTTCGCTTTATCGCTTATTGTCCACCCACACACAGCTCGTGTATAACCCTGTGTCTTTACATTAAAGCGCTACGACGTCATCACGTCTCTAATGTAATAGATCTGTGTGGTTTTTTGCTTTGCTGCGTTGGCAGTAGAAAACCCGTGCGTGACGTCACACCGGTAGCGGAAGTGAATTCCTTTCATTCATTTCAGTCGTGGGCTGTTTGTTTTCACTTCCGGTTTACATACTGTATCTCTATTTTTGTTTACGGTTTTTATTTTTCAACTACCTTGAAAAAAAAATAAACTGTATTTATATAATTTTGTATTGAATCTATTATTATTATTATTATTATTATTATTATTATTATTATTTTGTACTTCATCTCCCATAAACCTCCGCGCTCCTGCCTAACTAGCAAGCCTTCATTGATTTGAGTGTGGCTATCTTTGCTAAAATAAAAAAAACATTTCAAAAGCAAGCTAACATGTCTGTATTGACCATGCTTGTAATTAGGTAATTATGGAGATTTTCTCTACTTGAATCTACACTGAAAAAAGTGACTTTTGCGTTCAGTGGTTAGCTAGCTATCATAATTTCATTTGGCTGCAAACTTGCTAGCTTGTGGAGTGCAGCTGGAAAACCCGGATAAGACAGAAATCTCTGATTGGTTAAGACGACCCTCGCGTCGTGAGCTTGTACATAATTAAAAATTTAAATGTGTTTTATCTAATATGCCGTTATATCACAGAAGGTAAACCAGAAACACTCATCCAAGCTGAACTTTATTAACAAAGCCGGTTCATTGACGAATTTACTTCCGGTATGATGCAACACCTTGTTTAATGACGTCTCTCACTTTTCTTCCGGAGAGCAGTGAATACCTGACAGCTGAGCTACAGGAAGGCTGACACCTGCACTCGTGAGCGGATTATACCTGCTAATAACGTGTTAATAGCACAGATATACATTAAATTTGTTTATCTGATTACATGTAAGTAACAGAGAGCTTATCCTAATGCTATCAGAGATTGCTCTCCTTCTTCTTATAATAATAATAATAATAATAATAATAATAATAATAATAATAATATTGTTGTTGTTTTTTGTTTCCGGTATGATGCAACACTGTGTTTAATGACGTCTCTCACTTAATTATTATTGTTATTATCACAATATTATTATTGTTATTTTGTTGTTGTTGTTATTATTAATAGTAATAATTGATTCTGTGTTATGATTTGGACTAAAGGTTATTTACATTTACATTTATTCATTTAGCAGACGCTTTTATCCAAAGCGACTTACAAATAAGCAAAGCGATATATTTGTGTTAAAGGTCAGATTATAATAGACAAAGTATGTGTGTGACAGTAAGGCTGATGTTAGCAGTAAAATATCTAAAAGTGGTAGCTGTTTCATGTCAGTTTTCTCACTAACTGGGTTCTTTCCTGTTTTTCTCTAGTTGATTTGATAATGAGCTCGAACAGTAACTGGTCTGCAGATGAGGATCAGTCCTCAAAGTTAATGAGGAAGGCTAAAGAGTCTCCGTTTGTCCCTATAGGTGAATTACACACACCTGCTGCTGTCGTGACATTTTAATAATGTAGTATTTCAAATCAGAATGGAAATAATATTTACAGTGATATGTGTGAAATCACATAACGTCAACACCTCTATCTGTATCAGTACTTTCATTACTTAGCAGTGTTTCAGAGTTTTGTAGTAAATCTGAGATGTACTGATGTTTCTTCTCCACATGAAAGGTTTCTTCATGTCACAGGGATTATTGCAGTGTGAATTAAAGCTGCAGCTCTAAAAGTTAATGTTTATGGTTTTATTGTAGAATATAATGCTTACTGAGACTCTACAGACTCTCCTGTTTGCTCACGTAAAGATTAGTGCTGAATAAGTCTTTATCACAGTATTATAACTATCAGTAATATGGTATGTGTGTGTGTTTAGGAATGGCGGGCTTCCTTGGAGTCGTAGCGTACGGATTGTACAAGCTGAAATCTCGTGGCGACACGAAAATGTCTGTCCATCTGATCCACATGCGGGTCAGGGCTCAGGGCTTTGTGGTCGGCGCCATGACACTCGGTGAGATTAAAAACCTTCAGCTCATCCTAAGAGTTTTTTCCTCGTCCATAGTCACTGTGGTCCGGAGTCTATCCCTGGAACACAGAGTGCGATTATAATATCTGTATTTCATCATAGAATTACAGCTCTATTATGCCTGGATAAAATTAAAGAGTGTTAATGAATTATACAGAGTAAAATAACGACAAACAACAAGTGTGTGTTACTGATGTGTGCGCATCAAATCCCCTTCAAGTGCACTACAAACAGGAAGAAGCTATTTCAGTTGTTTGACCTTGCTGTGACCTTGCTGCCTGTTTGAACACTCAAGTCACAGATTCAGCTCTGAGTAAAGGGACATCTGATTGGTTGGCCAGTGAATAGCAGGGAATTATGGGTAAATATAAATCCTGTGTTTAGAGAGAGATGCAGTGAGATGTGATATATATATTGCTAATAAATCTGTTTATAGGACACACTGCAAACTCAACGTCTCTCGAACATCACTTCACTGCTCTACTGCTGACTTACACTTTTATACTAAAGTCATCTGCATAGAGTGATGATGGTGGGCGTGTCCCAGTGCCTGAATGATATTGGCTGGCTGTAACGCAGGTGTGTGTTATGTTGTAGGTGTGCTGTACTCGATGTATAAGGAATATCTGGCTCCCGATGAGTGAACCTGCAGCACTGCTCCACATCTGCACTGAATTTATTCCTGCTGTTTATTTATTCACTTTATTTACACACAAATAAACATTAAGGAATAAACTGTAGTTTAATTTTAACACACAGTTCATATTAATCATCACATATATAAATTATAGATAGAATTCTCACCAGATTCATTCATGGAGTTGTAGGACTTCAGCTTAAAGCCAGCTCCAGAAGTATTGGCAGCCTGGGTAAAGATGTGTGAAAATGTCTGTGGTTTTCTTCAATAAGGCATTTTTTATTTTTTTATTTTACAATAAATATAAATGTACTTTAATTAAAGGTGTGCTCATATTTCAGTGTGAGATCATCAGACAGTAAAATAAACATTCTTTCACGTGTTAATGTAGTGTAAAGTGTACTGATCACAGCTCTGATCATTACACACTGAATTAAACTGATTTAAAGTTTATGAAACTCGAGGATCTGCACTTCTGATTAATTTCTTTATGAAGATGAGAAATGTTTTATTGTAGAATTTTAAGTTGCACTACTTTTGTAAGGGTTTTTTTTCTGAGCTTATATAATATATAATAAAATATTTTCGCCATCTCATATCAACATTGCCTTGTGAAAACTTCATTAGATAATTAATTAAAAAAGTACACAATTATTTATGACACTTTAATAAATACATATTAAAGGAGCAGCTGATTGTTTATTTTTAATTGTATTTTATTTTATTTCAGAGTTGTGAACGTGACGAGACAATAACCCAGTTTTATAGGATTATAAATAATAAACAGGTTTGTAGATATATTTTATAAGCACTATAAAACAGTTATCTCAGTTATTCGTAAACTTAAATATCTGTCTGTTCAGCCTAGTCTGCTGCTTCTTCTCTACCGAAGTATTATTGAACGGGTTCTTATGTATGGTGCCATTTGTTTTTTCTATATGCTAACAGTAACCAATAAGAATAAACTCTTGAAAATAACTAATTTACCGAGAAAAATTATTAAAAGTATTCCCACCCCCAATTTATCGGACTGTGTTCACATACGCTCCGGAATGCACATAAAATTTTGAATGACCCAAACCACCCACTTTATCAATATTTCAACCCCCTTCCTTCTGGCTGCAGGTATAGACTACCCATGTGCAGAAAGGCCAGCTATGGAAGGAGTTTTGGCTATACGAGCGTTAAACACATAGGTACTCGGCCATTGTGATGTCAGATGCATTTGTCGTAGGATGATCCTGATGTTTTTCTTTTTGTCCCCTTATCCCCTCTATGCCTGTGATTGTTTATATGTATGATGATATGTTTTTGTTTTTCTACGCACCCGCAGTGGAAACAAATTTCCTCTTTGAGGACCAATAAATTATCTATCTATCTATCTATCTATCTAAAAACATTGAGATTTATTTATTAGAATTCATCCTTTCAAATAATGTATATGTATTTTTAAATATTATAATAAAGCACTCATTTGTGAATAAAATCAGATGAGTTTTTTATTAATGTGTATAAATTCAGACATTTCTGCTAGAGAAAATAAAACTTGTGGCAAAAATTAACCCTCAACCATCACAAATAATCTGTTTTACAATCAGAGTTTAACTAGAAATCACTCTGAGCAGTTCATTTGCATAATGGGTCATAAAAATATCCAAAAATATATAATATAAACACTTTAAATATCATCAACAATGTCACCAGACTTAACATCTCTTCGCCATGACGACTGACAGAGCGCTTCAGTTACAAACCCTGTTTTTTCCCCCTGCCTTAGCTCCGCCCCGATCATACCAGGTCACGCCCCTATAACTGTGTTTGATTATTAATATATAAATAAATGAAAACGAGGTAACGGACCAGACCTTTATCAAGGCTTTACAGGATAAACACTAGTGAGACACAGTGAGATTTATCACACGAGCAGGTGGGAACCGTCGTCAGGGGCATGGCCAGTAAAACCAGGGGCGGAGTCAGAGGAAATAGAACTGAATCAGGAATCTGTAAAACATTAATTTTCCTGCTGTATAAGGCACAGAGTAAAAAAGATTTTAAAAATCCCAAATGGTGACTTTTCTCCTGGAACAGTTTCTCATTCGGAATCCAACAAATACTTTATATAAATTACATAGATATAAATATAAATATTATTTATCACAGAGCTGAGTTGTGGTAAAGCCTCTGAGTCTCTCAGCGACTCGGAATGTAACGTTTAGCACAAAGAAATGACACAGTAAATCAGAAAATAATTAATAATCTGCATAATTATTACTATAATAATTTAGTAACTGTGCTTATCATGTACACACACCTGGAATTTTACGTATTTACTGAATGACAGCGAGTGTTTTACACTAAAATAAACCTGTTTAATACTGGCTCAGTGTCTCTTTCTCTTTGGGATAAACGTGAGTTTAATATCATTTACAATAATCATCTTCAAAATAAAACACGATCATTAAAATAATCCCCAAATTCATACAATATAAATCTTACCAACTGACTGTTACAACACAAAGGAACTTTTAAATGTTTTACAGGCATTTAAATGTTTTACACCACAGTGTGATTACATTCCTCAATCAGAAGGTGATTAATTCTCTATAACAGCAGCTCTGACAGCAGCGCAGCTTTATATTAATGCGCTCCCTCTAATTATCATACCTTATCATTTCTATAGTACCTTCTCATTCACAGGGACGTGTACAGAGGACAATTGTTTATGTAACGTATGGAAGGAGTCTCCAGTGTCAGCGCTGTGTAACAGTCAGAGGTAAAGCTGTAAATAAGTTTTTCAACATCTTCAGAACAGAGGAGTTTAAACTTCTTTACTGTTTCTCACTAACACCACAAAACTATTTAGTTTTTTTTTTTATCTTAGTAACTTGGCGACAGAGAATAAAGAGAATAAATAGAGGGAATAAAGAGAGAGAGAACAGAGGGAATAAAGAGAGAGATAATAAAGAGAGGGAAAGAGAGAGAATAAAGAGGGAAAGAGAGAATTGAGAGAGATGGTGAGGGAACGAGTGTTTATAGCTGCTGTAATAATGAAATAAGTGAGAACAGGACCTTGCTTCACTGACATTCCACAGCATAAAATGCAGCTATAAATGGATAAAAAGTATAGTGTCATTCATGAATAAATGAAGAGGGTAATCAATGCTGTGGTGTAAGAGGAATAAAACACTTAAATATAAGTATATAATTAAAAATAATTATAATATAAACAGCTTGTGTTATTTATATTATTCATATTTATAAAATATTTATAAATGCTCTCCTGCATTTATACAGTGAAGTGTAAAACTGCTCATTTAATTACATTTCTGTCAGCTGTTAAATGAAATGATTGCAGTGTTGATCCGGCAGTGTTCAGGTGATACAGCAGATCAGGTGAGGAAGTGGGCGTGTAGAATGTGTGTGTGTGTGTGTGGGGGGGGGCTTCAGTAGCTGATTATAGTAAACTGTAAATAGAGATATAAATGACTGACAGATCCAAGTGTTTCAGGGTTTACACACACAGGCACGCCGCCTGCACTCCTATTGGCTGTATGCAAATTCACTAATAGATTGTAACATAATATTCAGAAGTTTAGCTGTGTATGCTAACCTAGCTAAACATTAAAGATCAAATAATACAGCTTGGTGTAGGGGACAAAACCACACTAAGTATTGCGCACTACAGCAAGTGACAGTCCAGTGTTCTGGTCAGAGTGTCCTCTTCAGTCTTTAAAAACTTAATAATAATAATAATAATAATAATAATAATAATAAATACAATAGTAACAATAACAATAACAACAACCCAGGTGTGTGTGTGTGTGTGTGTGTGTGTGTTAGTTATCGCTCCTGGTCTGTGTCGAGGTTGTTCAGCAGGTACGAGTCCGTGTGGCTCTGCACAACCTGAACATCACAAACACACAGAACTCAACATTACACAACAGGAAGTCAACACAATTATTACACAGTATTACACAGCAGTGTGTGAGCGTGTGTGCGGTGTGTGTGTGTGTGATTGTGTGAGAGTGTGTGTGTGTGTGTGAGAGAGAGAGAGAGAGAGAGAAAGTATGTGTGTGTATTTGGTTGTGTGAGAGAGAATGTGTGCGAGAGAGAGAGTGTGTGTGTGTGTGTGTGTGTGTGAGAGAGAGAGTGTGTGTGTGTGTGGGGGGGGGGGGATCTGATTTGTGAGTGAAACACTCTTTAAGGTCTCATGCAGGATTTTTACGTTGCTAAAATCCACTTCTTCACTGAATCCAGAATAAAAATAAATTTAAGAATGTAAGCAAGTGTAAGAAGATAATAAAGATAAAGATGGTGTGCACTTACTGTGGAAGTTTCCTGAACTAAAGCAGCTTGCAACAACATTTAACACGAGTTTAAATCTTTATATTCATTACAACTCATAAAGACCCCATAAACTTTATCATATACACTCTACAGAGTCGTACCAGCTTAGCTAATTAGCTAACATGCTAAATGACTTATTGTTAGTGTTAGTTTCTGAAATAAGTAGCAGTATAAAGCACTGAAGTTTTATTCAATAAACAAATACAAACTAAAATCTCATTTTACGTGCAGAATCTGTTTTAAAATGTAGCATGCTAACAAGCTAACTAGATAATGTCACTTGTATAAAAACAGGGAGAAGTGTATCATTTTGGAAGTTATAAAAACTGTGTGTGTGTGTGTTATATATATATATATATATATATATATATATATATATATATATATATATATATATATATATACACACACACACCACACATATATATATATTTATATTAGACTTATATTAGCACACATTTATTAAAATCTATTTTGTAATCTATTCTGTACAGTCATATCAGTTTGCTAATCAGTTAAAATGCTAACTAGTTGGCATTATTTAATTAGTTAATTAGGTAACTGGCTGTCATCTAAAAGCTAGTTTTTGAAACATTTAACAAAATGACTAATTTTAGAAGTATATATGTATATTTTACTTTATTTAACTCAGTCGTAAAAGAGTTTCTGATACAAACATGTTTGTAATTCACTTCTTTTTATTTTCTCCAAAAAACAAACATGGACAATGTGCGTTTACTTCAGATTTTACAGCCTTGAGTAAAACTTTAATTTATTTTAAACTCAACATTACCCTGTAGTTATAAACACGTGTGCACCTCAGTGCCCGTAAATATGTGAACAAAAATCAGGTGTTTAACTTAATAAATCTCACACAGATTCTAAAGTACAATTTATGTTTTGTTTTGTTTTTTAATCTAATAACAAAAACAAAACAAAAAAAACAAAAAATAATTTCACACTTATGAAGAGTTATTGGAGTTTTGTTACTTAGGAACAGAAACTGTACAGAAATGCATTCTGGGTAAAATTTTGTAACAAACTTTACTCAAGAGAAAAATAACAGTACGGGGACGTTTCCTAGGGGAGGTTGTGTGTTGCATATTGACCCCAATGTGACAATACTCTCTCTTTATTTACATATTTATATTTTCATGAATAATTAATTAAAACTGCAGTTGTGTGAAACTAACACAAAACATTTTATTATCTGTTAAAGGTTTCAGTGACCTACTGACTATTTTATTTAGGTCTATTAATAAATTAGTTATAAATACATATTTTAGATGTTATCCGTTATGCTAGTGCTAATCCAGCATTATGTATAATCATAAGGAAACAATATCGTAAAAGAAATTAAACACATTTCCAACATTAAATATAATGTCATTAGACAGATAAAATATTAAACAGATATGAATGAAAAGGAAATTAAATTTATTCCTCCTTTCACATAACAAAACAGAAATTAAATCTGGAATCTAAAGTCACGGCAAATAAAACGCTAAATTTAATAAAATCACAGAACGGTACATTAGCGCTACTGCTGATTAGCGTGTTTTCAACATACAGTCCAGTCCATAAGTATTTGGACAGCGAGAAGCAGTAATGTTGCCTCTGTAAACCACCACACTGAATTTAAAATGAAATAATCAGTATGTGATTTGACTCTCAGTTTCAATTCAAGGGGTTTAACAAAAATATTGCATGAACTGTTTAGGAATTACAGCCATTTATTCTAAAGTCCGTCCTTTTTCACAGGCTCAAAAGTAATTGGACAGTTAAATTCAGTTTTATTTGTTTAGCGTGTTTAACATTGTAAATTGTCCCAGAGCAGCTTTACAGAAATATATAAATTCAGGATATAGATGTTAAACATATGAATTTATCCAGTTGACTGATGGCCTGTTTCATGGCCTGTTTCGTCGTTATTTCATGATCGGCTGTGGTTCAGGTGGGAGAGCGGAGTGTCCACTAATCACACTTCAATCACATCCTGTTCATTTCATTTTAAATCCATTGTGGTGGTGTACAGAGGCAACATTACTGCCTTTCTGTCCAAATACTTATGGACTTCACTGTAAATACAGTACAGTATAGGGCCACCTCAGGGTGTGTGTCATGTAGATCAGATACAGTGCATTTCATTTCATTTCACTAATTATTCAACAGATTTAATGAGAAACAAAGTTTTTAACTTTTAATCTTGTAAGCATTGAAACTTTTTTACTAAAATCCTTTAACGTTTCAATTCAGCATAAATTCACAGTTTTTCACAGTGTAAATTCTACAGATTTCTAAACCAGGTGTGTAAACCAGGTGTGTACGTGTCAGAGAGCGAAATTCACCAGCGCTTTAAACAAATGATTTCATAATTAATCATTAATTAGACAATAATTGTGTACATTTTATTATAAATACATACTCCTGTTGTTCACAACAACATCAGTGTTCAGGATCATTAATATCTATAAAACACTGCAGTACACACACACACACACGCACACACATGAACACCTATACACCAGTGTCTGTATGTGTTTACTGTTTCAGTAATGTTTTGTTCTGAAGAGGTAACAGTAAGTGTGTATGGTTTAGGAGTCATACTCCAGCTGTTCCTCTATGAGCACAGTGGGTGGGTTTCTTACCCTGCCACAAACATCCACACAGGACACACCCAGAGCGATCAGACACCGCCACGCCTACAGGAAACACGACCATATTTAGTTTTAAAACACATATCACACACAAACACAATTCAGTGTTTTACTGAAATAAAACTAAAAAGAAAAAAAAATCATCCTAAATATCTAAATCATTGAAAAAAAAAAAAAAAGTGTTAAGCGTGGACTGAAAGTGGATCTACCACGTCTCAGCTCAGTTCTGGAATCTGATTGGTCAGAAGGTGCGTTATTTTTGTTTAAACCATTTAACTGTTGATGTGAATTCTTTTCATTAGGAGACATTTATTTAACATTTATGGAAGGAGTCTTCAATGTCAGTGTTTCAGTCAATTAAAACACTTCGAGGGGTTATTATCGTGTAACAGCACGCGCTGGGGTAAGAGGCGGGGGTTATTACCCACAGCGACTGAGTGATTTATCAACACGCAGTTTAGAATCAGTTTTGTAGCTAACTACACGCTGACTAAATACATAATCTATACCTTTAATACCAAACTACTGACTACTAAATACCAGACTAATCGTACTGATACACTGAAGAAATCTGTGACTTCCTTACGCTTAATAACAGAGCGATGATCAGGAGACAACTGAGCTCAATGTTCAAATTGTTTTGCTATTCACTGTGAACCACACTCATCCTCACAGTATGTTACTGTGTGTGTGTGTGTGTGTGTGTGTGTGTGAGAGAGAGGGTTTCCCACCAGGTAAATGACGAAGCAGAGGTAAGCGATGGAGAGCAGAGCAGCAAAGACGTAGAACAGCACACTTTTCAGAGCAGTCACATACACCACCACAAAGTATAGATTAATGGCACACACCAACAGGATGGTGAGACCACCTCCGATCTTCCAGAACCTGCACACACACACACACACACACACACACACAATTAGATCATCAGAATTTTGTAAAGAGTCTCACTGCATCAGTCTGACACCCAGACAGCCAGAGGGCGCTGTCTCACTACTGTCTCTCTTTCTCCCAAGACACATGCATTTTCAATCAATAAAATGTAATAATTACAGTGTGTGTTTGTGTGTGTGTGTGTAAGTGTGTGTGAGAGAGAAAGACATACAGGCCATTGGCGAAGTCGTTCATGATGGGTGTGAGGCTGGTGAAGGTCAGTATGGGAATTAGAGCAAACGGGAGCTGTATGTGATACAAAACACATGAGGAAATAAACACACACCTCTCTACAATTACACACACTGAACTGGTTAACGTGGACTGGTTAATTCACACACTGGACTGGTTAACTCACACACACTGAACTGGTTAACTCACACACACTGAACTGGTTAACTCACACACTGGACTGGTTAACTCACACACACAGGACTGGTTAACTCACACACAGGACTGGTTAACTCACACACTGGACTGGTTAACTCACACACACTGGACTGGTTACACACACACACTGGACTGGTTAACTCACACACTGGACTGGTTAACTCACACACACTGAACTGGTTAACTCACACACACTGAACTGGTTAACTCACACACACTGAACTGGTTAACTCACACACTGGACTGGTTAACTCACACACTGGACTGGTTAACCTGGGCTGGTTAACTCACACACTGGACTGGTTAACTCACACACTGGACTGGTTAATTCACCTGCATGCTCTGCAGTACGTTGAGGAAATCATTCATGCCAGTTAAATGTGTAACATCCTGGAAAATGGCCACGAGCAGCGTGGGGAAAATCGCGATGGAGCGTGTTAACAACACACGCGCAAACCGAGACCAGCGCAGGTTCAGAAAACCCTGAGAGAGAGAGAGAGCGAGAGAGAGAGAGAGAGAGAGAGAGAGAGAGAGGGAAAGAGAGAGAGACTATATTACTACTTTATAATGTTACTATTTACAAAGGTTTTCATTATTAAAGTTAATTATGCACACAAACGCTGAAGTACACAGTTGTATAGAATGTCTCTGTACACTGTAACTGTACAGTTTCCCTTCTCTGGACTAAGAAACCCAAACACTGCTCCAGCATGACAACAAAGTGAGCTCCATGAAGACATGGCATTTGAAGGTTGGAAGTCCTGCACAGGACCCTGACCTCAAGCCCACTGAACACCTTTTGGGATGAACTGGAACACCGACTTCATGCAGTTATTGCATTTTAATGATATTAAACCAAATATGAAGTTTTATTTACGTTAAGATGATCTGTTCCAGTACTTTTGCTCACCTAAAAACTAGGTGGTCTGCCACGAAAGGTGCCATGTTGCAATTAGTTTAATTAACATCTAGATGTAAATATCAGGAAATGAAGCTGAAATTCTGTTCTAACGTCTTTCATCGTGTGATCTCAAACTCAAATGTTTTCAGTGTATAGGGAATTGGCCTTGTGTTCCAATACTTTCGGAGTGTACATACATGTAGTGTGTGTGTAGTCTGTATATATGTAGTGTGTGTATTTGTAGTGTGTGCATGTAGTGTGTGTATTTGTAGTGTGTGTATAATAACTGACCTCCATGACGAACTGGCCGGAGTAGGTCCCTGTCATGGTAGAGCTCTGACCCGCTGCCAGAATCCCCACCGCCCAGATATACAGTGCTGCAGGCCCAAAAAAACAGCCCAGGACCACACCCTGATAAACACACACATACATACACTTTATCAGGCTGCATGTGTCTATCAGTCTGTGTGTGTCTGTGTGTGTCTGTGTGTGTGTGTGTCGTACCCCTTTGTAGATATCGACTTGCAGCGTGTTGTTGTTGAGCGGGAACAGGTTTGAGTGTATACTTCCAGTCTGATTACACTGCTGATTCTACACACACACACACACAGAGAAAGTTTATTACAGGTCCAGAAACACTTTTAAAAGTTAAAAGGTGCACATTTAAATCACAACAGCGAGATGTGTAATAACATAATACATTCTCTCTCTCTCACACACATACACACACAGGTGTAGCCATTAGCAAGTCTCTCACCACTTCCATGTTGGTTTTATCGTAGAAGGCCTCGGCGAACACGGCCACCACGAACACGTTGATGAGGAAGGAGATGAAGAGCGCGATGCAGGACTCGATAAAGAAATATTTATTCGCCTCCTTCACCTCCCTTTTGTTAGCTCGATCCACCTGTCGTGACTGTAAACAATACAATATCACATTAAAGGCTCATTAACACATTCATTAATTATTCACCACTCATTAAACACAGTCAGATTCTACAGTCTGAGAATGAACACAGGTTTATGTTATAGCAGATCTCCTGCAGCGGCACTGTAAGTGTCTCAGGAGTGTGTGTTGATCTGTGTGTGTGTGTGTGTTCCTGTGTGTATAAACACCTCACATAGAAAAAAAAACACTAACACACAAATCCATTACCTTAACGAGGGCGGAGTGCAGGTAGATGTTATGAGGCATTATAACCGCTCCAACAATCCCAACTGCCTGCTCTAACTGCGCAGGACCACAGCCCTGACAGTACGGAACAAACATCCCCTTTAACACTGCGCCCTGGTCTGGGGCCACGCGCACATACTGTGGGACACAATTACACACAATTACATTAAACAAATAATATATACCTGCACACAGCACAGAAAAAAAAACATTACAAACACACACTGCAGGACAAATGAACACTATTAAAAGTAACATTTCACATTAAAACACATTTAAAACAAACAGAAGCACATATTATTCATTACTTAAACATGCAAATGAACATAACTGAAGAGGAAAATTAAGAAAATGTTTAATGAAGGGAGGGGGGAGTGAGAGAGAATGGGAGGGGAAGAGAGAGAGAGAGAGAGAGAGAGAGGGAGAGAGAAAGGAAGAAAAAAAGAAGGGGAAGAGGAGAGAGAGGGAAGGAGAGAGAGAAAAAAGGGAGGAGAGAGAGAGGGGAGGAGAGGAGAGAGAGGGAGAAAAGGGGAGGAAAGAGAGAGAGAGAGAGAGAGAGAGGGAGGGGAGGAGAGGAGAGAGAGAGAGGAGGAGAGAGAGAGAAGACGAGAGAGAGAGAAGAAAAAAAGGAGGAGAGAGAGGAGGAGAGAGAGGGAGAGAGAGCAGAGGAGAGAGAGGGGGAGGAGAGAGAGAGAGAGAGAGAGGGAGGAGAGCAGAGGAGAGAGAGAGAAGGAGAGAGAGAGAGAGAGAGAGAGAGGAGGGGAATATTATGTTAACATATTAATATGTTAATTAATTAATTAAAAATTATGATTTTAAAGACTGATTGTTTTGACCTGGTAGCCGAAGGTCACTGCCATGATGGTGATGAGGAAACCAAAGAAAGCTTCCAGTTTACGCAAACCTTTCATAACGACATAACAGAATAATGAGACGCAATCAGAAGCGTACGCACGCTCTTAATTTCATTTCATTTATGCGACTATTTTATGAAGATTTAGTGTGTGGAACTCACCGTATTTATCCAGAAAGAGGAAAACAAACGTATCAACAATGGTGATTAGTACTCCAGCCCACAGAGGGATCCTGAGGTGAGGAATCAATCAATTCATAAATTATTTTCATTTATCAAATAACAATTATTATTATTATTATTATTATTGTTATTATTATTAGCATTCTTACCGGCCCACAGACAGCAGGTTGAAGGCGATGGCACAGCCGATCACTTCCTGCATGTCAGAGCCGATGATGGCCAGCTCAACCATCAACCACAGGATGATCCGAGGAACCTGACGAGGAAATCATTTACAGAATGACATCATCATTATCATCCTCTTTTTCATGCTACACGTGTTACAGTTTGGTGTTACAGCGTTGTGTTATAGTGTGGCATTACAGCAGAATGTTACAGCGTGGCGTTACAGCAGAGTGTTACAGCGTGGCGTTACAGCAGAGTGTTACAGCGTGGCGTTACAGCAGAGTTTTACAGCAGTGTTACAGCGTGGCGTTACAGCAGAGTGTTACAGCGTGGCGTTACAGCAGAGTGTTACAGCAGAGTGTTACAGCAGAGTGTTATAGTGTGGCGTTACAGCAGAATGTTACAGCGTGGCGTTACAGCAGAGTGTTACAGCGTGGCGTTACAACAGAGTGTTACAGCGTGGCGTTACAGCAGAGTGTTACAGCGTGGCGTTACAGCAGAGTGTTACAGCAGAGTGTTACAGCAGAGTGTTATAGTGTGGCGTTACAGCAGAGTGTTACAGCGTGGCGTTACAGCAGAGTGTTACAGCAGAGTGTTACAGCAGAGTGTTACAGCAGAGTGTTATAGTGTGGCGTTACAGCAGAATGTTACAGCGTGGCGTTACAACAGAGTGTTACAGCGTGGCGTTACAGCAGAGTGTTACAGCGTGGCGTTACAGCAGAGTGTTACAGCGTGGCGTTACAGCAGAGTGTTACAGCGTGGCGTTACAGCAGAGTGTTACAGCGTGGCATTACAGCAGAGTGTTACAGCAGAATGTTACAGCATGGCATTACGGCAGAGTGTTACAGCAGAGTGTTACAGCAGAGTGTTATAGCGTGGCGTTACAGCAGAGTGTTACAGCATGGCATTACAGCAGAGTGTTACAGCATGGCATTACAGCAGAGTGTTACAGCGAGGCGTTACAGCATGACGTCACGGTGTGGCGTTACACCGGAGTGTTACAGCAGAATGTTACAGCGTGGCATTACAGCAGAGTGTTACAGCATGGCGTTAAAGCAGAGTGTTACAGCGTGGCGTTACAGCAGAGTAATACAGCAGAGTAATACAGCAGAGTAATACAGCAGAGTAATACAGCAGAGTGTTACAGCAGAGTGTTACAGCAGAGTGTTACAGCAGAGTGTTACAGCAGAGTGTTACAGCGTGGCGTTACAGCGTGACGTTACAGTGTGGGGTTACAGCAGAGTGTTACAGCGAGGCGTTACAGCATGACATTACGTTGTGGCGTTACACGGGAGTGTTACAGCAGAATGTTACAGCGTGGCATTAAAGCAGAGTGTTCAGCATGGCGTTAAAGCAGAGTGTTACAGCGTGGCGTTACAGCAGAGTGTTACAGCAGAGTGTTACAGCAGAGTGTTACAGCAGAGTGTTATAGCGTGGCGTTACAGCAGAGTGTTACAGCATGGCGTTACAGCAGAGTGTTACAGCGTGGCGTTAAAGCAGAGTGTTAAAGCGTGGCGTTAAAGCGTGGCGTTACATCGTGGCGTTACAGCAGAGTAATACAGCAGAGTAATACAGCAGAGTAATACAGCATGGCGTTACAGCGTGGCTTTACAGCAGAGTGTTTCAGCAGAGTGTTACAGCGTGGCGTTACAGCAGAGTGTTACAGCGTGGCGTTACAGCGTGACGTTACAGTGTGGGGTTACAGCAGAGTGTTACAGCAGAGTATTACAGCAGAGTATTACAGCGTGGCGTTACAGCAGAGTGTTACAGCGTGGCGTTACAGCAGAGTGTTACAGCGTTGTGTTACATCGTGGCGTTACAGCAGGGTAATACAGCAGAGTGTTACAGCGTGGCGTTACAGCAGAGTGTTACAGCGTTGTGTTACAGCGTGGCGTTACAGCGGGGTAATACAGCAGAGTGTTACAGCGTGGTGTTACAGCAGAGTGTTACAGCGTGGCGTTACAGCAGAGTATTACAGCGTGACGTTACAGTGTGGCATTACAGCAGAGTATTACAGCGTTGTGTTCCAGCGTGGCGTTACAGCATGGCGTTACAGCGTGGCGTTACAGCGTGGCATTACAGCAGAGTGTTACAGCATGGCATTACAGCATTGTGTTACAGTGTGGCGTTACAGCGTGGCGTTACAGCAGAGTGTAACAGTGTGGCATTACAGCAGTGTTACAGCGTGGCGTTACAGCAGAGTGTTACAGTGTGGCGTTACAGTGTGGCGTTACAGCGTTAAAGTCAACTCACAGTGGGATATTGTCGATGACAAACTTCAGCTAAATGCATCCCTGTAACAACGCCGAGCCGAGCAGCCAGACGCTGCAGGAGGAGACCAATGATGGTGGCACCGAGGAGCACCCACAGGAGCTAAAGCAATAAAATCAACATATAATCACATGTAAAAACATATATTTTTATTTTAAATGTCTGTAAGAAGCCGTTGGATGTCATGCTGGCGGCTAAATTTCAGTAAACAGCCAAAAAAGCTGAAAAATCTGATTTTGACCCAAATTGGGTTTTTACTTCATCATAAATATATGGTTTGATAAATATATGAGATTTTCTCTCCTTTTCCTGTTTTTTGGAGGCAAACAAGAATTTAAAATACTAGACCTTTGTGTGAGAAAGTTGTAAAAGAGAAACACGGTTCCGATGAGGAGAAAGTTCAGTTTTCAGAAGAATAATAAACAGAAAATGTCCAAAATCTGACCATGTGAACAGTTTAAAACCAAAACACACACACACACACACATATAATCAATCAGATATAACTCAGGCTCATGCATTCACATCAAACTTAAAACTAATATTTATATAATTAGGTCTGAGAGATAGAGCGAGTAAACGACAATAAATAAAGTCTTCACCTTAAACCCAGCTACAGCTCCTGACTGAAGATCTGACTCGATGTTCCCGGGGTCTAAATAAGCGATGCTCATCAGGAAACCCGGCCCAGTGAAGGCCCAAAGCTTCCGGAAACTAAAAACCTGCTGAACGGGGTGGGTGGTTTAGGTGGTTTAGGGGGGAGTAGAGGGAGACCACCACAAACTGATTTTAAACGCAGCCCAAAAACCCAAAGGTCTATCACTTTATTAATTAGAAATACACATTATTATTATTATTATTATTATTATTATTATTATAATAATTATTATTATTATTAATTAGGAATGTTATCCTCCCACCTGTGTGACATCTTCAGGTACCGGAACTTTCTCCTCGAAATATGTGGAGATGTTGGACTGCTCCTCAGACGGACTGATGGAGCTGTAGATGGTCTGAATCACACTGTTGTGATCGGGGGACAACTCTAAGAGGAAATTAAACAACGTTCAGTTATAAACACTGAGAAGGAAACCTTCACATGTAGTCATGTGACCTGTGAGAGAGCCAGCTAATAGATTTAAAACAAGTATAACATTTGAAATAGTGATTTATCCCGCTTCATGATTACTGTGGTTTACAGAGTCTCCACACACACTCACTCACTCAGTCACTGACACACTCACACACACTCTCGCACACACTCTCGCACACACTCTCGCACACACTGCTGATTGCGGTTTAGGACACGACCCTGGAATAGATTTAATGTCATCTGCACTTTAGGTGGCCTTGAACAGAGAGAATAAACCACGTGGAGTTACACAACGCCGGCCGCGTTTCTGCTTAGTGCTCAGGAATGTGTTCTAATAAAACCACACACAGTGTGCGTGCTTGCGTTTGTGTGTGTGTGTGTGAGTGAGTGTGGGTGAATGGTCTCTGTAACTTTCGCTCATGATTAAATCTGTAATAAAGTAGTAATTATTCTTCCTGTCATCAGACGAACAGGAAATATATGAGATTATAGAAAGCAATAAAATGTAAAGAGCTCAGGTTTTACAGCATCATCATCTTCAAGTTCATGATCTGTGCTGCAGTAAAAATTTACAGCTGAAAATGGACAAAATGACACGGGCAGTTTTCAGGTCAGAATTGTGACTCGTGTTCGTTTAATCCAAATCTCAGATTTATATTAATGCGCTCCTCGCTCTAATACATCCCTTTTTCCATAGCAACTCATACACACGCACGTGTACTGAGAATAATAACATCATTAGTGCCTATTACACTCTGTGTGTGTGTTTTAATAATGTAGAGAAAAGCAAGAGTCAGCGTGAGATTCTTCCTGAACTATAATTATGTGGATTTTGTTGAATTATTATTTACACACTGACAGACCACACACACACACACACCGAGCCTCATTTATCGAGCTGGATTTATTCGTAAATCATTCACAAGAGTGTTCACACATGACATTTGGTTTTCATGAGAAATTTTCAGGACTCAGAGCTGCATCCAGAACATTTAGTGAAGACCAGATGCTTTATTTTACCGTAATTAATTAAAGAATATAAAAATAAACAAAGTGAACCGACACACAAACACAAACTAATAGAAATAAAAGGAATCAGTCGGTTATGATACGATCCATACGGACAACAGGAGAGGGAATTACGTAAGGCTGCTGTTTATAGACTAGAGTTCAGCCTTCAACACCATCGTCCCTCACCGGGGTACCACGACCTGGACCAGGCTAACGGTCTTTCCAGCAACATCAGCAAAACCAAGCAGCTAGTGGTGGACTTCAGGAAGAGATAGCAGAGGAACTACACCCAACTGAAGATTGGCGGGACCCGTGTGGAGAGTACATATCTCTGAGGACCTGACCTGGACTCATCACAATAAAGCTCAGGTGAACAAAGCCAGACAAGGGTTGTACCATCTGAGACTGCTGAGGAGATACAGGGTCTCCACGGCGATCCTGAAAACTTTATATACTGGGGCTAAAGAAAGTTTACTGACTCAGTGCATCTCAGCGTGGTACAGAACCTCTCAAAGCCATGCAGACAGCGATGCGTTTAGCTGAGCACATCTCCAGGTCTGCTCTCTCTGTACATAACATCTACACCAGACCCCCGCCCCACCATATTAATAATAATAAATATTATTGGCATAAACGCGAGTCAAAATAACCTCCACTTCAGTCTTTCAGACTTCACCCTGATGGCTCATTTCATGCTCCAAGCTGTCTGTGCACTTTACCTTTTATGGAGGTTTGTGGGCATCGCTACATGTAAATGAGCTGAGTCAGGAACACGTTTTGTACTTTACGGTGATCAAAATACACACGTGTACGAAGAAAATCCGCATTTCTCATGCACACACTTATACACAACTTTTACTGAAAGATAATCGAGTCCCATTGCGGTGATTATTCTGTCCTGCCATAATTCTCTCTCTCTCACTGCTGTGTGTGTAACAGATCAGGTAGCATGAGAACAGATAGAACTGTGTGTGTGTGTGTGTGTGTGTGTGTGTGTGTGAAATGTGATAACATTAATCTAATCCTCACCTTCCACACAGTTGGAGTCTTTATTCCGCCTCATGGTGGAGTTTCTGTCACGAGCACAGTCTGTGAGAGAGAGAGAGAGAGAGAGAGAGAGAGAGAGGTTGAACAATATTTGACACATTTTCATGTGAAAATATAGAAACAGATTTAAAAAACGTATCTGAAAATTTTTAATATATGTGAAACTCCAACCCACTTTTCTGTTTTAATTTATAAAGTACTAACACAAACACCAGCGAAGGAATTTACTCACTTTATCTTCACTATCACACACAAACAGACAACACAAACACTGATAACAATAACGAAACAGACACACACCAGGTTTATTGGTTTTGTTAGCAGAATTGCTATCGTAATAGGACTACAGTTTAGTAATTTAATCGGGAAGCGGAGTCGCAGTGTGCCAGAACCATAGAATTTGCATAATATTTCTTCCAACGTGTTCTCCTGAATTCCCACTCAATCACTTCATCACAGAACAAAATCATCTCATTTCAGTTACTTATAACTTAAGTAATTTACTGCAGACCCTGACTCACTCTCTCTTTCTCTCTCTCTCTCTTTCTCATCCTGGGAGCTTCTGTTACTGATGAAAATTGGTGAGATGTTCTGAATCTGATTCCTCATCCACATGTGCCAGACTCGGCATTCTGGGATGTCAGGTTCTCCACACAGCTCTTCTACCCATCTCTTCTTCATATGTTCTGGACGTTTAAACAAGACGTTTAGCCTCGACTCACCAGGTTTCCTCTTTTACGCCGCTTTAGCCAGACGAGACATTCTTCTTAAGAATGGATCCAGGAAATATTTTTGCTGTGTAATAGTCTTGAGAAGTTAAGATGCTCGCTCTCAGGTTTGTAAGAACTGGAAGCCTCGAACACTTCATCACAGACTCGCGCTGCTCTCCTGATCCTGGTGGTGATGCTGTATAATAGAGTGCTAACGAGATCTAACGGAGAGAGGGATGATTCCTGCTTTTAGTGTTCCTTGTTTATGTTTTGTTTCCTCC